>CM021100.1:591585217-592185217 GCA_007115665.2 Sequoiadendron giganteum
TGCAATAGTTTTTCTAGGATTCTAGACCTTCATGCCATCCCTCTTCAACCTCTAGGTGCACCCCTTCATTTTTGTTTATTTTTGTTATAGTTAGTTTACATTTCTTAGGTCATTTTGCATATCTCTATGTGTTTTCCTGCATAGTTGCATTCTTTAGATTTTACATTACTAGTTAGTTTCTATTTCCATTTCCAACACTTAGACTATTTCATTTATAAATAATCACACACACAACACAACCCCTAAGACCTATCTTTGAGTGAGCTTACCCAAAAGATAGTCATTTCCTAATCAAGAGCTCCTAGGTGAAAAACCCTAGGGGCCTATTTGGGGAATCCTCTTTCCCTTCTTGTATAAGATTTTGGTGGTTCATTTTGGTGAACCTGAATTTCCTACCCCCTTCTTGTCTAATTTGGAGTTCTTTATCATCCTAGGTTTGCATTGCATTGTTTAAATTGCAATCTAGGGTTTTAAAATTTGCATTAGTGAAAAGTGCATATAGGTTTGCATTTTTGTATCTTAAAACAATTTTTTTTAATTTTTTTTTTGCATTTTCAACTTAGCTCTACATCGTACAAGACATAAACCACTTGAATTCATCAAAATCTTCTACAAAATCTCAAAAAAATCACCAGGTGGACTAGGTCACCACCCTAGGCGACCTAGTTCCTTTAGGCTTATGAAATTATCACTTACGAAGCTGAAAACCGTATTTTTATGCTTTTTCTTTGTGTCATTACCTATTTGTATCATTGGGTTGTGTTTTTGTAGCATGCATTTCATGATATCTAGCATAAATTAGCTTATTTCATGCATTGTATATTTTCACTTTTACAATTACAACATGTCATTTTTAGATTATTGCATAGTAGAATCAACAAATTACTTTGTTTGAAATCTGAAACTTGCATTACATTCTATGCCTTTATATTGAATTTTAAGTTTACATAGAATTCATGGTACTTATGGATAGCATTAAGTTATTTTCATTTGCTATATTAATTCCTAGATCATTTAAATTCAAATCTTTAGAAAATGAAAACAACACTTTAACATCACATGCACCCACTCACAAACTTAGAGATGGAAAGCCGTTTAGTAGTGATGACTTTGACATGTTAGATGAATGCCTTGATGACTTCATCTCTTCTATCTCATCCACTAAAGCTTTGACCAATGAGGATACACACATTGATAATCATAAGTGTTCTTCTCCTGATACCTTTCCCATTGGTGGTGAAAGTATCTTAGTGCAAGAAGATACAACCATTGAGGATCATGATGGTCTTGCTTGTCTTCCTCATCCTCCTTCTCCTTTGAAAAATATTAAACAACATGATGAAAACATCATTCCCTTACCTGGTCTCTATAACCATGACCCTCAGACTTTTCCTTCTCTTAATACCCCTCCTTGATGCAAAGAGGATAGGTTGGTGTTAGAAGATACACCTATTACAAGTCATGCGACTCTTGAACCTCTTTTCACTAATTCTCCTCCCCTTTGGAATAACCTATTTGAACATCATAATGGTCCTTCTCTTGATGCCTCCCCTACCTATGTTAAAGTTAGCTCTCCTACTAGGGTAGATAGTATGGAATAAGAGAATGAGACCTTTGACAACCAAATAGAACCCTCTCCTCCTCATCCCACTCTTCCCTCTCCCATCATTGATCATTCCCCTACTTGTGACAAAGTCATTTCAGTAGAACCAATCCTTGCATGTCAATAACACGAGGCTTGTAGTTCTCATAAAATCTCTCCTCCTAGGGTGGATATCATGATGCAAGCCAAGGATAACATTGAATCTCCTTCCCAAGGGTATGTTAATATTATTCAACCTCAACTTATCCTTTATCCTCCTTCAACCAAACCTAAACTTGAATTCACCCTCTACCTACCTACCCATAATGTGTTGCCACAATCAACTCAAGATACCGTTGCTTATACACATTACACTTGCAACAACCTACATTCCCAACCATCAACCTCAACACCCTTATCTTCATCTCCTCCCATCCTACCTGTCACCCCTCGCTTAAATTCCATTCTTAGGAAGTATGACCTTGTTGACCAACTAAGGAGTACTCCCACTAAGATCTCCTTATGGGATTTCATTCAAGCCTCCCCTTACTATCACAACATGATGCAATAAACCTTACAACAAATTCCTATCCCTTGCAATGTGCAAATGAATGGAATTACAACTATGATTCAAGGATTAAATGTTGAGATTGTTTTCCACCAAAGTGAGCTCCCTCCTTTAGATGTGAAAAAAACAAGTTAAATCCTTCATGATAATATCTCAATACAAACACATAGGGATCAAGTGAATCCTTGTTGATAATGGCTCCACTGTCAATGTGTGTAGTGTCAATCTCTTGGATGGGCTCCATATCAATAAATCAACCATCCAACCTTCCTCCTTGTCTATCAGTGGGTTTGACAGTGTAGGAAAAAAGCTGCTTGGTGTGATCACTTTTCCTTTCATCGTTGGAGTGGCCACATTAGACACATTGATCCATGTTATGCCTAATAATGTTTCATCTAACCTCATCTTAGGCAGGCCATGGATTCATGCAATGAATGGAGTTCCTTCCACTCTTCATTGTAAGATAAAGTACATCTACAACAACAAATTTTACACACTTGACGTTGATCCTGAGCCTTATAGTATCTTACACCTTGAGAAAAAAAAATCCACCCTTCACCACCAACCAACCAAGTGGAACCCATACAACCAAAGTCCTTTGATGATGATTGGGGTTCCTTAAACTTCACACCTCCTTTATTAGGAGAATCCAAGATCATCAACAAAGACTCTAAAAAGGGAAATGTAGTCTTTTCCACACAAGACTCGGTTGATTCCTTTCTCGCATTCACCTCAACTACTTTAGACACGGAAGCCAACAACGAATGATCACCCAATCCAAAAAAGCTAAAAATGCTTTATGGTAAAGGTTATGATCTCATGAAACAACTTAGCTACAATGGAAAAGGTTGTGGTGCTAATGAACAAGGTATCTGTACCCCTATAGAGCCTATCAAGTGAACATCACATCATGGTCTTGGTTATTGTCCTCTAATTGAAACCACTAAGCCTTCACCCCCCATCAACAATATACCAAATCACCCTTCTACCCCAAACTTTGACAGTAATCCTTTGAAACCAACAAAGGACTCTTTTCTTAATGACCATGTCATCTCGCACCCCACTACTAATTCATATTTTACACACTCCTCCAAAGGAGTGTACAAAATCTTAGAATCCATAGTGCCTTGTGTAGGTATGACATCTTCTACTAAGCATGAATTTTCTTTGTTTCACACCAAAGGATCACCTTCTACCCTGAATCAAGAGGGTATCTTGTTGAGACTCCTCCAAGATCACTTGATATCTCTTCCTCCCAAAACTCAAAAGAAATGTTCCAAAAAACATTCCTTTTGTGTCTACCACCGAGTTCATGGTCATAATACTAATGAGTGTAAGGCCTTGAGTCACAAACTTCAACATCTTGAGGATTTTGGTGTTCTTCCATCTATGAAGGCACATAATTCCTCTAATCAATACCAATTTTCACTCAACCTTTCATTCCCTCAATACCTTCGGCTCACTCTTGTCTTGCACTAAGTGGGGGCAAGGGGTTAGTTAGCCTTTTCCCTCATATGTCACTTGTCGTTGTCTCTTTTGACTTGTCGTTAACCTTTCATGAATATATAAGAGAAAGCTTAGGGTGTGGATGCCATGTCTTAAGATGAATCACATGTGACATACTATCCTTTTCATGACGTGCCTTATCAGAACCATATGACTTGGCATAGGGTTTTTCGAACAAGCTCTCATGTCCACCTCCTCTTATACTTTAAAGCAATTTCTCATATAATGGTGTGTAGCGATTCCTTTAAAGTGGAGACATACATCACCACTCACATTTCATTGTGCAATCTTGTTTTTTCTTGTGATTCCCTCTCTTGGAAACATTAGGTACAATGTTGCTCATGATGAGACATTTTCATTTTTCCTCTTTTGCATACAAGATGAGCCCTTGCCTCTCTTGGATATAGTATGAGTACGTTTTCACTTTGCCTCTCTTGGCGACATTATGCATAGTGTTCCCTAATATGAGACGTCACATGAACAAGGCAAAATCACTTTGAACACAATCATTTTCAAACATCACTTTCTTTTGTGACACCTTATCAAATTCATCATGAGGTATAACTTTTGTATGGTTAAGCGGGAAGCCCATCCAACGACATGACTTTCCCCATAGCTACCTTTATGTGTGAGTACATACCAACCATGTGTGTTTCTCACCTTTTGGGAAAAATCACCCCATGGATGACTTGATATTTTGTGGCCCTAGAGTGAGCACATCGTTTTCACCCTTTCTCTTCTCTTCACTTTAGTTCTTTTCATCGTATGATCATGCATCTCATTTTGATGCAGTGCATTCACCCTTGAATGTGTCTTTTGCATTGATTTTGACTTGAATTAGAATCTCCAATCCTTGGGGGCTTGACCACCTCCTTCACCTTTCCCATCTTTCTTCTTTTTCATTCTTCACCATCTCCATTTGGCTACTTTAGTGTGAGTTTGAAGCAAGTTCATCCTCTCACTAAAGTGGGGGCTAAATGTGTTGCAAAAAAGTGTAGCCTTTGACACTTTTCGCTCATTTGGACCCTTTCCTATGGATTTTGTGTTAGAAACCAAGATCAAACATGCAAACCAAAAGGCCTTCCACATAAGAGAAAAACAATAAAATGTAGAGCTTTGCATGAAGATGTGTAAATTGATATATTCATAATTTAGATATTACAAGAGATCATTTTCTTTATAAAAGCAATGTATGCAACCCTAATGTTGACCTAAAAATAACTCAACTAAATAAAGCCTACTTATTAATTAAGTAAAATAATTATTACCTAAGCAAAACCTAGGTAAACTTAATAAAGTGTAATTAGATAGTTAATTACACCAACACCCTCCCTTAAGTGTAACTTAGGGAGACTAAAAAAACATGCACCTAAAACTAAGATGAATGCAAGAAAGAATGAATGGTCCCGACAACAAGGCCTGATCAGGTACCCATATACAAATTCAATGAAAGAGTAAGAGAAAGAGGAGAAAACCCAGTGGGACAACACCCCCCTCAATGAGATGACCTGCAGCAAAGAAGCACTGGAAGAACATTGTGGAGTAACACTATAACCTAAATCCAACAAGCAAGGAAAGATAATTTTCTTTACAAGAAACCATATCAGAATAATAATAATGCAACAATAGACCCGATGCCACATAACACTGGAAAAATCCAAATGGGAACAACCCTAGAATCTATGAAGAAATAGTAGATAAAATGAATGATGTGATACTGAAATGAAGTGCAAAGATTCAAGTTGCACCCTCCCAACTGCCAAAATATCCAAGTAATCTCCAAAACACCTATCAGAACAAATCTAGAATAACAATAAACCTATGATAGATACAGAAACAATTGCATGGACAACAACATAGAGCTCCTCAATACCTTTCCAATGCAACAAAGATACCGAGAATCGGAGATCATGGAAAAAAGTTATGAGCTCAGAAGCGATAAATGAACATCTGACTTCAAATAGAAATAAATGCAGTAAAATAGAAAAATACTGAAAAATAAACTATACCACTAGAAATTTCTCGGAACCCGCTTTCTGGTGATATCTCGTTTGCTCATTTTCGATATAGTATGCCCAAGTTATGCCAAAAACAAAATAACTACTCCTTGAAGGAAAATTAGGGCTAGGAGGGGGCAAAGAGGGCCGTACAACCGCTGACATCGTGCTAATGTCATCATTTCCTGAGCGTAAATTTGACAACCATCTGGCCGTCACCACAAAAAATCGGCCCTTGGTCACCCATGTGACATGGGCGGGGGTTGGAGTGGGTTGGGGGCTGGGCATGGAGCTCCCAGTCCCCCATAGAACCGGTGGCTAGTTCGGTGGAGCCCTCGAGGGCCAAGCAGGGTCGACGACGGGATGTGGGGGTGGGATGTGGCGGTGGTGGTCGTCGGGTGGTAGACCCCTTTTCCTCTGCATGCACTTTTTTTAAGCATTTTTTTCATTTTTTTGAAATCCATGCCTCGGAAAGCATGTTGGGGAGGCTGTACGACCTCCTTGGCAAAATTTGTTTTGCCTTCCGAACCAACTTTGCCAAATTCGATGAAACGAAGGGCGATCTTAGGATTTTGGGGAGCTGCGAACGTGATGGCAGTGTCTGTTTTTCTCTAAGATGCTCTGAAAAATAGGCTACCTCCAAAGCTTCCAAAAAAACACCGAACTTGAAACCCTCACAAATCTGGCAAGCGATGACCAAAATCTGCAAAATGAAAGCCAATCCTAACTTTTTCCATTGCTTTGAATCCAATGGTGAAGCCCAATATGATCCAAGACGCTGCATAGATGAAATCAAGGCATAAAATCCTCGAGGAACCCCAAACGAACTCTGTAATAATTTTCTCCAGAATTTGAGAAGGGGTTGCATGTCAAGGCTTTGATACCATGATAGAAACCAAGATCAGACATGCAAACCAAAAGGCCTTCCACAAAAGAGAAAAACAATAAAAAACCAGAGCTTTGCATGAAGATGTGCAAATTGATATATTCATGATTTAGATATTACAAGAGATGATTTTCTTTTTAAAATCAATGTATACAACCCTAATGTTGACCTAAAAATAGCTCAACTAAATCAAGCTTACTTATTAATTAAGTAAACTAATTATTACCTAAGCAAAACCTAAGTAAACTTAATAAAGTGTAATTAGATAATTAATTACACCAGCATTTTGGACATTTTTCAACCTCTTTTCACCCATTTCCAAGCCCTGTCCCAAAGTTTTGTAAGGTGTTCCAATACATTTTCACACTTTCCTAGGCTTGTCATCACTTAATTAACCCTTTATTATGCTATAATGACCCCTTAATGCACATTCATGCCTTATCTTAGTGTGTTTTTATGAGACAAACCCAAAAAACATCATTTACCACATGATAATTCCTGACAACCAATGAAAATTTCCCAAGTGGACTAGGTCGCCACCTTGGGTGACCTAGTCCCATGTGGCTTAAAAATAAAATTTAACCTAATTTATTTCGGGATTTTGTCTCTAAAACCCTAAGGTTGGCCTATATGGTGTTATTTCAGGAAAATTAGGACACAACCTATATAAATCAGCCTAAAAACTCTAATTTCTCATAAGACACACTCATTGTTCACAACTCTCTCAACCTCTCATCTCTCCTTCTTCTCAAGCAAGCTAGGGTTTGAGTATCCTAGGTCAACAAGACATGTTTGTTGAAGAACTCAAGGGTTGAATCCTCCATAGCTGCAACTCAAGATATCTCATCATGGAAAGGTATTGAATCCATCATTCCATATTTTATGCTTTATTTCATTGTCTCTTCATTTGATTTAATTATCTACAAAGGGGCTTGACTAAGGCAAGCCCCCATACTCTAACAATCAACATTTCCTCTTCCTTCCTTGTGTGTTTGTAGATTTAGGTATCTTGAAAGCTTGGAGATCACTCAAGAGTGGATTGAAGACTTTTTTAGTGCATCTACTTGTTGGTTAGGTTGAGAATCTACACAAAAAGGCATCTATAGGTCGAGAATCAAATTTTCAGATCCAGACACCCAAAGAAGTAGAAAGTGCAGACCGAGACCTCAAAATTCCACTTTTAGACTTCTCGTAAGGCGAAAAAGGACTAGGTCACCATTAGTGGTGACCTAGCCTCACCATACATGCATTTTTTGGATTTTTGTAGATATGAGTACCCTTTAGGTAGAAACAGGTCCCAATAAATTTTCCTGATAGAAAGACTAGGTCACCCAGAATGGCGTAAGTGTCCTTAACTTTTGCAATAGTTTTTCTAGGATTCCAAACCTTTATGCCATCCCTCTTCAATCTCTAGGTGCACCCCTTCATTTTTTTTATTTCTGTTACAGTTAGTTTACATTTCTTAGGTCATTTTGCATATCTCTATGTGTTTTCCTGCATAGTTGCATTGTTTAGATTTTACATTACTAGTTAGTTTCTATTTCCATTTCCAGCACTTAGAATATTTCATTTAGACATAATCACACACACAACACAGCCCCCAACCCCTATCTTTGAATTAACTTACCCAAAAGAATATCATTAAGTGGAAAGAGATCCATTTCCTAATCAAGAGCTCCTAGGTGAAAAACCCTAGGGGCCTATTTGGGGAATCCTCTTTCCCTTCTTGTATATATTTTTGGTGGTTCAGGTACCATCTCACTAACTTAGATGTCAAAATAGGCAACCCCCTTTAGAGTCTCGAATACTCTCTTTTATAGAGAAAAGAAGAGGCTAATCCCATCTAGATAACCTAAACTAACTGTAGCAAAAATATCATTCAAATAACTTTAACTACAACACTTGTCTAAAAATAAAATCCTAACTATAGTTTCCAAAAAAACATACGCATTACTTTCTGTAATGCCCCGCCAAGTAACCCTAAAGGAAGTTGTAATTAACGACTTAAGCGAACCAATTTTTTTTTTTAAGTGTAATTAACATACGCATTCACTTACTAATTAACAACAACCTCTAAGGATACAAGGTTGGGATTACTTAAACCCACACAAACATCTTACATAAACGATAACATAAAATAACTTTATGAAATAAGCATCATACAACATAAGGATACATCATACATAATAATATAAACATCCAAGATACAATTTCATTAACTTAATCAAATAGTTACAACACTTATTCCCAGAATGAGGCAATAGTACATAAGTGTTACAATTACAGAATTCCACCTCATAAATACAAGAGGGGTAAAATAACATATACAAATTGAAATATTACAATGCATGAATTAAACACAAGGACCACGAGTTGTCCATCTGGATGTCTCGCCACCAAGTACTGAAGATAAATGGTGACCCAACGGTGTATGGTGCATGTTCCACCCAACCAAATGGTACCCGAAGGCCCACCCCCCATGCTAGGAGATAGTAACAAAGTAACATGGACAAAGATCTACTACATCAAACCAAAGGAAGAATCATACTGACATAACCAAACAAATGCAATAAACAAGTACAACTCTCACATCATTGACATAGGTCACATTGCTTCTAGACACAAAATAGATCAAGTATGATTAGAGAACCATACACATAACATAAATACTAACAGTTGTCCTAGATAGAGTGTCATCGCATAGTTAGTCATGAGATCTCCTTTGGGAATCCTTCGTAGGCTCCGATAATCCTGGTGACCTCAACCAAACCCCGACCCTCATGCTCACTCATGCGGCATCAAATACCTCTCGTAAGGACAAGATAGATGACCATACCATCTTAGGCCTTCCCACTCATCCCAAGTCTAAACGATCCCTTGTGTCTATGAGTGAGGCTAAGTTATCTTGATCAGTGTGAAGTGCATCCTAATCAACTAAGAACATTACTTTAATTATCACTTGATTAAATCACTTTTGAAGGTTACCCGATTTACCTCTTTGGGCTCTGACGCCTAACAGAAGCCACTCTTCTAAAGGATGAAACACTATACAACCTATACTCCAAGGGTAACTCAAGTGCATACAACCTAGGTATCATAACCACTCCATCTCTAGGATGACAAAATAATAGCACTCACTCCAAACATCTTGGAGGCAACAAAACACATAGTCCACTCCTTTCACAGGAGGTATAAAACATCCCCGTTCATGGAAATCGGGTGCATACTGAAAAGACACCATGCAATTCCCAAGGGAAAAACAACAATTTGACATAAAGAAACGACAACCCTCATCCTCTAAGATCTTTTGGAAGTCTTAAAAATTTGGACTAACACTTAATCCCATAACCCAAAACACAACTTGACGAAATAGCTATTAAAGCATTCAAGTCATAATTCAAATCTAATATTTGGATTTCTTAAATCCATACTCATACAATAGGTAACATTAACAAAGTCAAAGGCACGATAACTAGATTATCTGAAATACTCATATAATCTTATTTCCTCTTTCATTATTGAATGTTTGCAATAATCAAACTCACTTCCCTTAAATACAGAGAAAATAAAAAATTTAAGGTAGTCATGAGGAAAATACTACTTTTGAATATTCTAAATCCATATCCCTTACATACTCCATTCACAATAATCAAATTGCTCTAATAGTAAATAAATAATTGTATCCTCAATATAATCAATTCCTAAGTTTACTTATTTTTTTTAAAACAACATAAATCCATGCAACTAAATCTTTTAAATTTTCTAGCCACATTCTATATCTCTTTTCAATTTTCTATATAAAAACATGCAATTTATAAAATATCTTAAAATATCTTTTTCCCTTATCTACTTGACCATGAAAGTAAATTTCTTTCACACTCTACTCACAATAAAATAAAACTATTGCCCTTTCAAAATAGTTGAAATAATTAAATAAGTGTCTTTTAATTTACAAATAAAAGATAGACTAGTTCAAATAATTTAAATCAAATTCATTGTTTACTTCTAAAACCAACTTAAGTCCTCTATAAGTAAATCCTTTCAATTTCCCAACCAAATCCAATATTTCTTCAAGTTTTCCAACTACACACAATGTCCATTTCATCTAGTAGTTTACCCTTCCCAACTTTTATTGCATGCATCCAATTACTCAAATCATTAAATATACATTCTAATGTATATATTGCATGTAAATAATTATTTTAATAAGACACATTAAATCTACAACTTTATCTATAAGTTTAATTGTACATGTAATATATAACAACATTAATTAAATATTTATATAATCTATTTTCCCAATTTAATCATATTGAAATTGATATGCAATATCAATATACTACATATATACAATATAAATATATATACACGATATATATATACATATAAATTCTGTTTATACATATATATAGTATATATTTATTACACTCTACACATATCATAACAAAATCCGAATTTCAAAATATAATCAAATTTCCATTATAATGGAAATCGAATCCAGACACAAAAGAGGGGAGCGAATATTCAAGAATCGTTGTTTTCTTTTGGTCAGAGGCGAGTTGAATTAACCCCAATGTATTTACATTGGAGAGGGGCAAACAAAATAAGCTTATGTCGATGGCCTCATAGTTTAGTGGGGAGGGGGCGGCTATTCCACCAACCCTCTCATACAAGCCGTGCCATTTGTAAGGTTGGGGAGAGGGCTGCATAGGTCTCCCTCCATAGTTGTCCCCTGATGGGGGTGGCTGTGGAGGCAACGCCTCCCATGCCTCCCTTATCACCCAATGCACCATACAGTCAGTGACAGTAATAAGAATTACAATACAGTTTCGGTTATCACCAACCCTTAATGAAGTATGTCATACAAACGGCGATAAAATAATTTAAATCAGTATTTAATTAAAAAAATCAAAACTGTATAAATACATATATATATATATATATATATATATATATATATATATATATACATAAATGGATTTAATATAATAAACAGATTGGGGAAAATTTATGAAAACATTCACCTATAGGTGAAATTACGCAATTTCCTAGAGAACAATCCAAAATTCACAGAGGTTTAAAATTAAACCATTTTAATCAATTTTTTTCCAAATTCAAAGACAATAAAAGAACAAGAACTAAGAAAGATCTAAATTACTTTCCAGAAAATTTCAACAAGCAAATCCTCTAAGTTTCTCCACCACAATTTCTACAGAGGTTTAATAAATAAATTGATTTTCTATAGAGGTTTAAATTTTCTAAAACAGATCCAAATGTGTTGTTCAACCTCTAGGTTTGATTCAAATAACAAAACAATCCATTTCTTCAAATAAACTAAATTCTACAGAGGTTTTCACAATTTCTCTGAAGAATTTTCACAGGAAAAATAAAAGCTTTAAATTTATTTATTTATTTCCTTTCTTCTACTAACAAATTCTTTTCTAAAATAGATTTAACAACCAATTCTTTAATCACTACCCATTTAATTTAATCAATTCAAGAACAAATAACCACAGAATAAAACCTGGTGTTGAAGCTACAGAAAAAGAATATTTTTGATGCAGAGCCTCCTCCAAGGATGTCTCAATTTCTCTTCAACCATGCAGTGAATCCAAGCAAACAAACAATCCAGAAGCACAACCAACATCAACAAAATTTTCCAATAACAATTCTATAGCCAAAAATTTCTTCCAACCATTCCCTGTTCCAAAAATATCCTCTCAAACCTAAAGAAGCTTTTTCCTCCCCCAAAATTCTTCCCGTGAATAAACTTCTTTTTTTTCTCAATTAAATTCCCTCCCAATAATTTCTCAACCAGAAATAATTAATTAATTCTTCTCACACACATGTCAATTTCAAAATATCTTTTCAACAACCAAATCCAATTTGCATGCAATTTAATAATTTAAAATATTAATTTAACTCCAAGATTTTGAAAACTAACTTTCCTTTTAAAATTCAATTTCAACTTCTAATTTAATTCCCACAAGTTGAAATAAACTTCCAAAATTAATTTTAATTCTTTTCTTTCTTTTAATTTCCTTACATCCCATTTAATTAATTAATTAAATTATTTAATAACTAAATTTATCCCCATGGATTAAATTTAATTAATTAAATAAATTAAATCTAATTAATTAATTTAAATGATAACTTCTATCAACAAAGCATAATTTTAGTTAAATAACCATCAGCATGATTGAATGCAATAATTCTAAATAATTATTTCCAAATCAAGAATCCTTTCAGAATTAAATAACATTAAAGCAAGGCAATAAATGACTCGACACACATGACTAACGACACACTATGGCTAGGGTGTAGACTTGACACAAGTTACCTAGCTACTATCTCTCATTCAACTTAACCGTTGGATTGACACGCTCAAACCTGTGAAACCAGGTGGAGTCAATGCCATGTACCTGCAACCTGAAAACATAGTATCCAACATCATATAATATAAACAGCATAAAATACACACTTTGAAGAGGAAATCATGGAATCGCAGGGTGATCACAAGCGAGTGATGCGAACCCGTCCCCTTCACCAATACACTCAACAAAACTGACACTTCCATCATAATCCAATAATCTCATAAGCAATCACATGTTATATCCTCTAACATCTTTACACCAATTAAAGCATGTAAACTAAGGCATCAGATAAACCAAATCCCAACACATAATATAGTTCGTCGCTCTACAAATAGCGATCAAATACACACATAAGACAAAGTATCTGAATATCCAGAAACATAAATCAAAACAAAACAAGGACACACTATCTAGTCCAGAAAGCAAAACGGAGGGGTGTTACACATTCCATTCACTTTACATGTCATTTATATTTTAAATTAAACTACCAACTAACATATTAAAAATAGGTACCACATTCATTCACTTAAGTGGGGCACGTTATTTAGCAATTATTTATTTTCATTACAAAAGAATAATTAATAAAGGAATAATTGGCCAATGATAATTGCCAACTTGACTTGGTGAAAGAGCTAATTTTAATTTCAAAAATTCAAAATTTTTGTTGTTGGTTCTTCTCCTTGCATTCCAAGTAGTCACCTAGACACTTGGTTAGCTTTTCATTATGTGGCCCCTTTACAAAATAAACTTTGAACTTTGAATTCTCACACATTTGACTAGAAAACTATAGATAATTATTCATATAATTTAAACCAGTATTCAAAGATGAATTTTTCCCTCAACTACATCAAGTAATCCAGTGCACTTTTATTTATATTCTCTTAGAGATATTCAACCTTGTTTTTTATTTACCAATGAATTACCTATATTGATGATATAGTATTCTTATTCATATCTACTACATTTGTGCTAATTTTTTGAATTAAAAAATCCTCAAAATTGTCACAAACTCTAAGAAATTATTTTTTCTCTTTTGAAACATTTTTCAAATACCATAAGTTAATATCTCCCTCATGAAATATATTACTTTGATAGTTTTCTTAATAAAATCCTTATCATATTTCTATGAAACATTATTATCTACTAAAGCCTTAAATGATAGCTTGCTCATTTCTTGTAGTAGTGGTGATTCATGTTTGAACATATCATCTTCTGATCTCATTAGCTCTATGAACTTCTCCAAATTATTTGAATCAAATGTATAGCCTACTAGTGATATTCACATATATGTTCTATCTATTTATTGGCCTTATATACCAATGTATCTACCTAGTTATCCAATGATTGTGTTGAACACTCAAAATACTAAGAGGGGGGTGAATCAATATTCTATTAAACCATTTAATCATAATCCAACCAATAATCAAAACATATCTAACCGGAGCTATAAATGTAAACATGAAAGAGATCACAAGACCACATAACACATGAACACCAGGATTTTTATGTAAAAAACCCCAAAAGGGAAAAACTATAGTGAGGATTAGCTCACAATATATTATAACCAATTATAAGATATTACAGGGGATCACTGCCAAGACTCACTATCCTTATCAGCCTCACAACCAAAAATAGATACAAAACAAAAGTGGCCACATAGCTAAAGTGTGAACTGATATCAAATGCACCTTCCTTGTGTTGAATTCAATTTATTTGAAGCTTTGCATATTAAATATTACTCTACTTAGCAGTTTCTCAACATTCCCAACAATTCTGCCCTTATATTGATCTCACACATACAAATTCGCAAGTTCACACAATATCTGATCTCATACACATCACATTGCATTTTCCATCTCATCTCTTTCTATAACTCAAAAAAATTCCACATATATATCCTATTACATCTGCACACATCAATTAGGTCGACCTAATTGGATGTAGCCCTATTTAATTCAAAATCATTTTTTTGATTTCATACTCGAATCACAAAACCTCTTCATGCTCAATCCAACTATGTAAAGCTTTATTTAGGTTGGAAAGGATCTAAAATAGACCCACTTAACATCTGAAACACATATTACTCTTTATAACACATATATCAAGTATTAGGTTGGCTAGGAATTAGATGTAATCAAGAAATAAACCAATCTAACCAACACCAATCATCCATGTGATCATATAAGCACGCATAATTTATAATATATGTAATACTAACATGTGTAAGCTATCTCCCAAAATTGATAAGTTTTATTCCAAACACCCAAGGAATGCAAACCAAATTACACATACCATCTTGCACTGTATAAGCCAAAAATTGTATATCGATCTTCTGTCGTTTGTAACTTTCAGTTTGTGTATCCAAAATCACTAAAATATTGATCATGGATGTATTTGGTATTCCTAAATAACATATTGTAACCTCATAATTTGATCTTATAACATGAGAAATTCTAGACCAAATTACTGGATCAAGGTGTCTTCATTTTGTTTACCGAATTAGGAAAAACTGTCAACAGACAATGTTGGAATCAATGAAAACACATCAAAGTGTTTCTTCTTCATTCTTTCAACAATATCCCCCTTTTTCATTCAAGGCAAAAAGTGCCAAAAATTATTCTCCAAAAAATCAACATCAAAACTATCTTCAAAAACTTGTATAAACTCCCCCTTTCAAACATACATCATTTAAACTTCTCCCAAAAAAATTGTTACTTCAACAAACTCCTACCCAATTCTTCTTAAAAAATATACCACCAAATATTCTCCCAACTTCTCAAAACTTCTCCCCCTTTGACATAAAGGACAAAGGGTATGCCAGTAACATAATTATAGGCACTAAACTTGATGCATATGTACAGATAAAAACTGAAAGCAACTGAAACAATAAAAAGGAAAAAATCATGAAGAATGTTTATCTAGAGGTTGAGGCACCTTCTAACTCCTTGAGAATGGATTCCCAAGCAGAATTTATTTCATCCCAAATCTTCTTAGCTATATCAAGTTCCTTATACATTGATTCCAACTCCACTAATCTCTCCTCTCCCTCTTACGAAGTATATGGATTAGGATTTATCTTTTCAAGTTTTTCTACATCTGCAAGGGCACATGAAATAGGAATATGCTTGGCCTTCACCAAGTCACCAAGGTATCAAAATTGCCTTACAACATCCTTTTTCTTTCTTTTCAAAGTGAAGAAGTTGTTATGCAAATCTGAAATGGTAGTCCGGGAGGCATAGTTTCTATCTTTTGCAAGGTCATAAGCTCTAGAGGCATTAGCTAATTGTGAATCTATTGAGTCCATTAATTATTTAACATGCCTTGAGTGGCATTAGGCCACCTCATCTAATACAAGAATAATTTATGAGCTTCATCTTCACATTCCTTCACTTCTTTCAAGAATTTCATCACCTTTCTATGTGCAGTTGCACATCTATCTTGTAGCTCAAACAATATTTTCTCTACGAGTCTTGATTCCACTTATTTTATAGTATACTCCTTTAGGTTAGAGGTATACTCCCTAAGTGAATCAACCAAAAACTTTAAATTCTCAATAGGTGTTAGAGAATTGTCAACTATGGTACTGGAGGTAGCATCATGTAGAGCCTTGATGGCATCATTGATTAGTTCAGTCCCTTGAGTTTCTATAATCTCCTTTCTTTCAAAGGAATGAAAAGTATCTCCAAGCTCCAACTTCTGAATGGGTGAGATCTTATTCAGATCTACATTGCCTTGGTATAATAGGAGCTATATCACCTGGGGTGGAATGGCCAAATAAATCCTTATTTGTCTTGTCAGAAGACCCTTGAGTGCATTACTAGAGGATTCTCTAAATGACTTTGATGGCTCCATTATCTTTTGGGGTTCTTCTTCATTTCTTTCAAATTCAGTATCTTCTCGGTTCTATTCTTTCTCTTCTTCATATTCTTCTTTTCTAGAGGGTTTTTCTTTTTGCTTGTCTTTGTTTTCATCGTCCTTTTTATCTTCATCATCTTTCTTATCATTGTTCTTTCCATATTGACCTTCTTCTTCTTATCTATTTTTATTTTCTTCACCTTCATTTTGCTGTCATGGTGATCTTCAACATCATCATTGGCATCATCCTTATTTTGATCTTTATCATTTTCACTGGTTGTATTTTTAGTATCTTCCAAAGGAGTAGATGTCTCTAGAGGAGCATGAGTATCATCAAATATATTCCCTAAAACATACAAATGTGGAGTCTTTTCTGCAGAATAATCATTTACTTCTTCTACAACTCATTTCAAAATAAGAAAATTAGTTATAGGAGGAATATTTTACTCTGCACTAATAAGTTTATCTTTACCAAACTCCTTCACATGATTTTTTCCAAATGACAAAGCAGTAATCATCCTGAATTTCAGTGCTATATCTCTCATTGTATCCACAGTTTCTTGCTTCAACTTTTCTATACTACCCTTTTCTTTGGCCATAAGAATGGTAACTCTTTGCTTTACTCTGAACTATTTTGTGTATACTTCCAACAAGGTATCCTTGTCATCCTTAGATAAATAGGGTCCAATCTCATTTAAGGCATCATATTTAATCTTGTTTTCAGTTTTTATAGCTTCATGCCTTCTTTTTACCAATGCTTTCCATACAACATTAGTTACCTTCTTCTTCATGTTATCCATATTTTCATCTAAGATAATAATATATTGAATGATGGAATCTATGATAGTTTTTTTATCTTACTCATCTACTTCATCATACAATTTTTCAATTGTTTCTAATAGACCATCATGCTTTAACATGTTGTTAACTAAGGAATCTAACTTCATTAGTGAACGAGCTCTTACCGGAGGAGTCTTAGACTTCTTCTCAGACTTGTTGTGAACATGTATTGTGAAAGCTTCTTTCTCCATTTTTATATCCTTGTGTTCAGAGGTATCCACAATATTGATCTTTTCCTTCTTAGATTAAATGTTAGCCTCTTGTGAGGCACCTTCACCACTAGTGGAAACATTGCTTCTTCTTTTCCTCTTCAACTATTCTTCTTCCTCCAAACCAAGTTACATTTCCTCTTCCACAAAATCACTTAAGTTTCATCCTCTTGATTCTTTTTTTTGTTTATCCTTTTAGAGGTAGTAAGAGGTGCTATCAGAGGTACATTTTTCCTCTTTGTAGTCCGGGTGGTGGGTCTAGAATGTGCAGACACATCAACTATTTCCAGAGCACTAGGCTCCACCTTCTTCCCTTTAACTATAGTTATACCATATGGTTTTGGAAATGTAAAGGTAGGGGTGGAACCTGATCTTCCTTATCTATGTGGTCTGGAGGACTCACTAGCTACTTTGGCTTTCCTTTCTACTACAACTTCCCTTAACTTGTCTACTTCATCTTTCAAAAGGCCATGCATACCAAAGTAAATTGTTCGACTTGTTTGTTTACTCTATTGTTTCTCGCAAGTGATAAAGTCTCCAAGTATACTTTAGTTGATTTCTCTTCATATGTGTCATGTCTAAGAAGAGAGGAGTCATTAGGACTACTTAACAATAATTCAATGTATCTCTCAGCCTCATTCTCAAAAATATCATATCCAAGAGGCTCAATCCATCTTTTCATGGGTTCAACCACCTCTATGATACATTCATTAGGGGATACAAGAAAGGTTATTTCATTTTCATACTTCTCCATTAAAATTTTAGGAGTTCTTTCTTTGTCATACATGTTCTTTTGGAATTTTTTTAAAAATGCATTCAATGCATTATCCTGAGCTTTATAATCTCCAATTTTATTTAAATAATAAAAAATTTGGTGTGGCACCAGTCTGATTCTATCCCATACAATGTCTCTTCTTTCGGGTAGCTCCCTAAAAAAATAGAATAACAAGAATACAATCACAGTTCCAAATTTGAAGGCATACTTCTTCACTTTATTTTGATTCAAGTTCTCTAGAAGTTGTTGCCGAAACAACTCACATAAATCATAATCATTCCCATTTACTACCATATCATGGGAAACATAGATTGCAATTGTATATATTGAGTTCTCGATGTTGGTGAAGTAACTTTTGTGGCCAATCATTATTTATGCATACTTGAAAGAAGGATCAATGATAGGTTTAGTTGTTAATGCTCTCCTATCAAATATGGCACCAGTTAGTTGTATAACCACATCATTCTTTATAGAATTTAGCACCAGCATGGGTCTGGTATCACACAATCTAGTTACAAACTTAATTACATCCTTATAGATTAATCCAGGCATATATATCCACATGAATATTTCATGCATTTTCTCAAGACTATCCTCACATACTTTACATCCAAGTCACTACTAAAGTTGGGAAACCAATTCCAAATATACAGCTTCTTTCAGACTAGGTTTACATACTCTAGTTTTACCAAAAAATCATCTCTAGTCAGCTCATTAGACCATTGATTTTTAAGTTCTTGGTGATCATACTCATCCAATTTTACATTTATATAGATTGGTGTCATCAATGGGAAAAACCTTAATTGGGATCTTTGGAAATGCACCATTAGGGTCGCTGTAGAAAATTTTCCATGAAAACCTCTTAAACTTTAGTCTAGGTCTTTCAATGATCTCAACTATGGTCGGTGTAGCCATTATAACCTTATTTATATCTTAAATTATTATAAAATCACTTCTAATACAAACCCACAAAACACAGATAGCTATAAATACCATTTATGTGCATGATAGGAACTAGGGTTTGAACCAATTTACTTTGAATCACCTTCAATTCTCCTTCAATTCACTCTAATCTCTTTCAAATGTGCAAAATTTATTAGAAACGACTTAGAATTTTATTTTATAGCTTACCAATCCACCCTAATTTTGCATTTATTGCTTCAAATTCCCAAATAGCTGGTAAAAACTTCACTAATACATTGTAAACCCTAAAATGCTCCATAATTCCCTAGATTTGCATATTTTCTACCACAATCTTTTCCAAATTCTTAAGAATATATTTTTAAACCATATATCTTCATCTCATTGCCCGACGCATCATATTCTCAAGGGGTTGTTAGATTTTTATGTTATTTCTCCCCCTCAGTCCATGCCTAGGTTTAGTTTTCAGTAGAATTGTTTGCACCAGCTGGAGGTACAGATGCATTTGATTCACCCTTGTTCTAAGTTTCCTCTTTTTTTCTCCAAATCTTCTCCATTCCCTTCTTGAATTTAGTAGGATCAACTTTCTTCACAGTTTCATTCCTCCATTTCAAATTAGTTAGCCTTTCATTCTTGCTTCTACAAAATATTGAAATGTGTCCATGTTTGTTGCACTTGTAACACACAAAATTTTTCTGACTAAATTGAATTCTATCCAATATTGATTTGCACTAGTTAGCCTTATGTCTAAATATATTGCATGTGTAATAGTAACCATTGAAAGATTGAAACATTCTACCAATATTAAATTTATTCATCATCTGACTTCTGCACTCAATAGCTCTATGTCCAAATTTCTTGCATGCAAAATATTTTCTAAAAAAGGATCCAACATTATGATTCATTCTACTTCTACATTATATAGCCTTATGTCCAAATTTATTGCATGAAAAACAAATACCATTGAAAGATGGGTACCTTTGAGCATTTGGTTGTCTGATAGGAGGTCTTTCAATATTTCTTTTTTGATTTTGGATCAATCTACTATTGCCTTGAGTCTACTTTTGATTGTCAACCTTGTTAGGAGTCTAATTTATTTTTGAGATTTTTCCCTATTCAAGTCCCAAACCACTTTTATCCTTAGAAGGTTTCTGAATTGCAATCATTTAATCAAGCATTGTAGTACTTGTTTTGAATGTGTCCTCATGAGCTCTTGATTTCTCCAAATATGATCTTAGAATTACCACTTCTTGTTCATGTTTTGTGCATTCATCAGTCTTGCTTTGTATAGTGGCATTCAAACAATCCTCAATTCTCTTTTTTTCTTCTACTTGCACTTTCAGTCCCATGATATCTTCATTTTCCTTCTTCAATTGTTCATTAACTTCTCTAAACTTATTGATTTTTTCTCTCAACATTTTGATGCATTCATTTTCTTCCCCTAGGCTTTCCTTCAGATTTTTTTTATCACTTTCAAAATTTTCAAGATCTTCAAGAGCAACATTAAGTTCTTCTTTGTCAAACATGCAATTATCTTCTTCAAATTCAATTGCAAAAATTTCCACCAGGGGAATAGGACACCTTTTATCAACCATGTGTTCAAAATCCAAGATCTTCGTCAAGTTTTTAGGCTTTTCAAAAGGAATTAAGATCTGATACCAATTTTTTAACAAACAAAATATTGAGAGGGGGGGTGAATCAATATTCTATTAAACCATTTAATCATAATCCAGCCAATAATCAACAAATATCTAACTGTAGCTATAAATGTAAACATGAAAGAGATCACAAGAACACATAAAACATGAGCACCAATATTTTTACGTGGAAAACCAAAAAAGGGAAAAACCATGGTGAGGATTAGTTCACAACATATTATAACTAGTTATAAGATATTATAGGGGCTCACTACCAGGACTCACTATCCTTATCAAGCTCACAACAAGAAATAGATACAAAAAAAAAGTGGCCACATAGATAAAGTGTGAACTTATGTAAGGTGCACCTTCCTTGTGCTAAATTCAATTCCTTTGAAGCTTTGAGTACAAAATACTGCTCTTCTTAGCAGTCACTCAACATTCACAGCAATTCTACCCTTATACTTATCTCACGTGTATACAAATTTACAATTTTCCACAATATCTAATCTCACACACATCACATTGGATTTTCCATCTCATCTCTTTCTATAACTTAAAAATGTTTGACATACATACCCTATTACATCCACCCACATCAATTAGGTCTACCTAATTGGATTTAGCCCTATTTAATTCAAAATTATTTTGTCAGCTTCATACTAGAATCAAAAAACCTCTTCATGCTCAATCCAACCATGCAAAACTTGATTTAGGTTGGAACAGATCTTAAATATATCCCCTTAACATCCATAGCACATATTACTCTTCATAGCACATATATCAAGTATTAGGCCGGCTAGGAATTAGACCTAATCACAAAATAAAACAATCTAACCAACACAAACCATCCATATAATCATATAAGCACATGTCATCTAGAATATATATAATATGACACTTGAAAACCATCTCCCAAAATTTCTAAGTTCTATTCCAAATGCCGAAGGAATGCAGACCAAATTACACATACCATCTTGCATTGTATAAGCCAAAAATTGTATGTCGATCTTCTGTCATTTGTAACTTTCAACCTATTCATCCAAAATTTATAAAATCTTAATCATAGATGTATTTTGTATTCCTAAATAATATACTATAACCTCATAATCCAATCTTATAACATGAGAAATTCTAGACCAAATTACCAAATCAAGGTGTCTTCATTTTGTTTACCGGATTAGGCAAAATTATCAATAGACAATGTTGGCATCAATGACAACACATCAAAGCGTTCCTTCTTCATTATTTCAATATATTTTTCCTTCTACTTTATTGCATATAAGTTGTCCACTTCACTCTTTTTCATCAAAACTAGAAGATTGAAATAAGTACTCAAAAATGAGGTCATGAGGCAACTAGAGTTATCGTTATCAAACTTTTTACAAAATCTTGGAGTTTTTGTAGTTTCTCTTTGAGTTTCTTCTTAGTCACTTGGTTTTCTTACATTCACAACTTTATGGTTTCTAAAACTATATCCACAAAAACCACTTCCTTCTCCCTTGTCCATTTTCCCAAATCAATTTGGGTGATATTAAATTATTTTAGAGTCATATCTCTACTATCGTTACCCATAATAGGGGTTGTTATTTCAACAATTCTTTCCCTATTTTGGTTCACCATGATTTTTTAGATAACTCGAGGATTCTCTTGAGAATTTTATTTTCTTATAATAGCTTGTATTGTTGTAAAATTCAAGGATTGTACTTTTTTTCTTAAATTACTAGCTAGAAAATACAACTTGACTCATGTTGAGCTAGCTACAAAATTTTACACAACCAATTTTTTTGTTTCTTGTTGTTGTGGTAGTGTAGAGATAGGAGGATAATGTATTATCTAGTGGTGAGAAGGATAAAGAGAATAATATTTCACTAGGGACTATTTATTAGGAGGAATTTGTTGAGGAGGACTCAATGTAGTTCCTTATTGAGAATCCTTGGGAGGAGAGTGAACTAAATTCTACAGATTTATTTTATCTCCCTCATCTTTTGTATCCTCTATGGAAATAATATCATGCAATGATCCAATATTATAGGATGAATGTAAAGGTGTCTAAAATATCCTTTCCTTTCTTAATTTGTTACTCCACTTTTCCCACAATATCCCTAGTGGTTTCCTTGGGTTGTTTATCCTTCTACAATTTTGTAATTCTTGGATTTATGGAAGCTGGAGCCTTAGGTAGTGACTTAGTGAGGGAAGGAAGAGTCCTTTGGAAGAAGAGGATGATGAAAATTGTGTAACCCCTTGCTGAATTGTATATAATTATGATGTAGGGAGGATAATTTTTGGTTGAATGGGTATGGCGTTCTACAGAGGCTATGCTCCAAATCTTATCATTGCCTCTACCTTTGTAACTGATTTTGTCTTTTGAGATTTCTTGAGGGCTTGGTGAAATTTTTCCATGAGAGGCTCAATTTTCTTTATCTTAGTCCTCTTGTATGTTGGATGAGGATCAATATCTCTCTTCTCCTTTCCTTTTCCCTTCTAATCTTTTTTATGTTGTAGTCATCCCAAAGAGTAATTTTTTATCTTCTAATTTATGATTTTTAAATCATGGTCCTCTACTACTACCCAATTGACCATTGGAAGAGACATGTCTATATTCTATAATTCATATATTGGATTTAGCAGGTCTAAATCATCTTTAATTTAATCTAAGATTTCCTTAGAAATCTACATATCTTTCATCTAATTTAGAGTTAACCTACATAATCCTCTATTCTTGACCTCAAAATAATTATGATACTTATCCCAAAAGTCCTTCATAATAATATTGTATTTATAGTCAGAGCCAAAAAATATATTTTCTTGGGAATTTCGGTCATACCTTTCCCATTTTTCATATATTAGGTCATATTTATAAAAGATATCTCCTCCTTAGATTCTCTAGCACATGCTATATTTGGACAAGTGTAGAAAATTAAAATAAAGGGAAATTGAACTCCTGGCTTGTGTTTCTCCTTGAAATTCTTATGGATTTCCAAAATTAGTCTAGTGAATTCTAATTTTTTTTTTTAAGTATTATTTTTAATTCTAATAATATTACCTTGTCACTACAAAATATTAGTAGAAAAAAAGGGGCTCCTAAAAAACATGATGTCTTGATATATGTAGATTTCAAGAATTGATGAACCAATGTCCCCATTCAAATATTAATTATTTTTCCTTGTCTAAAATTCTTACAGAGTCATCTCTAGATAGGTTATTGATGATAGGGTAAATGAAAGCATCATTAACCATTTTTAAATACTTATTATTCTTTGAGTTTTAACTTCGTTTAATGCTCCCAAACTCTTATTTTCATCCTCTTCTCCCAATTTTCCCTTTGTTGTTAATTCGATGAATGCAACCTACCTTGCAAGCAAGTAGTCAATATAAGAAGTCATGTAGAACCTCTTAGTGACATGGGAATTGATCAATTTTTCATGAAGGTTGTCATTGACAAGTTGCACCACATCAAAATACCTTACATCTTTAAGAATGACATAGATGTATTGATACATCCAAGTGTGATAACCCTTCGACTCAATATTCCCAAAAATCTACTTAGTAGAGTAATGATGTCACTAATTTCCCCTAGAAAGTTTTCCCTAATGAGATTCTTTAGAACTTGTGTGAAGACCTTGTCTTTATTAGCCATGAACTATTAGTTTGTCATAGACTATTCTCTTCATACTCCTCAATATCTTTCTAAGCTTGCTCCTCTATTGGATTCTTCAATAGAACCTTGAAGGGTAAACATAAGATGTGTGAATGCTCCTCCTAGACCTACTCCAACATCATCAAACAAGAAATCATTAGTCAAGAAACAAGTAAGAGACAAACATCCCCTATGAAATTCATCTAAGCATAAGAACATGAAAACAAAGTAGAATATCAAGTAAACTACTAATAAAATTCTATTCTAATACTCAAACTAGCATCCCATAGGGGGGTTGGTGCTTCTTTTATGTGGAAAGAATCCCTTTCCCAATCCCTTGATAAGATTGATGATTGATGTGTGATGAACAAAGCATGAAATTTGACTATATTCTAGCTAAATTGGTTGAAAAATGATGAAAACTATGGAGTGAAATGCCTATAATGATAATGATATTGGTTGTGGATCCATATTATGCAAATGATGCCTCTATTTATAGAAGCCAAGGAGTGAAGAGTGAAGAATGGGGAGAATGCGGGATTAAATTTTGAACCAATGGAATGATGCCACTTGTCAACATGCTAATGAATGTTGGAGGAGATGTGATCACACATGTGATCACACATATTGGGAGATGGGATGTCTAAGAAGAATGAATGCCAAGCTAGCTTGTTTAAGAGAATGTGTAAGATCCATTTAAAGCCAAGGTGGCTTGTGTAAGAAGAGGTGTAAGAGGAGGTGTAAGATCTTTTAATGCCAAGGTGGCTCAAGAAAGAGGACAAAAGTCCTTTGGGAGGGAAAAGTCAAGTGGGTGGAACATTCCAAGAATATGCCACTTTTTGAATGAAAATGGGGTAATTAGTAAATCAAATAAATTGATTTACATGTACAACTTAGTTAGTTGACCAAGGTTGACTTACCCTAGGGTGGAGTTAAAAGCTAGGGGAATGGGGAATTAGTGTTAGGAGTTAATTAATTTAGGATTAATTAACTTAGGTGAAATTAGTTGATTTACGACATTTGATTTAAATGTTTGGGTTTATTTAAATCAAATGAGAGGATTTTAGAACTTTAGGATTTTAATTAAATAAATAAATTTATTTAATTAAAGGAAGAACATTAGGATTTTAATTAAATATATTGGTTTATTTAATTAAAGGAAGAACATTAGGATTGGAGATGATGAAATAATCTAATAAAGTTCATTATCTAATTTAAGGAAGGAATTTAATGAATTTAATTAATTAAATAAAGATTATTCAATTAATTGGTTAGTGTGGAAGTGATTAAGGAAGAATCGGTGTTAGTTAATTAGAATCAAGTACATGATATTGATCAAGATATTTTCAGTGTCTACATTTTTCCCCTCTTTGAAGTGATGTACCTGCTACATTGGTTCAAAGAATAACACTGGCGGTATCAAAAGTCAAAAAAAATCTGATTTTTTTGGATGCCCCAGCGGAATGAAGTACACTGGTATAGTGCCCCTTTGAGAGATTGGGAAAAAAGTTCAATTTGAGGGTCGACCTCACGATAAAGAGGTTCAAGATGGATGCATGGATGGTAAGACTAATATATCTATATGATAATGATGATGCAAATGAGATGAATTAAGATGTTCAGAATAAAAAATCTATATTATCCGAAATATCTTAAATGACGATGCAATACATGTGAGATGGATGATGTTACCTATAATGATGATATGTATGGATATGTAGGATGCAGATAGTTTGTAGATGACATGATATCATGTTAGTGTGAAAGAGGATCAAAGAAATAAGATGATGAAAAAGGATCCAACAAGTCTATGATCTGCCAAGACTTTATTAGAGATGATGATGAATGATGATGATGTATTGATTATCTAGGGATTGGGAATTTGTAAAGAGCTTACTTTCCTTATGTTTGATAACACACATAGATACGATGCATCAAGGTATAGACAAACAAGATGGTGTTGTATCTAGTGAGATGGACTTTGACTTGACAAACATATAGGAGTATCCTTGTTCACACCTGACATATAGAAACCTTACTCTAGGATGTACTTTAGAAGTTTCAAACATCTCAGACTAATACACAAAAAGGCATAACCTCCCAATGTAATAGGCAACAAGTTGTCCAAAATGCCTTCCATACACACCTAATCAAGCAAGTATTCACCGAGGTTATATTACAAGAACATCCAACAAGCACAACAAATGAAAGATAAAGATCAATGCCCATTCCTTTCTCTCTAAATAATTTTGATAGACATCATCGAGAGGTCATTGGAATACACACAATAAGATAAATCAACAATACAAATATCAAGTACACAAACAAGTCAATGTACTTCATACCGCTAGCCAAGACTAAACTACGGTGATGTTTGATGTTGATGTCCATTGTAGGAAGATCCTAGGACATGATGTTATCATATGATGGTGAGATTGACTAGATGATGGGCTAGTGATACCAAGAGTTGACCAACTTGTTTATCTACTGACCGAGACTTAAGACCTTGACGTTTGAGTTTATACTTTCAATTTTCTATACTTTTCTTTTATTGTGAGTGGAATTTTATTGTAGGTGAAAGTGGAATCGGATGGATGATTTTGGGATTTTTGAATGTTTTTAGTATTTTGAAATGTTTTGAGGTTGCTTTGGGATTTTTTAGATGTTTTACAAATGTTTTGATTTTTTAAAATTTTCAATGTTTTTGGTGTTTTCTAAGATTTATGAATGTTTTTGGATTTTGTGTCTTGGGGGCCCATCAATAATGGTCTTGCCTACGTTTAAGCTCAGAGACGACATAGTTCAGATACCATGTTTTTGATGTTTTCTAACTTTTTGACCTATTTTGGGATTTTGACATGTTTTGAATGTTTTTTGGATTTTTCGCATGATTTTAACAATTTGGATATGGATACGTTTGATGATATCAATGATCTATTTTTGGATTTTGTTGAAAAATAAGCTAGTATTGATTGATCGAATTGATGGATTGATGATGATAACATTATTGAGGATGCACAACAATGCAAGGATAGTGTTAAGCAACATGAGGATTGGGAAGGATATCCTGAGATGATGATGGATTGATTGGATTTGATTGATCAAGATTTTGAAGCTTGATTTGGAACAAAATTGTTTTGATGATTTGATGTGACGTTGAAGTGCAAGTTAGATGTGACTGATATTGATTTTTTGGATTGATTTTCAATGAAATATAAAGCTTGATAAGGAATATATTCTCATCAAAATATGCCATGGGCTTGTGATTTTGATTTTTTGCTCACAAATGATTTAACCAATTTGATTTTGTGTTTTCCAATGTTTGGATCACAACATAAGTTGGAGGATATAGATCAAGATTTATTCTCAAAGAAAGATCTAAATATCTACCCCTAGTGTCTAACAATGTTTGAAAGGCCATGGGTGTATTCTTGGATAGATGGATGGATGGATATGATAAGAATGCAAAGGATTCCACAGATTATCTTGTGATAAAATAAGGTGTTCAAACATAGGATGCTCATTTGGATAATGCTTCATGGATTAGATAATATTGGGTAGGATAGGATCAATCAAAATGACCCATGTAAAGATGTTTACCATAAGCAAGTGTAAAGTGTGCACCAAACTTTGTCAAGATCAAGATAATTTGGAAGATGGATGTTGATATATGAAAATAGATTGGATAAATGGTTCATGGATGAATGGATTTATTATGGATAAGATGGATGGGATGTTGGCTTTATTATGGATGTGATAAGATGTTTTCTCCTGAAATGGCACACGTAAATTCTTGATTCTACACATGATGCCTATTTTTGAGGTTTTTATCATGGTACTTGCCCAAAGTGTCGCCCATGCGGTTTTCATTGGAGGATGATTTTTTTATCTTTACTATTTTCATGATTTTTTTTTTGTGAAATATTTCAAGCTCATGTTGAACCACCTGGTGGTGTCAATGTAGATGCTTATGTCATAATGTTCCATTGATATCCTTCTTGAAGAAGCTACTTTGCTAAGATACATGCACTTGAGTGCAACTTTTGAGATTCCTGATCTACTTTTTTGATATTGGAGTTAACTTTATCTTTATGCACACATCACAGTAGAGTGCCTTCTATATCCTTATTATGGAGGGTTGTTGCCAATACATGGTCAATGTAAGAATTAGACATCATGTGTGGAGACATGGATGGTGGAGTGTGTTTAGGAAAAGAAGATGGATTGGTTGAAATTTTGGAATCTTTGACTCTCCAAACTTGGGAAGATGAGAAATGATGGGTGGATACAAAATTGTGTGTGGAATTAGGACCAGCAACTTGATATAATTTGTACGTTGCTTGAGAAGCATGATTTTTCCTTTATGGACATCTTTGGTGGATACTTTTCCCTTTTTCATTTTTCCCCATAGTTTCTTTGACTAATGGAGTTTGATAGGGATAATCATTCTTTGTATTATTTGGTATCTATGTGTAATTGATTTGTCCATTATGCTTCTCAACTTCTTTTTCTTTGATAAAATATTCATGCTTTTATTCAAATATTTATTTTGATGTTGGTCCCAATTCATGGATAGGGTGATAGGTGGATGAAGGTTCATGACATGGTTGGTTGTAGTATTGGCATTGGTTTCATCATAATGATTCTTCATGCTTCCTATGTTGATGCTTGCATTAGATAAAATTTCCCCCAGTATTATAGAGGTATCATTGATATGTTTATATCCCTTAATTGTCGAATAACCAAGACCTTGATGCTTAGGATTTCCAATAATCTGCATTGGTTCTAGGATACCCTGTTCATGTAGGCGGGTATGTGCAGGATCATGATGGGCCAAAAAGTGGCGATATGTAAGTGATATGATGGCCCATGTGGCTAACGACTTTTTTTTTACCCAAAATTCATGAAACGAAAAAGGTTTTTAAAGGATATTCTCAGCTTTCCACCAAAATAAATTATGCTTTACTTTGAATTTAATAAATTATTATTATTCATTTTTTATTTGAATTACGACTAAAGTCCTAATTGATAGGTTGATTGAAAAACATCTATAGCTTTCAAATGGTATCACATTTTTTGAATCTGAAATATGCATCACATTCTATGCTTCACATAATATAGGATTAAAAATAAATAAAAATTCATGAAGTTTTGACCAAGTTAAGGTGGTCAGACATACGAGTTTTTATATTTTTTAAAAGTTGTAGTAAAAAATCATAATTAATTATTTACTTGGAAAAAAATTACAAAAAAATATGCATCACATTTGGGCATGATTCCTCTACTTATATCTAAAATATTATAATTTTATTGTGGCTAGGGTGGTCAGATAGGCACCTACTTCTTGTTTTTTCCCTAAAATTTAAGTACTACTACATTGAAATTTAAAATTTTCACCAAATAGATTTTATTTATTTTTAAATAAACCTAGTAGTTTAGAAAATACATTCAATTTTCAATAGATTCTATTCTTACATATTTTTGAAATAATATAGATAACTTATTCATTTTTTTATGTCAAGTTGCCTAACTTTGATTTTCTGAATTTTCATCGCCACTTAAGGGCCTATTTTTTCCATGATATTGCACATACCTAGGCCTAATCCTCTACCTTGATAATTAATTTTTTGAAATATATATGTGTTTGTTGAGGTTATTCTTGTTTTGATTGATCTTGGAGATGTGGTGATTGGGTTTGTTGTTGATTTTTTTGATCTTGATATCCAACCTCTAGACATTGGGGATATTAATCTTGAAGTGGTTGTGGAGACAACTCAATGTTTTGATGAGATAATCCTTTTGTAGTGTTTTGATTTTGGGGTGGAGATGTCTCTTGGTGATATGAATCAATTAATTTCCTAAGTGTAGCAATTTTATTTCGCAGCATTTGATCTTGATTTTGATCTTGACATGCTTGATACAATTGATTTGGTTGTTGAGCAAGCATATTTAGAAGATGCACTTGTGGTGTTTGTAGGGGATCATGTACAAATTGATTCTGGACAATGTTTTGATTTGGGATGATGTTTATATTTGGCATTATGGGTTGGCATTGAGAATTGTTGTGGTTGGGAAACATATTGCTCTGATTTGGGTAACTTTGATTTTGCATGAGGTTACCTTGACTTGGATGAATACATTGAGTTGTCTATATATTTCTTGGATTTTGAACAACATTGGTTTGATTTGTAAACATATCTATCCCATAGTTCACCATGTGTGTATTTGATACGTTCATTTTTGGTAAGCTTGTATTTGGTATAGTCACATTTGGCATGTATGGATTTGGTGGGATAATGTTGTTTGGACTAAGACTCATTCATTGATTGTTTGGTTGATAGATTTTTAGGTTTTGAATTTGATTTAAATCTACCATAGGGAAAGGTGGTCCAAAATATAGATTCGAAGAACTCACATTTGTTGTATCATTGAGGTTTGTAAGAGATAATGATCCCATGTATGGATTGTATAAATGTGAGTTTTTATAATCAATTGGTATTGTAAGGCCTTGATAGTTTGGTTGACTTGGATTACTCATGATGTATGAATCAAGTTTATATTTCATGTTTTTCTTATGTTTTGAACTTGTTGCAAAAGTGAAATTCTAAGGTGTTTAGGAACAATGATGATATGAAGGATGAAAGGGGTGAATGATATGGGTGTTGAACTTTTAGGAACTCTGGATCAATGCTAGACTTTAGGATTTGATTTTGATTGGTTTGATTTGGATAATTAACTTGTAAACCCTAAGATGTTAGATGTGATCTTTAGGATAAACTTGTTCAAAGGGTTGATAATTTAACTAGAGGTATGAGAAAGGATGCATTCTCACACTCCTAACTAAACAAAGTGGATTTGATCTGGTTTAATGATGTACCCAAGTCTAGATAATGATGTTTCCAAAGCTCTAAAGTTGTTTGTGGGATGGAGATGATAATTTTTTGGGATGGATGAAGTGTTTGATTTGATTCTAAATGAACTTAAGATGGACTTTGTTTACAAGACTAGGATACTAAAGAACACGCTTTTCTCTAAGATTAGTTCAAACCAAAAGGCCAATGTTTCACTTGGAATACCATAAGACAAAAGATTACAAGAACATGTGTGGGGTTCAATTTTCTTTTTTCTTTGCTTAATGAATTCTTTTTTACCACATCCACACTTTCCTTCTTAGCTTTTCAAAATGAATGTCTATGTCTCAATTTATTTTTATCCCACAAAGTCCATTATGTGGAAATTAAGAGAATCAAGGAAATAGTTCACTAATGTTGACTTTAGAGAAAGAAAATTGATATATAGGCTGAAATACTTAGAAGCCTCTAAGGATAAAATCCCTATGGATAAGCAATAATACTTGGACCTTTCAAAAGTATTTTCTCTTTCCAAAGGGTTTGAAATTTGATGACCTTGTTGAATGTTTGTTTCCACGTTTTGATATTTCAAGCAATGTGTTTGATTCTGAAATAATGCACAACCCTAGGATAGAAAAGACAATATTTATTGAATTCCCACTTGAATTTCTCGAGCTGTGCTTATTCAAAGCAGATGATTAGAAGCTTGACCACACTGGATCCCCCTTTCTCAGCACACACTTCTCGGGTTAGCCAAGCTTTGATTTATCATGAATCTCCCATGACAAAATCCTCATCTCTACTAAGAACCACAAGTATGTGGGACGGCTTCAGAGGTCCAACCTTTTGACACCAACAAATATTAAGGATTTTTGGTCTCTAAACAAAGGTTTGTAGTAAGGGCGTTCAGTTCAAGGGATACAATGATAAACTCCATAAAGAGGTCTCCCAACCTTTAGAACAAGGGCTTTACACATCATAAAGACACTGGGGGAGAGCTATCATGTACCGCTTCCTGTTGGTTGCAAAGTTTCCTTGCAATCACAAATTTATATAGTGGTTTGGAAGAGCTTGGCTTATGCTCATTACCACTTGGGTTGTTCCCTTGGGATGAGTACTTTATCCCACCAAGGCATAACCTCTAAAGGTAAAAAAAAGTGAAGAAGTACATTTGTAGTTCGACCTCCTAAATCACATAGGAGGGAGCACACATAATGCCTTTCCTTCACACTCGCATGATTGTTCAATTTTTAAAAACCCAAATTTGAAATTTGGAGGCAATCTTTTAGACAACCTAATGTCACTAAAATGATTTTGATTTCAAGATCACTATAAAGAATGAGAGAAGTGCATACGCATTTGAATGATACAAGTTTGTAGAGAAGATTACAAAATAAAGCAAACACAAAATATTTTTAGTCCTCAAAACAACGATGGATTATTTTTAAGCACAAAAATTGAATGCGAAGTTGTTTGTCCAATTTTTAAAACCCAAAATCAAATCTAGTGAGTTTCTAATGTTATTTTTAACCAAGTACTTTGAAAAATCTTATGTCGATGATTAATTTTTGTTGGTGTAATTAAATATTTTGTACCTTGTCCTAGGTCATAATTACACCTTAGTTAAGTTTACTTAGAGACCACATAGGAGTTTTTGGAGAATTTCCACCTTTGGTGGACTTATCATATTATCACTCTATCACCTCCACCTTTCATGGACATATCATGTGATTAGGGTTCCACCTTTTGTGGTAGATCCACTATTTGTGGTGGTTATCACATTATCACCTTTCCACTTTAGATGGAGTGATAGCTTTTCATTGTTGTCTCATGTCATAAGATTAAGACACTTGTCATAATCTTATGCACTCCTATGTTCTCACCTTGGCTATATAACCAAGGGGTCTCTCATTGTACACACATTGAAGCAATTTCATTATCATTGGCATTGAATACAGTTTATTCTTGTCATATTATTTTCTCTCTTCTTTGTGCTTTCTATTTGGTCCATATATCTTGGCATCTATAGCCAATTCTAACATGGTATCAGAGCATGTTTGATTCTAACATGGTATCAGAGCATGTTTGATTCTAACATGGTATCAGAGCGGGTTGGGTTCCATTGGAGAGTCATTTTCTGAAGAGAGGTACCAGATTTGGGGAGGTTTCATTTTTGGCTCTTTATTGCAAGTTTATATCAGAGCTTGCTGGTGCAAATCTAAGCTCACCATTGTGTCCGGAAGGTTCGAGAAAGTCGATTTTGCCTTTTGTTTCGTCCAAATCGGACATACGAGGCCAAATCTAAGAGGGTTTGAAGCTACATAGTGGCTGCCAGATCCAGAAGGTAGCTGCATTTTTGGAGCATTTTGGGTCAAATCCGACCCTGCCATTGCATCCAAAAGGGCCAAAAACCCTAAGATCGACTGTCCAATCATCCAAATCGGAGCAAGTAATTCGGTGAGGCAAAAATGTTTTGCCCGAAGAGCCGTACGACCCCCCAAGGGTCATTATTATCGATGGTACGATTTTAAAAAGAAAAATATTGTCGAAATTTTTTTGTAAAAATTTGATTTGAAAAAAAAAATTGTGTTTCAAATATTTTTTGATTTGAAAATATATAAAAAAAAAAAATCAAACAAAAAATATTCCAAAAGTTTATTATAGTTTGCAGATTGTATAGTACAATCCGTAGGACTATACCAGCCAGGGTACGTAGGCCCCCACCGCAACGCCACTATCAAAAAAATCATCCTCCACTGAAAACCGCATGGGCGACACTTTGGGCAAGTACCATGATAAAAACCTCAAAAATAGGCATCATGTGTAGAATCAAGAATTTACGTGTGCCATTTCAGGAGAAAACATCTTATCACATCCATAATAAAGCCAACATCCCATCCATCTTATCCATAATAAATCCATTCATCCATGAACCATTTATCCAATCTATTTTCATATATCAGCATCCATCTTCCAAATTATCTTGATCTTGAAAAAGTTTGGTGCACACTTTACACTTACTTATGGTAAACATCTTTACATGGGTCATTTTGATTGATCCTGTCCTACCCAATATTATCTAATCCATGAAGCATTATCCAAATGAGCATCCTATGTTTGAACACCTTATCTTATCATAAGATAATCTGTGGAATCCTTTGCATTCTTATCATATCCATCCATCCATCTATCCAAGAATACACCCATGGCCTTTCAAACATTGTTAGACACTAGGGGTAGATATTTAGATCTTTCTTTGAGAATAAATCTTGATCTATATCCTCCAACTTATGTTGTGATCCAAACATTGGAAAACACAAAATCAAATTGGTTAAATCATTTGTGAGCAAAAAATCAAAATCACAAGCCCATGGCATATTTTGATGAGAATATATTCCTTATCAAGCTTTATATTTCATTGAAAATCAATCCAAAAAATCAATATGAGTCACATCTAACTTGCACTTCAACGTCACATCAAATCATCAAAACAATTTTGTTCCAAATCAAGCTTCAAAATCTTGATCAATCAAATCCAATCAATCCATCATCATCTCAGGATATCCTTCCCAATCCTCATGTTGCTTAACACTATCCTTGCATTGTTGTGTATCCTCAATAATGTTATCATCATCAATCCATCAATTCGATCAATCAATACTAGCTTATTTTTCAACAAAATCCAAAAATAGATCATTGATATCATCAAACGTATCCATATCCAAATTGTTATAATCATGCGAAAAATCCAAAAAACATTCAAAACATGTCAAAATCCCAAAATAGGTCAAAAAGTTAGAAAACATCAAAAACATGGTATCTGAACTATGTCGTCTCTGAGCTTAAACGTAGGCAAGACCATTATTGATGGGCCCCCAAGACACAAAATCCAAAAACATTCATAAATCTTAGAAAACACCAAAAACATTGAAAATTTTAAAAAATCAAAACATTTGTAAAACATCTCAAAAATCCCAAAACAACCTCAAAACATTTCAAAATACTAAAAACAAAGAACCAAAATCAAAGTCCACTTTGCTTTTTTGGCAGTGGCAATTGTAAACACACTAAGTATAAAGTGCCAAATTAGATATTGTTGGGGGGTTCTTTGATTGAGTGAATTTGGGGGGGATTCTTCTTGTGGTTGTGGTTGCATTCCTCTTGATTTGTGTTCTTGTTTCATCATGGAGCCATCTACAATTCCACTTCTAACACCTTACAACTATCCTAAATGGAAATCAGAAATGAACAAATTGCTAAGAGTAAAAAAATTGTATAGGACAGTTCATGGGCTTGATGGTGAACCACAAGATGATGAACCTAAAAAGAATAAGTGGTTGAATATTTGTGAAGAAGCCATTGGCTATTTGTGCTTGTATGTCTCTCCTGAGTTGTCGTTTCACATTGAGCACTTGGATACACCTATGGATATGTGGACTACATTGTCAAACTTATTTGGGAAAATAGATGAAATTCAGGGACATTTGTTGGAGAATGAATTAATCAGTCTCAATCCATGTAATTTTGACAACATACAAGACTTCATCACCAAATTCAAGTCACTAAGAACACAATTGAAGGATTGTAAAATTGAGAAAACAGATACACAATTGATCTTAAGTGTTCTTTCAAAGCTAGGACTTGAATATTCAGTGTTTGTGTGTACTTTCTATGCTACAAAGAATGCCTTTGGGAGTGAGTTTAAGATGCCTTCCTTTGAAGATTTTGCTATGCAACTCACTAGGGAGAAAGATAAGCTTATTCAAATGGGTACTTTGAAGTCTTCAAAATCACATGCCTTGGTTGTAAAAGATGAGAAGTCTTCAAGTAGAAAGAAAAGAATAAGTACAAGCCTAAAAAGAACACACAATCCATAGAAGAACATAAAAATTCATTTTCAAAAGAGAAATAATCTAAGAAGGAGAGGTCCTTTTGTGCATATTGCAATAAGGATGGACATGAAGAACACTATTGTTATAAGAAGGATATTGATGAGTTGAAGAATCTTCTCAAAAAGAATCAAATTGATTTTCCTTCTAGAATGTCTAAATCTTCTTCTCCTTCTTCAAAACAGTCTAAGGGAAAAGGTCATGCAGATTTTTCATCTACATCAGGATATAAAGGTCAAGCTCTTTGTGCATATTCAAGTCCAGGATCAGGTAGATGGCTTCTAGATTTAGGAGCATCACATCATATGGCATCTTCACAATCTATATTCTCTTCATTTCAGCCTTGTTCTATGTCTCCTATCTTGATGGGAAACAATACATACATGAGTGTAATAGGGAAGGGATCTATTAGTTTTGGGGACAACACTTTCCAGGATGTTTTGTGTGTTCCTCATTTGACAAATAATCTTCTTTCCATATATCAGATTACACATGGTGGAGATGGGAGAACTGTGGAGTTCACACCTAATTTAGTCATCATTCGAGACTTGGAGAGTAGAGAGATCATTGCTACTGGGGTGGTTGATCATTCTTCTTGGTTGTATACCTTTGCAGATTTTGCTTATGATGGTGACGTTGTTCCTTCGGCTGTTGATCACACTTCTAGTGTGAACCATGATTCAGAGGAGACATTTGGCTACTTGAACTTGGGAATTCTCACATAAGATCCAGTACTTGAGCCATGCATTTCATCTCCTCCATCTACTGTTGTAGTTGATGATGCTTGTGATTCCACAGTTTGGGTTCCTTGTGATTCAGTACAGTAGGACATACATTGTCTTCCAGATATGGCTACTTTGGATGGCTTCTTAACAGGTATTTCAGACTTGTTTGTGGAGTCTCATCTTGAAGATTTGGGGGACACCATTGATGACATTCATCTTCTCTTTGATGAAGATGCTCCTTCTTCAATTATTGTGAGGGAACACTCTGACCCTCTTGTTCATTCTCTACATGATCATTCTTTGCAGTTTGACATGACTGTGGATACTTTTGGACAACATTTGGAGGAGGCTTCTTTGTCTTTAGAGGGGATATCATTCTCTTTGGATCATGTTCTACATTCTTCTCTACTAGATGTTGGATTTTACTCTTCAGCAGTGTGGCCTAGAACATCTGTTTGGAGTGTGCCAACTTTCGACATCGACATGGAGACACTTGAGCATGCTTCAGAGACATCATACATCCTGCATACATCCTTGGTTTTGTTTCTTCCTAAGGGGAGGAACGTTGTTCGGCGAAATTGGATCATCTTCAGCATTCAATGTCGAGCTTCTACCGTCATTGCAGGAGACTCAACATTGAGGGGGGGCTGCCTTGTCTCTCTTCTACTTCTCTCTTATGGGGGGGTCTTTTTCCTCACATGGGGCTTTTACCTTCTCATTCATGATTGAGAGCATTTCTATATTGTATTTCATCTCTCTTTTGGGGAGGAGTTTTGTCCCACTGGGTTTTCTCCTTTTCTCCGTTTGTGAGAGATTGCATTGCATTTGTACATGGGTACCTATCATGGCCTAGTTGTCGGGGCCCATCTTGCATTGTTTGATTCTCCCTAAGTTGCACTTAAGGGGGGGTGTTGGTGTAATTAAATATTTTGTACCTTGTCCTAGGTCATAATTACACCTTAGTTAAGTTTACTTAGAGACCACATAGGAGTTGTTGGAGAATTTCCACCTTTGGTGGACTTATCATATTATCACTCTATCACCTCCACCTTTCATGGACATATCATGTGATTAGGGTTCCACCTTTTGTGGTAGATCCACTATTTGTGGTGGTTATCACATTATCACCTTTCCACTTTAGATGGAGTGATAGCTTTTCATTGTTGTCTCATGTCATAAGATTATGACACTTGTCATAATCTTATGCACTCCTATGTTCTCACCTTGGCTATATAACCAAGGGGTCTCTCATTGTACACACATTGAAGCAATTTCATTATCATTGGCATTGAATACAGTTTATTCTTGTCACATTATTTTCTCTCTTCTTTTTGCTTTCTATTTGGTCCATAGATCTTGGCATCTATAGCCAATTCTAACATGGTATCAGAGCATGTTTGATTCTAACAATTTTAAGTCCAAAGTAATGGTAGTTGGTCTTAAAGCATGAATGACAAATAACATATGATGGGTTATTTTCCCATGAATGTTTGAAAACACTATTACAATGGATATCAAATGCTTTTTATTTCACTTAAATGCTCCATGTTCCTCTTAAAACCTGCAATCAATGCTCAAACTTTTATATGAGATCAAGAAACAAGAAGATATGAGGGTTAGATGAATGCTTAAGCATAAAAACCCTAAAACTTAGACCAAGTTACAATGTGATTTGAATTTAGGTGTAAAATTGAAAATTTTAACTCTATAAAAATTGAGAAACACTTACACCATTGCATAGCTTATGAAATTATACCCCATTTCAAAAAAAAAAATCAAAAAAGACCTCTGTATGATAGAGATATGGTCATTTTAAGATTGACTATAAAAGAAAAAAACCAATAGTGTCGCCATTTGAATAGGATCAACATCACTTTGTGCAAGAACATAGATGATGATGGCATCGCTATTTGTCCCAACGTCACTTTTTGGAATTTAACTAACCTAGTGTTGTTTGAAACTGTAGCATCACTATATAGTGATGCTGACACAATAGCATTACTATTTGTCTTTTTTGGCATCGCGGCAACTTGGTAAAACATAAAAAATAAAAAAAGATAGAAATGGGGATAAAAAATGTCAAATTTTATAGTCCTGCCCTCCTTCTAGCGCCAAAATGTGAATGCTCCTCCTATACCTACTCCAACATGATCAAACAAGCAATCAATAGTCAAGAAACAAGTAATAAATAAACATCCCTTATGAAATTCATCTAAGCATAAGAACATGAAAAAAAAGTAGAATATCAAGTAAACTACTAATAAAATGTTATTCTAATACTCAAACCAACATCCCATAGGGGGGTTGGTGCTTCTTTGATGTGGAAAGAAGCCCTTTCCCAATCCCTTGATAAGCTTTATGATTGATGTGTGAACAAAGCATGAAAGTTGACCATAAACTAGCTAAATTGGTTGAAAAATGATGAAAACTATGGAGTGAAATGCCTATAATGCTAATGCTCTTGGTTGTGGATCCATATTGTGCAAATGATGCCTTTATTTATAGAAGACAAGGATTAAAGAGTGAAGAATGGGTAGAATGTGGGATTAAAATTTGAACCAATGGCATGATGCCACTTGTCAACATGCTAATGAATCTTGGAAGAGATGTGCTCACACATGTGTGAGCACATCTTGGGAGATGGGATGTGTAAGAAGAATGAATGCCAAGGTGGCTTGTGTAAGAGAATGTGTAAGAGCCATTTAAAGCTAAGGTGGCTTGTGTAAGAAGAGGTGTAAGATGAGGTGTAAGAGCTTTTAATGCCAAGGTGGCTCAAGAAAGAGGACAAAAGTCCTTTGGGAGGGAAAAGTTAAGTGGGTGGAATATTCCAAGAATATGCCACTTTTTGAATGAAAATGGGGTAATTAGTAAATCAAATAAATTGATTTACATGTGCAACTTGGTTAGTTGACCAAGGTTGACTTACCCTAGGGTGGAGTTAAAAGCTAGAGGAATGGGGGGTTAGTGTTAGGAGTTAATTAATTTAGGATTAATTAACTTAGGTGAAATTAGTTGATTTATGACATTTGATTTAAATGTTTGGATTTATTTAAATCAAATGAGAGGATGTTAGAACTTAAGGATTTTAATTAAATAAATAAATTTATTTAATTAAAGGAAGAACATTAGGATTGGAGGTGATGAAATAATCTGATAAAGTTCATTATCTGATTTAAGGAGAGAATTTAATGAATTTAATTAATTAAATAAAGATTATTCAATTAATTGGTTAGTGTGGAAGTGATTAATGATATATTGGTGTTAGTTATCAGAATCAAGTGCATGATATCGATCAAGATATTTTGAGTGTCTGCAAGATGTGTTTTAAAAATTATAGGTTTATACTCAACACAATGTTATCATATTGATCTTTAGTGGTCCTTAATGGATTGGATAAGCCAAGATTAATTCTGGGTACTGAAGGATAGTTGAGAATCTAGCAATATGTGCCAACCCAAATTTTGTTATAATTTGGGACCTAGTAGTAGCCCCATCTCTAAAGGTTCTCTTATTGAAATCGCCTAGGTCAATATGGCCTAGGATTATACCTAAAATGTCTTGCATCTAGTAGATGTGATTTATGAGACCCAAGTGACTCCTTGGAACTTCTACTTCATTGTAGAAAGTACTTCTCTAGTTTCACAGCTATGTTACTAGTCATTCTACAATAAAATAAGATAAACCTATGAATTCCCATATTAAGTGTTATGTCCTTCTATCTAGGCTTCTAGGTATGATGGGAATTTAAAAGTAATATTATTAATCCTAGAAAACCTATTAAAATCTTCTTTAAAGATATGGTAAGTTAGATCTTTTCACCAAAAACATTTGGTAGTTTTCCATAGAAATTGAATCCAAGAGTTGGGTTGGAACATGAATCTAGAACTTGATCTTTGAAGCTATCAAGTTTAAGGTCATGAGTTGGACTAAGAACTTGGAACTAGGTTCCAAGTTGTAAATGGTGTAGGACCAATAGAGTGAGGAAGATATGGAAGGAATGGATCAAGTGGAAACAAGAACCTAGAATAAGGTTCTAAGTTTCAATTAATTTTTGGTGTCCTACTTGGAGCATATAAAAAGGATTATTATGAAAAATGGTTTGTGGGTCATGAAAGGAACCTAGATTCTAAGTTCCAATCATGTTTCAAGACCTAATTGGAATCAAAGAAGGTGAAACAATTTTTTTATTATGAGTAGAAATGGGAGGCAGGTGGAAAACTAGACTTCAAACATTAGTTCCATGTCCTTGGTTCCATTCGACATTTCATACCTAGAGTGGAGGAAGGGGGAAGGTGGGAATGAGATCATGAAACTAGTGGCATAGGTTCTCACTAGGTTCTAACATCTAGCCAAGAACATATGATTGAATATTTAATAAATAAAATAATCATGGTTCCTAGGAGAGACTCGAAACTTGGAACTATGTTCCAAGTTCCAGTCAGATCCTAAGACTTAATAGAATAGAAAATGTGTGAATTATTTTATTATGAGTAGTTTATATGAGGCAGGTGGAAATACAAACTTGGAACGATGGTCTCAAGGCCTTGGTTCCACTTGATGTTTGAGACTTGAAGTGGAAAAACGTGAAGATTGATGAATATGGAAGGTGGTGGGTGTGGGACTAGATAGGTACAAGGGCTTGGAACATTGGTCCCAATTCCCTAATTCCATACACCATCTGAAACGTATAGTGACCAAAGAGAGGTCATGCGGTAAAAACCTTGTGAAGGTGAGGGAGAGGAAAATGGATAGAATTGGTCTATGAGTTCAATTTTGTCTAACAAACCTAAACCAAAATAAATTTGAAATATTAAGGAATGGAAAATAAAGAAACAAAACCCAAAAAATCCAAGAAAACCATAGGTTGGGACCTAGGGTATAGTGAGAACTAGGAGAATGAAATGAAAAGGCCATCCCTCAATCCACCATGATTACAAGTAAATACTAAGATGAGGAAAATAACTAAAGTTAAGATGAAAAGATAACATCACAATAAAAAATTAAAAGACTTACCTTGCAAACGAAAATCTAGCGGATGGTAAGTAGCAAGCTCACAATGGTGGATGAGGACTAGGGCATAAAAGGCCATGATAAACTATCCACTCTAGGTCAAGAAATCAAACCATCAATTGACACAAAATCACTAGGGTGAGAGAGAGAAGAAAAAAGCTAGAAAAAAGAAAGGTAAGGAGCAAATCAAGTAGAGACAAACTTATAAACTCATAGAGGGGTATGTACATATACACCATAAATGTATAGAGGAGGTAGGTGGGAAGGTGTCAAGCCACAAGTCACAAGAAGTTGAAGGGACTTAGGACTTGGTTTCAAGTCCATATTGAGGTCTTCCACCAAGTTGGAGATTGGGAGAGCAAGAGTAAGAGAGGAGTGAGAAGCAAGTTGTGGGAAGCACAGGTTCCCTTTAGGCCCTATGACCTAGTACAGGAACATAAAGAGTTTCAAGGATCCTAAGAGCCCCAAAACTTTAACAAAAAATTAAAAACGTAATGACCCAAAGGGACCCACAAGCCAACTAAAACAACCTAAAGTTACAATTTAATACAACAAGAATTGAAAATGAAAGAAAGGGGTCCCTAGTGTTCATAAACAAAAATAATAGGGTGTGTATGAAAGACATCACATGTAGATTTGAAATAGGGTTTTAATCCTCAAATATCATTTCATATTTTTCTATATGGATTGGTATGATAACCCCTCAAGAGGATATGTGGATTTGGAGAACCCATGTGGGCTCTTAAAAGGAAAAAGGAGGGGTGAGGTTAATTATGGAGGGCAGGATAGCCATGCTAATTATTGTGTGCAACCTGATATTTGATGTAACACTTGACACTACACACCAAGGTATGAATATTAGGGTGATGATGTGTCAAATACGTAAAGGAATGAATCTCAAGCACACTAAACAAAAAGGATGCCCTAGGACATCATAAGGAATTTTATGACCTTGGTGGGTACTCTGAGTATTTTAATGTCAACATTGGTATTTTTACTTGAGCTTTGATTGCCAAACTTAAATCCACACATCCCAAGGATCTTGATACATGATCTACATCCTTCTCATTTATAATCTTGGGTCAAACTGACATTTCTAGTTCTAAACCTAGTTTATAATTGCACATGTAGTTTTGACCCCTAAATTCTCATAATCAAATTTAATCTTTAATCTAAGTCAATTCAATCTCAACTAGCCATTACCCATTGACTTGAGCATAAATTGCACGCTAGAAGGAAAAAGGCGTAATTCATATAAATATAAAGAGATCATCTGGTATCACTCTTTACTGAAGCATTTGAAAAGCAATATTTATCATAGAGAGAATAACTTGAATATTGCATTTATAAGGATAGATATAGACATATGCATTATGCTTGGTGCGCCTATGAAATTGCTCAAAATCATTAAATTGATCTAAGGTTTTGAGCAAAGAAAATGACGTGAAACTAGTTATTCTGCTCTCCTTACACATGAAACTCCATCAATGCCCATTGACATTACGCTACCTAGATTATTTAAAGTGACTACATTTCTAAAAACCAAACAATAAATTAAGAACTACAAAAACACAAATCAAATCTATAAATATGAAATATAATAAGAATAAATAGCATTCATCATAACAATCTATTAAGACTAAATTAATAAAAATCTAAATGTTAACTATTTAAAAATATAATTTACAGTAAAATATTCTCACTACTTTTAAAGCTAAATATCCCAAATTCTTTTTTATCAAAATTTAATACATTTATACCCTAACATACTTTTGAAAAATAAATTATTTCATTTTAAAGATCAAACCTACCTTGAATCAAATCTTACTTGTCCAATATGCAGATTTTTTTGAGAAGTGAATGCACGTTTGTTATAAATTAAATAAATATAATAATATGAATAAAGAATTGATGATAGAGTTGCATGCACGATTTGTCAATTATCTCACCAGTCTTCCGAAGTCGACAAGAGCAATTATTGGTAATAGGAAGTAATATTTTATTATTTTCTCATAATAAATTAGAGCCTATCTTATCTTATTTGTCAATAGTAAGGAATTTTGTCACCAAGTGCATGGATGCACATTATTTGCTTGTACGTGCTCTAATGTTGGAATGTCAAATCATTTCAATAAAATTTCAAATAAGAAATTATATTTCTTCCCAACTTTGCACCATTGTGTAACACTCCCTTTCATTTATATAAAGTTGGGGTATTTTTATTATATAGGAAGTATTTAATATGTTTTAATATGAAGCATATATAACTTATTTTTTAATGATTTAAAAAAAAATGTTAAAATATGTTGAAAAATTGCATATTATAATAATATAGTATTGAGAATGTTATTATGAACATTCTTGCATACTAATGTCTTATTAACTCATCTACTTGATATTTTGTTTCATCCACACACTCTTTCTTCCATCCAATTTTTCCTCCACTATTATTTTGGACTGACAAGGAGACTTTGTGCTCTCTATTCTCTTTAAATAACTTAGCATCTAGATCAAACCCATCTCTCCAATAAGAAAACATATACATCAAGTAATACGATCTCATATAAAAATTATATTTCGGTTTTGAAATTACATATCATTAATTACTTTTAAATTCTCTTTATTTTTTTCACTTTCAATTTTAACATATTATCACCTCACTTTACATCCATACAAAACCACTAAAATCACAAACAACTCAATCAATTTTCTCTTAATTTTATAATCCCATAATTCTATTTTCTTACATCTATTTTATACCATCTATAAAACTTTATGTCCCCTTAGTTGATGTTCCTACACAAAATGATATAAATCTGAATTATATTATTTTATGTGAATGCTCTTTGCTATTGTGAGTACCTCTTTATATTAAAATAAATCATTGCTTTTACATAGGAAACAAAGTGCAATATTTGGAGAATCATAGAAAAGAAATATTTGTTATTGTTGTTTTTACATAGAAACAAGTGTGGCCTTTCCAAATGATAAAAGGACGCATAAAGTTTGTGAATTAAAAAATACTCGAAAGGGTATCCTCTCTATGACTTATTTGTCCACAACAAAATAGAATATTTCCCACCTTCCTATCTTTTAAAAAGAATATTCCCCATTTTCCTATCTTCTCTTGCATATTCATGACATGCGTGAATAGGGACATAAAATTGTAAATGCGCATATAAAATACACAATTTAGATTTAATATTTATGGAGTAAAGTTTTAGTTAAAATTTATTAATTAGGGTTTCTAGAAAAAAAAACTTTACTTTTAGTTAAAAAATAAATTTTATTATTTAATACTTTTAAAATAGGTATTTTGACAAGGACATTTTTTTGGGTATAATTTATATAGACTTTTTAAAAGATATGTATTCTAAAGAGTTGTATTATTTTATATTCATTCAAAGAGATTTTTAAAAAGTGTATTAGATTATTTATCATTTAATAATTTTAGTCTCTATTCTTTAAATTTTTGGTTGTCAAATTGTTTTTCTTTTTTCGTCTTTTTATAATGGTCAAATGTAAATAGTGAAATTACTCTTAGAGCTTCCAATGAATTTACACATTATATAACCACAAATGATAGTCCTATTATTTTTATTTTCCCTATGTTGATAGTTTCTTTTAAAAGAGAGATTTTGTGATTTGTGTATTATTAGTGTGCAAGTCAACCTTAAGGGTATTTGAATTATATGACCTATTTTTATTGGTGTGATTGGAATTATATGTGGACATTGATCTTGAAATAGTTTTCTCATGCAACTATCAAATTCAACCATAACATATGTCACCAGTTCTAGTGGTACACTTATAGGTTTGTATATTATTTCTCAAACATATCTCAAAGCTATATTGGCAAGGAATTAGCTAACATCCATAATAGTCACTCAAATTCTATCATAAACATTCACAAAAAATTTGTGGAGCTTCTAGTTGAAAGGAAACCCTCCAAAATAGTATTAGAATGTAAGGGAATCTTCCCACTAAGTAGATATTTTTTATAGGAAAATATATAATGTGTGTGAGAGAGAGAGAGAGGGGAAAGAAGAGAGGTAGATAGAACATGAAGGATAGTAAGAAGGAGGTTTAAAGAGGGTAGGACCCCTAACATTTGTAGATGATGAAAACACAATAATATGCATATGTATCCAAACATATATCTAATATGTGTTATGGTTTATGGTAATCAATTTTTGTATATTTCATTTTGCTAACTAGTTTATGCACAATCTAAACAAACTCTTTACTCATCTTGTATGAATGAGTTTGGTATAGAAATACAACACATAGAAATTACTTGGGGCTTATAAATTCAATCTGTGTTCCCTTATTTTATTTCTAACATTGGTTCCATTGTTGGGATCCTAGTTAGGTTGTATAGAGGAAAACAAGAGAAAAATAAAATATTAATCCAAACAAAAATGTTAGAGGGAGAGATGGAAATTTTCTCATAAAATGTGACACTATCTCTCTAGTGCCAACCTTGTGAGAGGGGGTTAGGCACCAAGTGGATGGGAAATGGAAAAGGAAGGATCTCTAAAAGGAATGTTTGAAAGGATTTGACTTATAAAACAACGTTACACAATAACTACCATGGGAGCTAATAAATGAGTAATGTAACACCAAACCAAAAACACCCGTAGAAAAAGGAGACAAGAAAAAATCAAGAGAGATTAAGGAGGAAATTTAATTGATCAAGAGAGTCAACATGGAAATCCCAAATGGTGAGGAAAAAAGATAAAGGTAGAAAATTGAAAGGGAAGAAAGACATCACAAAATATTAGAGAAAGGATGAGCACACTGATATGGATGTTGTTGAGTGTGCCAATGAGGGTGCTATTGAAAGGGAGAAAGAGAAAGAAACCGTAAACGAAGAATGAAAAAATCTAGAAAAAATGAATTCACATTGGGAAGAGCAAGACAAATTTTGACAGATTTTGAGAAGAGCATAAAGGAATGTGGAAAATCTAAAAAAATATTGGTAGAGGATTGTCAATGCATGAAGGCTCTATCCCTATCACATCTCCCCAAAAGTCCAACAATAAGACCACATCTATCAAACATCACAATCAAGCTGGATGATATATTCCTTGAATTCCTAAGAACTCTAGAGAAGATCCTATCCATTCAAGAAGAGTATCTAGAAGAATTAGTTAGTAAAAGTGTAAGGAAGTTAAGAAGAGAAGAGATAGAAAAAGATAATAATGCCATGTTTAAATTAGGAAAATAATTGTCAACATTAAGTACATGTCATTAATAAATAAAGGAAAATCACCAAAAATGAAGCGATGCTATAAAAATTCACAACCCTTAGACCAAGGCCCATCCCTTGTGAAATATAAAACTAGAAGAATATTGTAGAAAGGATAAGACAATCTGCAAGAGGAAGTAGCATATTGGGAAGAAATTTTGGGAACAAAGTTTTTTTATATAAATTTAGAAAGAGACAAGGATAGAGAAAAAACACCCACGATAATAAGAAGTGTGAAGAAGAAAAAGTTAGACACTCCACTAGTCAAAAAATTCAAGCAAGAAAAAGAAAAACATACAATGTAGCCATCAATCAAGCCTCTAGTATTCAATAAATACACTACAAAAGCTACATAGCATATATTCCTTCTAGATTATTTATGAAAAATAAAGGACATTGATGAAGATAACATTAAACTATTGGACTTTGAATGGAATATTTAAGGAAGAATACATTAGTTTGGTATAAGACGACCAACCCAAAAACATGATAGGGATTGGAAATAAGTGAAGGACTTCTTCAAAAACTTTGAAACTCCAAAAGTACCATCTGAGAGTGTGAGAAAAATGAGGGAATTGAAAGAAAAGGATAATCTATAAAAGACTAATAAAATATTCAAAGAAGTATCTCACAAATTAGAGGAACCATTAACATAAAAATATAAGGTATAATATTTTATTTTCAAACTAAAAAAAGACATTAGAGAAACATTAGATGGGAGTATATTTAACAAATATCTAGACATGATAACCATGGCCTAATGCATTGATTCACAACGATGGAGATAATTAGATAAATAAAGTGAATGTGAAAAAATAAAGAAGTTACAATTAGCAACTAAGCAACTTAATTTGTGCCAAGCCATAATGGGAAGAGTAGAAATGAATAAGGTAAAATAGAGCATCTATTGCTCGTATTGTTCAAAACAAGGCCATTTAGAAAATGACTACTTGAAGGTATAGGGAGAAAAAAGGGTAGCCACAGTAAAAGTGGAGCTCCAATCAATATATTGTGGGATATACAAAGAATGGGATGATCATGAGATAAATAAATATCCATCTAAGGCATTCCACATAATAAATGAAGATGATCATCTAGACCCTAGATGTTCACTATATTTAAGATATGATAGGGATATAGACTATAATATGGCCTATGTCAAGTGACTTGTAGAGTAACCCTTGTATACACATGATGTAGGATATAAACAACAACCATGGAGGAATAATAGGAATGCTAATGCATTGAAAAATAATCCTCTAAAAAATTATTGAGACGATAACAGATCATTCAAGTATATAGGAGGTTGAGGATGTAGAAGGGGCAACCATAGAAGAGATGACACAACTTGTTTTAAATGTGGTAAGTTTGATCATTATGCCACAAAATTTTGGTTTGAAATAAAGAAGAGTTGTGCATTTTGTGGTAATCAAGACCAAGATTTATACAATTGTGAAAGGGCCCAACAATACTTCTAGAATTCTCCACCATGATCTCAAAGTGAATATCTTCAAGGGTTGAATAGGGGAGCAAGGGTTATCAAAAGAATCCCTTTGCAAGGCATTAGATGATGTCAACGAGATAAAAAAATTTCATTAGATACATCCAATGAGGAATATTCTGGAGAAGAATACCAATTGGAGATACATAAGAAAATAAAAAATAAAATAATGAAAAAGATAAAGTAGTGGTACTCAACTGAAAAGGGACTAATACTAGTAAAAATAAGAAAAAAATAAATATGGAGATAATTGAATATTTTAATCCGAAAGAAGATGGGTATAATCAAATTCAGCCTACAAAACAACAACATGGTAGAGTAGTGGAAAGAACTAAATAAAATATTATTCAATAGTAAAATTAAGAAAATAGTTATTTTCCCAAGAAGAGGTGGTCATGCTAAAGAAATTGGCTTCCCTAGCACAACACAAAGATTCATTAATGAAATTACAACAACTGGGTAAATATTGGTACAAATAGACACCCAAAAAATTGCAAATTCATATAATATCAATAGACTAAAATTGGAAGAATGGACCACTAATAATAACTAAACTTATGAATAAACACAAGGTAAAACATGTCATGGTAGATTTGGCTGCAAACATAAATATTATACTGGAAACAACTTGGGAGAAATTGGGAACACCTAAGTTAGTAAGAAATCCATTCAATATTAACTTAGTAGATGGGTCTGAAATGTAGACAATAAGCACATGGAAAAATGTTGAGGTTAATGTGTAGGGCCTTAAATTGACAATATACTTTGAATTAGTAGAGATGAAGGATCCTTTTAATACATTTTGAGCATTACTAGTTCCAAAATTGTTTATAAAAGAAAATGGAGTAATGGATTCTAGAAAAGAGGAAATTTGATTTTCCGACAACACTAAGGTCATGTATATTACCCTAGTAGATATTGAGGATAGTTCATATGTGGAGGAAATTTACTAAGAAAGAGATGAAGATAATTCAAGTTTGATATACTCAATATCTAAATTTTCAATCCCAGATGAGGCAGAAGACCCAAATAGTGAAGGGGAGATTGATTTAGAAAGTAATAATACATGTAAAGACAATGACAAGGTACTTTGTGCATAGATGCAAGAGGAACATAAGTTTACATCATGGAAAATATATGGGTTTTAGAGATCCTTCATGATACAAACATGAGCTAAAGGCACTTCACATAATACCGCAACATGGAACCATGCAAAACATATAAAAAAGATAAAAAAGTATACTTAGGCTATTTCAACATTCTAGAAATTAACAATGAATAAAACACCACCTAATAAAGTACCTGTGCACTCCTATAGTGCAAAAGATGGAAAAACACACTAGGATAAATTTTTTAACAATACATAAAAAATGTTATACTGCATGCACTCTGATATTTTGAATTTATTCTACTATGTTGCTTGATGAATCGGCCTGGAGGGGGCCTCATGGAGGCTCCCTCACCAAAGCAGCCTATTGTTTCTCAGAGTCACATTGCCTCTTTGGGCGGGAGAACTAAAATATCCCCGTGCTCTAAGCATATTTCATCATATGGGGGTTTGAACAACCCTGTTTTCTCTCTTGAAGGCAAGACCTGTTTAGGAGAAAATGCCCATATGGCCTCCTTTGTGGAAAAGCTTGTTGGAAGTCAAACTTTAATAAGGACACCTCAGAAATATGTGTCAAATTTTGGTACTGTGATGGGGGATGAAGTGCATGTACCATATGTAATCTTGAATGATGTTATGGAGGGTTTAAAGTTGTCCTTGGTGGGGAAATTCTTCATTGGATGACCTAATATAGATCAGGTACAAAAATGGGCCTTTGACACTTGGAAACTTAAAGGTAGCATTTCTATAAGCGCTATGCCTAAGGGTGTGTTTCTGTTTACCTTTGTTATCCCTGAGGATATGGTAAAAGTTGTCACTAGTGGACCATGGGATTTTGATAGTGGCTTTAAAAATATTTTGTCCTTATGCAAGTGGAAACCAAGGTTTGATGCCTCTGCTGATTTGTTGAAAGTTGCTCCAACTTGGGTTAGGCTTCTTGGGTTGCCACTTGAATTCTAACACCAGAAGGTTTTTAAAGAAATAGCTGACCCCTTTGGTTCTCTGGTCACCATTGAAAAAGTTACTCTTCTTAAAGAAATATTAGTCTATGCAAGAATTTGTGTTAACGTAGGGGTTAATATAGTCCTACCCACTTTTGTTACCTTAAAATCCAAGTTTGGCAAATGGGTCCAATCTCTAGAATATGAGAGAGCTACGGTGCTTTGTCAGGGTTGTAATAAATTTAGGCACTTACGAGATGCTTGTAAAATAGCTCCTCTTGAGTCTAAGTTTTCCTAAATTGAAACACAAATGGATGCTCCTTTGAAGAATAGGTTGAACAGTTCAAAGGAGCTTGAATCCTCAAGACCCAATGAAGAGTTGTTACTCACAGAAGAAGCCTTCAATCCAAAATAGGAAAAGAAGATGAATGATACTTCTCCAACAAAGGATGTTCCCAAAGATAATATGGAAAGGTTTTTTTTGGAAGCAACCGATGAACCACCCACTTGCTATCTTTAGAGAAACTTATGGATTTAGATAAAGAAAAGGAACACAAGGAAACAACTTCACCTCCAACTCCTTAGGAAGAACAAAAAAATGATGTTCTAGAGGAAGGAGAGATTAAAAGCCAGAAGGAACAGTTTGTGACTCCTACTAAGGATGACCATGCCCCTTTTTTGGAGGAGGAGGTAACGTCACAAAGCAAATATGAGAAAGGATGGGTAAACACCAAATCACAAAAAAAGAAAAAACTAGATGTGGGAGGAAATAGTAAATTTGGTAGACCCCAATCAAAAGAAACAAGAATCAAAGAAATAGAAAAGGATGTGGCAGCAAGAATATAGAAGACCCTTGATTCTTTGGCAGGAAACAAAGCGAAAAGGAAATAAGGGAGGTTGACCTCCCATTTGGGGAGTATCATCCTGATACTTCTCCTCTACTCTTTGTGGTTGTGAATATTTTATCATGGAATGTAAGGGGTCTTAATAGCCCATATAAACATCATGTGCCAAAGGCATGCTTGGCAGAGGTGAAACCTGATATCCTCTTAATCTAGAAAACTAAAATGAAAAAGGAAAGCTTTGAGAAAACCCTAAAGTGGCTCTGGCTTGGTGTTGGTTATGAAGTCAATGTTGCAGAGGGAGCTTCTAGAGGGATTGATACATGTTGGAATTCTTCTAGGTTTAATGGAAAATTGAAATTTAAGAATACGAATAGTCTCTTGACTTGGATAAAGGATGGGGATTCCTCCATTAAATGGAATTTGGGAAATATATATGGCTCTAATTCAAGGCTGGTTAGGTTAGATTTATGGAATTTTTTGGATGGTATTATAACTAATAGAAAGGATGAACTATGGATACTTGGAGGTTATTTTAACTCCTCATTGTACGCATCTGAGAAAAAAGGAGGTCTTATCGACTATTCTGAGAGTATGATGGATCTTTCAAGCTTTTTTGATTCGATGGGCTTGATGGATGTCCCTCTTACTGGTTCCCACTTTACTTGGACTAACAGAAGGCAAGGAAATCACCTGATCCAAGTTAAGATGGATAGATTCCCGATCTACTCTAATTGGAGCATTATGCAGAATATCTTTCTTATCACCTTACCTAGAATGGGTTCTGATCACAATGCTCTTTTTTTGGAATGGGATGATATGGTGTTTAAAAAACCATACCCCTTCAAGTATGAAATCATGTGGTCCCTTCATCTAGACTTTAAATCTCTTATTGATGAATGTTGGAACCTTCCTTATATTGGCACTTTGATGTTTAGGCTAACAAAAAAGCTGAAAAGACTTAAGGAAAGGGTCAGAGGATGGAAAAAATACACTTTTGGGAACATCTTTACTACTAAGAGGGACCTAATAGTGAATATTAAGGAAGTTCAAGACCAAATGGAGGCAAGAAACTATAGTGATGAGATCTATATTAAGGAAAGGGAGCTCAAAACCCAATGGCATAAAGTAAGCAAGAAGGAGGAAATTTACTAGAAACCAAAATCAGGGATACAATGGCTTAAGGAAGGAGAAAAAAATACTAAGTTTTTTCACCAATCTACTATGAAGCATAGGGGAATAAATAGGATCAGATATCTTATCACCTCTAATGGCATCAAACTTTAAGGGAAAAATGAAATAGCAAATGAGGTTGTTTCCTTCTTTTCTAATTATTCGGAGGTTCCAAGGGTCGACAATAAAGACTTGGAGGAGTTCTTGTAGGTTATACCTAATGTTATCACTGAGGAAGACTTGAAAGAATTAACTAAGACTATCACTATGAAAGAAGTGAAGGAAGTTGTTTTCTCTTTTGGAGCTTATAAAGCTCTTGGAACTGATGGTTTCCCTCCCAACTTCTTCCGAGTCTATTGGGAGACTATGCCTACAAACCTTTTTATTGTTGTTAAAGATTTCTTTAGATCAGGTAGACTCTTGAATCATATGAATACTACCTTTTTGGCCCTAGTTCCTAAGACAAATGAAGCTACTTCAATGAATGATTATAGACCTATAATTCTATGCAACACAACTTATAATATTTTCTCCAAAATTACTGTCAATAGGTTGAAACTTGTCTTAGAAAAGATGATAGCTATTAATCAACAAGGTTTCATTCAAGGCAGAAAAATTCGAGATGCAACTATCTACACTCATGAAATCTTGCACTCTGTGGACTAAATAAAAATCTAAGTATGGTTTTGAAATTAGACATCTCCAAAACCTATGCTAGGGTTTCCTAGAATTTTTTATTTGTTGCTTTGGAAAAAAATAGCTTCACTGGTAAGTTGCTTAATTTGATAAAGGCCTATGTCACTACTCCTAAGTATTTGCTCCTGGTTAATGGTATTTCCCATGTATTTTTCTCTCTTGGTAGGGGGCTGAGACAAGGATACCCCTTATCCTCCTATTTGTTTTTCATTGTGGTAGAGGCTCTTGGCCGCAACATACAAAAACAACTTAATATTAATTCTCTAAAAGGTTTTTGTGCTTCCTCCTCTTTATTCCCAGTGTCACATCAAAAATTTGGTTATGATACCATTCTCATGGGGGAGCTTTCAGTGGTGGAGGCTAAATAGTGGAAAAATATTTTGGACAAATATGCTGAATTATCTCGACAGTGTATAAATTACCAAAAAGCAAAATCTATTTTTTAATACTAGCCTACTTGTGAAAAACAAAGTGATAAGGATTTTGGGGTGTTAGGAAGTGGATTTTCCTACTACTTACCTGGGCCTACCTCTCTTCTCTAGAAATCCAAACAACAACTATTGCAACTATATAGTGGAGAAAGTCCAAAAAAATTGGCTGGCTGGAAAGGAAAATTACTGAGCTTGGTAGGAAAAAAACAGCTTTTGAAAGCTTCTCTTTAGAACATTCTAGTGTATTATCTCTCAGTGTTTAATATACCTACTTATATTGTTGAGAGAATTGAAACAATCCAAATAATATTTTTATGGCTAGGGGTGGAGGAAAAGAAAAGTATGGCTCTCATCAAATGGCTCAAAGAAAGAAGGAGGGTTGGGAATTAGAAGATTGAAATTGTTCAACACCGCTCTGGTTGCAAAAATGGGATGGTTTCTCCTAGAAAATAAAAAATATTGGGCTACTATCCTTAAGGCTACGTATGTCAAGAATAAGGATGCCAATTATTTTCTAAGGAAGAAGGAGCTCCTTCATGGGTCTGTGTTTTGGAATAACCTCCTTAGGACTAGAGGAGTGTTGACTAGAGGTGTCAAAATGAGGATTGGAAATGAGCTAAACACATAATCTTGGGATGATCGATGGTCTACATCGAACCCTCTGTTAGCCTTTGGTGATCTCTAAAAAATTAGCATAAGACTGAAGAGAGACATTGGTAAAAAAGTCTTTAATTACTTAATGTGGGAAGGCTTGCAACCCAAATGGAAAAGCTTCAAAGACTACCTAAATAATGTTGTTCTCAAGAGAAGAATACAACAAAATTTGGATGCCGCTATTGACCTGCTAATGAAACAAATAGGAAAACCTAACCTATTCTAAAGAAATAGAAAGGATGAGTGGGTCTGGAAAAAAAATGCCAATGGTAGGTTCTTGGTTAAATCTTCCTATGACTCCATGATTCAAAAAATGCAGGTTTTAGCATCTTTTGACTGGCTTAAAGTATGGAAGAAGAATCTTATTCCAAAAATTAATTTCTTCTAGTGGACGGTTATTCATGTTAAGATCCTCACTATAGATAACCTAAAGAAAAGAGGCTAGTACCTGGTCAATAGATGCAATCTTTGTAATGAAGAAGAGAAATCTATTATGCATTTGTTTTTTCAATGTTCTTATGCCTAGGAAGTCTTGGGTTTCTTTCTCACTATGCTAAAACTGGAATGGGTCTTTCCTACTAATATCCAAATGTTTGTTGTTGGATGGAGCTTTTTCAATTTCTCCCATAGTATTATCTGTTATCTGTGGGGACAAATTCCCCTATTTCTGACTTGGGGCCTATGGAAAGAGTGAAATAATATGGTGTTTAGGGACACTGCTAGAACTAGTAAGGAGCTTTGTTTAATTGTTAAAAGAAAAATTCAAGAAAATTTAGAAAGATGCATGTACAATCAGGCTAAGAAACAACCTACACAACAAGAGCTAAGCATAAAACAACAATGGGAGCTTTCTCATGACTTACACAATGTTAATTGGAAAAAACAACTTAATAGAAGAAATATTATATGGCTCCCCATGGAACTAGGATGGGTTAAATGCAACTTTGATGGCTACTCAAAAGGAAATCTTGGATGGGCTATGATGGGTGGAGTAATATGGAATGGTAAAGGGGCTTATCTGACCAGATACAACAAAGGATTAAGAACAACTATGAAAAACTTCACTAAGGCATCAATTGTTTGGATATGAATCAAACTTCTAAAGGAGAAGTGATATAGCAAGGTAATTATAGAAGGAGACTCAAAATTGATAGTTGATCATCTCCACAATGGGGCAAATATCCCATGGGAAATTAGAGATCTATTGGATGATTGCAAAAGTATGTTGCAAGATATTCAATATGTTAAAAATTTTCATACCTTGAGGGAAGGAAATAAAATGATGGATGTGATGGCCAATCTTGGTGTTAATCAAGAAAATTTAATAAATTGGTACTTCTATAATCTACCTAATCATATCAAAGAAGCCCTTGCTATGGATAAACACTAGAAAAATACCCAAGTAAAGGATTATGAGGATGTGTATATTAATTATTAATAAAAGTGTTGGGATGAGAAATCTTATGAGGATGTGGAGCTCGTGGATGAAATCTGGCAAGTTAAATGATAGGATGAGAAGGCTTACAAGGATGTGGACCACATGGAGACAAGATGACAAGATGATTGGCTAGCAACAGAGGCATGATGTAAAAGGATTGCTAAATCCTGATAAAAGGAAAGGAAAAAGATGGAAAGGATGATCAGACGGTAGAAGTCTGTACCTTGAAAAGATTGATTTAAATGGGGATTTAAACTACATGGGGAAAAATATTGAGTCTGATCTCTGGTGTGATAGATGGACTAGCGTGTGTAAGAATAATAAAAGAAAGAATAAAATAAGTGTGATCATTGCTAGAAAAGGAGGTGGAGATATTGTTAGGAATGATGATGATATGTGAAAAGGTGGTAATCAAGGTGTGATCTCTTCTTTCCATAAAAAAAATAACCCTAAGCCGTTTGCATTCCAAATGAATAGTAGAAAAATCACCATTAGAGCATAGAGTGTGGATTTACATGTTGCTAGTGTTGAGGACACAAAAGGCAATAGAAGTGATTTTCTTCTCATTCCTAGAAACTGCAATAGCCTAGATAGCACCATGGGAGGCCCTAGGAGATGAACTAAACCTCACAAATATGATGTGCTTCACAACAATGAGGAGCTATGGGGTTTATTTGAGCGGGTAGGTTTCACTCCGTATTTTTTTGCTATGGAGGGATATAATTCTAGACTTAGTTATAATTTCGCTAACGCTTGGAGAGATGGCAAAGTGAATCTTGGAGGGCTCTAGTTCAAGATTGATGTGAAGCTAATTGTGGAAGCGATGGTTCTGGCTTATGAAGGAACAAAGGTTGCTAAGATAAGCAATAGTAAGTATCAGGATTATTTTGATAAATATTTTGAAGGAAAAGAAAAACCTAAAAGGTTCCAAAATGGTTACTCTATAGTTAGATTTTTGTCTCCTTATCATAACATTTGTTCTATAATTATGAAGTACTTTAACCTTGAAGGTTGCTACTAGTCCATCCATGGTTATCACTTTCCCATCCTCAACCACATAAGACACCAGGAATTTGTTTTTTTATTTCTTTTTATTCTCTTCCCTCAACCAAAGTCTTAATCATGGGGCTAATCCACCTTGAGAAAAACAACGTTCTCAAGATGATTGAAGACCTGAAACCCCAAAGCTCAGTGAAAATTGAGCCTCTACAAGACCACCGCCACCCTACACCTAAAAAATATAGTAAGAAACTCCAAAGCCCTGATACCGCTTTATGAAAGGAGTTGCTTATGGTTACACTAGAGTAAAGAAGGGACATCTCGATGGAGATGGGGGCTAAAAAGAAGAGGAAGCTACTCCTGCATGAACTCGGGGAAGAGGTGGATGCAATCACAATACTTGATGATAACGAGATGGAAGGTGCTAACATGGGTGGTAGGCGGTCTAAGAGATTGAAAATGGTAGCTTCAAAGGGTTGGGAAAGCAACAAGAATTCATAGATCCTAGAGGAGAAAAGTATCCAGAGTCCGCAAGATAGTGTGGATAAGTTTGAGGAGGAAGATAATGAATCCTCTACTGAAGAGATTCTTCATAGCTTGGGTGGTGACTCAGATGAGGAGGATGACTTAGATTTGGTTAGTGTGGGTGGTAATGGCAATGATGATATTGCTAAGGAGATGTAGCATGAGATGGCTTGGGAGGAAGAGGATGGAAATGCCCTAGAAACCCAAGAGAAGGAAGAGAAAACAAGAAGAGAGGATGAAAAAGGATGAGGATAATAAGAATGAGAGGATTAAAAAGCTGGAGGAGAGGTTGAAAATTATGGAAAAAAGGATACAAGAGAAAGAGAAGGGTAGCAAGCTTTAGGCCCTTGAGAATAAGGTGAAGAATATAATTGAGGAAAGACTGCAGGTTATTGAGAAAGGTTTACACGAACAAAGAAATGAAAACATAATTCAAAGCCTGAAAGGAGCAATAAAATATGTGTGCTTGGTGGTGGATTATGTAATGAAGAAGGTAGTTATGGCAACTATTTCTGGCATGGGAAAAATAAAAAAGTAGCAAAGGAAAATGCAACAAGTGAAGGAACAGATCTGGCTGACAAGATGGAGCTAAAGGAAACCATGAACGAAACGGTTGAAGACCTGATGAGAGAATGAAAGCTGATAGAGGAAGCATAGTTTGGTTGCTTCGATGTGCTATTTTTTTTTTTTTTATGATGGTTATGCTATCTTATTTTCTAGAACTGCTACTACTCGTTATGGCTGCTAGTGCCAAAAATTAAATATTTGTAGTGTTGTTTATATTGTTAGTAGGGACTTGATGATATATGTTAATAGGTATCTTAGATGGATAGGGATGGATTCTACTGATGCTAGGTTAAGGTATTTTGATTACTATGATAGAATTGTTATGTTTAATCGTATGGGGATTGGTTAAGCATTTTATTTTTGTGAGGGGGAATTTTGGTGGGCTTCCTATTTTGGTTGTTTCCTTCCACTTGCTATTCTTTTCATGCTATACTGATATTCAGGTTAGGGTCCTTTCCCTGATTAACCAATAAAAAAAATACATAAAAGGATACAACAAATAATACCAATGATGACCTCACAATATTTGAAATTATGTAATTACTTCTAAAAGAAGATGTGAATGATAGTTAGGCCTAAGCTGAAAATTATATTACCTTGACCTACCCTAAAATCGAAAGACATAAAATAGGGTAATGAAAAATAAAACTATGGTAAACCTGTAGGCTAAATATCATTAGCATCATAGATTATATATGTCTAATATTTGTACCCTAAAGTGTATCATAAGTATATTATAATATCACCTTAAAACATAGAGTCATACCAAAAGTCAATAGGGAAAATAGATGTGGGAAGGTGAGAAAATGACTACAAAATTTAATGCATTTCCCTAGTCACAATCCTATAAAAACAACATGAATATATTAATAAACACCAATTTTTCTATTCTCAAACACTCATACTCCTTTGCTGTGAAACCCTAGCAACTAAAAAAATCTCAAAATTGAATTTTTCTCAACTATAGCATGACAATAGCTATTCCTATCATTGTAGAAAATTATCAAAAACCTTGAACCAAGTATAAGAATTTCACTTACAAAGATATGGAGATGTGATAAAGAGGGGGCATTATCCAAAGTACCTACAAAGAAAATATACATGGAATACATAAGGAAGTATATCCACACTTCACTATTAGAAATTAATCACACTAAATTTGAAACCTTGCAGATGACTCTACTACAACCTAGAACATAGAGCTACCTTTCCCAATATAGCCACATCATAGAAAATAAGTTGGAAATGTGGAAGGAATTCTAATATTTCACATGGGAGGATGGGCATGTCTAAATCATCCATATTCAGATCTATGAAAAATAATTCTACTTGGAAAACCCCTATAGGATCATGAAGGAGGCAACTCAAGTGGTAATCGACCTATATTCACAAGGGGAGGTTTTCCTAAAATAGAATAAAAAATTTGAAGGTAACTAAGTTAACGAGGGACACATATGATGATTAGATCTTGGATGTAATTAAAATCACCAACCCCACGATAAAATATACCATAATGGGGATTGCGTATAAATTTTACTACACAAAAGAAGAGGACTCAATCACTGCAACTTCCATTCATGCGGCCTACCAAATGACAAAGATGGAAAATATGTAGAGCTCTACAAGACCTTGTGACAAGAACTCCTGGATAATGTGGAGCATACAAAGAAATATCACTATTAGTTTAGGTATGGGACCCTAATTATATGCCTAGCATTCTACTTTTTGAATAAATTTCCAAATTTTATGGGTAAGATATGGGGCATATCAAGGCTAGTAGTTGAAAAAATATAAAACCATGTCAATATTTTTAAAGATGTCACCTCTTATGCATTTACATATTGGTCTTTCTTCAAATCCCTTCAATAAAAGCTATAAAATAAAAAACATATCTCATATGAGGTGGTCCACAAATATATCAAAGACATTGAATTCTTGGTAGAAAAATATTTCACAATAATAGAGGTAATTGAACTACAGACATCTTGGATTCCAAAGCTCCCATATGAAGTTTTAGATGTGGGATATTGACTCCTATGCAACAAAATTTCTCATCCTCCCAAAATATCCACAAGAAGAAAAATTTACAACTTACCAGGAGTATATGGATAATATTTACAAGAAGAATTTTAACAAGCATATAGAGAAAATTTGGGAGAAAATTAAGGATAAATGGGGTATACATATAAGAAATAACTAGAAAAATAGAGCACATATATGCCAAGGGATTTTAGAAGACAACACTTGGGGGCATCACCAGTAAAATCCACTCAATCTAAAGGGAGTTCACAAAGAGGAAAAACAAGTTTACCAATGAAAAATGAAAAAGAGAGCCCTTAGAAGCTTATGAAGAATTCCTTTAGATGATTGTGAAGTGTAAACAAAAGAAGAAGAAATATAAAGCATAATAAGAGACCTCTCTATAAAAATAAGAAACTAAGGAAAAGGACACGTTGGGCACCAAAGAAAAAGTGGAACCATTGATGAAAGAAGATAAATAACACAATGAGCTATTTTGGAAGGAGGTCTTAGAGAAGAAATTTGAGATTTTTGAAGAAATGGCAACACCAAATGTAGAGTAGGAAAAGAGATACTAGATCCAACAAGTAGATCAACTAGGATTAAATATTCTCACTTTCCCTCTACATTCAAATAGAAAACCAACTAGGGTTGATGATTGTCTTGCTGCCACAAGGGAGAGACAATTTCTTAGGGTTTGGTCCTTTTGAGTTGCAAAGAGGAGAAATTTGATGTGTGTTTTAACAAGCCTATTTGACATTAACCCTAGATCTAAAAATTTAAGTTTTCACATAAACCAAAACTATTAAAATAATTATAGATCTGGAAAGGGATACAAAAAGGAACATGAAACTGAAATATGAGCTTGAATTGTAGGAATAGGGGAATGACACCCTAGACCAAAAATGTTTCCTTTTCAGGATCTGTAAATCTCAGATGTTGTGTTACAATCTGCACTATTTTTCTTGTATTTTCCTACTGATCAAACCTTCAGATCTGACTTACACAAAAGAAAAGAGGGGAAAATATTATTCTATATAGGAGCTTGCCTAAGTCAAACCATATTTTTATGTTTCCACCTCCACGTACTTGAAAAATTATTATGATTAGGAGGGTATTCCTTAGGTTAGGTAGAGGCCAAATAAATAATAATTGAATGAAATAATAAATGATAAATAAATAATGCTATCTTGGTATGAAACCCTTTTTATGAAAGTGATGTTCATGCCATGAGTTTCCACAAAAGTTGATTAATAAATTCTTGTATTACTTGATAGACCTGCAAGAGGTTAGTCCAAAAAACACAATAGGTCATTGTAGCTAACATTTAGAGGATAACTAAAGATATCTTCATACTTTTTATATCATAATATCTCCTTATTCATTATGATTCTCTCATGTGTTCAAATGATAATTAAAATTATATATAAATATATATATGCATCCCAATTGATATTTATGATATTAGGTTGACCTAGGATCTTTCTAATTCCCTAAGGACTAAAACTAAAACATTTAATTTAAAATAGGTTACCCTTAAGGTCAATGGTGCCCATGCCCTTGACTAGGTGCTTTTTATGCAATTTTCTAGGGTGTTAGGGATTTTAATATATTTTATCAATCTAGTCTAGAAACAAATAAATTATTAATATATTTAGATCGATAGGTAAAATAAGGTGTCCAAGTAGTGTGAAATTGTCAAGGGTGACAATTTATAATGCTACATTTACACCCCACTTTAGTGAGAGTATGATATTACATTCATACTCACACTAAAGGAATAAATTCTTATATCAAAACACTGAAGACGATAATGACACCAAGTTGAGGGTGTTGCAAGTATGTTGGTGTTGTCATTGATGTCAACAATATGAAAATTGTTGGAGATTGAGTGGTGTTGTAATTAGTTTTGTCAACCGCTAGTGTATGGAGATTATTGGAGTTGTTGAAGAGTGTTGCATGACAAAGAGTTATGGTGTTGTAGATGTTGTGGATGTTTTGAGGATATGTTTGTAGTGTTGTTGATGCAGTTGCTTCACTTGGTTTCCAAGTACTTTTGAGAAAATTTGAATAAAAGAGTGTAGTGTAACAAAGGTGTGTTTTATGTTGTGTTCCACATTTCTTCATGGTTGAAGATATGCTAGTGGAGGTTGGAAATGATGATCAAAGGTGTTCATAGGTGTTATATTTGTTGGGGATATGGAGTTCGGTTCTGTCATCATAGAACACATCTAAGATAACAGTGCCTTAGTGATTTTCATTCAAATCACAACAAAGACACTAACAACTATGCCATAAAGTGGAAGCAGGCACAGTTGATCCCCCATTGATCCTTTGAGAGAAGTAAATGCTTAACAAGATAGTAGATTCAACACAAGCACAGATTCAAGAAACTGAATCAGACAACCATGAAAGATAAAACAATGAACACACAAATATACGTGGGGAAAACCTTTTTAGGTAAAAAACCCACCTCCAAAACATTCTGCTCACTTGTATTATTCAGTGACTAATATGGTTACAATACAAACACAAAGCTATGCTCTTCAGGATAATACATCTTGTTCATCTGGAGAGAGATACAGGAAACACAAAATAGAATCTTCACACAGTTACAATGTCCTCATGACATAATCTATAGATTCCCTTCAGCTCCTCACAAATGACTGTCACAGCTAGCCTCACGGCCAACCTAGCCACACAGCCTCCACAGGTTCACATCTTAACAGATCTAAGAGTCTAAGTGTTCATGGTTGAACCACTCAAACACACTTAGCCTCTCTTTGTTTGCTCGTCACTCTATCGAACTGCATGCCCGATCCTTATACCATGCACATACCTATTCAAGCCATCCGTATTAGGAATAGTCATCAAGATAATAAATTATCCACCTGCAAGCATTCTATTTCTGATAACATGCACCACTTCATCAACAAGCATCAAGTCACGCAACATTAAATAGGTTGTTGAAAACATGTCCGTCAACCTCCATTCAATAATGCAGCTCAAATGCACATCAAAAAATAACTATTCGGCCAACCACATCATAAGGATCTTCCATGTGTTGCCATCTCATTCATCTATTGCTTCTGATAGTCGGTTAAACTAGTCCAACTCGGTCAACCAAGTTTCGAGCTCGTACCGCGTTACCGTCGAGCTCATCATTACTTATTGCGGTATGGTGGTGGGCTCGCCCAAGCTCACCGCACCATCTACCGCACTATCGCTGCCCTGACCGTCTCGCCTCATAGTATGGTGGTAAGCCATCTGAGCTCCTTTGAGCTTTGGTGCACTGACCACCACTGCACTACCGTTGACCCATTCGAATCACCTCGCGGTATGGTGGTAAGCCATCTAAGCTCCATCAAGCTTTGGCTCACTGACCACCATTACACAACCACGCCTCTACCTGAGTTGCTTCACAGTTGTGGTGAGCTCGCTCGAGCTCACCCTCAGCCATCTCACGCTACTGCCAAGCCATCTGAGCCTTACCGTAGTATGGCAGTATCCTTCTCACAAACTGCTAGCGGTCACACTGCACTACCGCAGGGGCCGCCAGGCCACCCTGTGGTAGGGAGGTAACCGCCAGGCTGACCATAGGTGGTCTCACTGTGGTGAGTGGAACCACTTCTTGTGGTATGGTGGTAACCTCCATGCCCACCACTGGCAGTCTCAGCATGAACACCGCAGTGAGAGGGACCACTGCCAGCAGTATGGCGGTAACTGTTGAGCCAAATCACTGGTAGCCTTACCATGCGTGGTAAGGTGGTAACTACTAGCATAGGCTGTAGGCATCCTTACCATGCCACCACGATGAGTTCAATCACCATGTAAGGTAAGGTGGTAACCGCCAGACAGAAACCACCAAGACCAAGCTAGACCACCACGGTAAAGGCCAGAATATGAAGTAAAACACCAAGTCTTCAAGGGAAAAGCCAAAAATATTGAGGCATAATTTCCCAACAATCTCCCACTTGCCGAAGACTTTCAGGCTTCCTCCAAACACCCAAACATAGACCAACACCATGCTTCCATGCTCCAACCAAGACCCCTACAACGACATTCAAAAAAAGTCCACCATCTTAGGCTACAACTATAAACATCCAACACAGGAAAAAGAACAAGCCAAGGCGTATATGCACTAGTCTCCGCAACACAAACATCAGATCCTTCAAGCAGAAAAGGCACCACAACAGTAGATAAGCTCAACACAAATACCAGAATGAGAAACATTCTCCAGAACAAGAAACCAACCAGCTAGAACAACAACCATAAAACTGACTGCCCTCCATCCAACTGATCAAACCCACGTGATTGGAAATATCACACATAGCTCGTGCTAAAACATCAAACCACCCATACCTTAGAGGTATGAACATTAGTAAACTCATGTCATCACACATCCAACCCAACAACTACAAATTCAAGCACCATGTGTCAACCAGTCAAATGACCAAACACATCTAGGTACTCCCACTGCAAAGGTACTATCCAGATGAATGTAAACAAAGAACCATCTCAAGTGATCCAGGCATACAAAGTCCACCAATTACCTGCACAAAGAAATGTAACCATGTGGTTCCAAGGAACATCCACACTGATCTGCACCACCTGTAATGACCTCCTGCAAGAAACATTTCTCTCAACAATCTTCCACATTCTTCCAAGGTTCCATATCTAACTGAAGAAGGAAACACCATTGCTCCACAAACATCTAAAGTCATATGAAAACAAGCATGCAAGAAGAAAAGACCAGATTAGAGAGAAACTACAAAACAAAACATGTAGCATCCTCCTACAACCATTTCTAAATGCTAGCTATGTTAAGAATGATGTTCTTCACATCCCAAAGGGAAAAGCCATAAAAAAACCCAATAGATCCATGGATGTAAGAACCTTAAAGAGGATTAGACTCACCCATATAACCATCTCCTATTAGTCCCCAAAGGCACAAGGAGATACACAATGTTGTCCACCTTTCATTTTGAATCCTCCAAAATCTCAAAACAACTCAAGATTCATATCATGAAAGCAAGCATAGCACACATCTGAAAGATATAATGGGAAAATACCTTTCGAATAAAATTCACTGCCGAGTAGACCAAGAAGAGGAGAAAAGATGCTCCTCCAAGATATACAAGCCATTGTGACTTACCCAAAATCATTCTCCTTCATGGTCTTTGTTGAACTCGCATTCAACCAAGGTGCAGGCTACTCAGACTTTCAGCTGTAACAACAACATTCTCAAAAGAATTCCAGCCTTACTTTATTCTCCATGCATCCATGAGCACTAGCAACCTGTCATCTCATGCTAACTCCAAACTGCATCACTGCAATAAACATGAAGTCCTCCAACATATGACAAAGGTACTCAAAGCAAAGAGAAACACCAGACCATTGTCAAAGCTCCAAACCATGGAACATGAACTTATCATGACACCATGATCTACTCATCCCCCTTAGGAGATACCATGCTTTAGGTGAACAATCCATGGTCTCAAGATCAAAGCAACATGCCAAAACTCTAATGCACAAGCAAGAGTATACATGACACAAATCAAACAAACTCTAAACCAACATCACCTATCAAGCACCACCAGCATCTCAACCAAAGACTACCAAAGTCCTCCATGGATCCAAGATGCTGCACATCTTGAAATAGTGACCATGCAGATGAAAAAGAACTCTTCTGCAGCAACAAGATCTAAGAATCCTCAAAAAGCATCTACAATGCCAAAGAAGATCATTCACCACCAAGTGATGAATCCACAATCACTACTAAAGCTCCCACTAAAATGTGACACCAAGCTCTCCAAGCACCATGACCAAACATCTGTTGATCTGAAAACCTCCAGGTACAAAACAACAACATGTCCATTAGACAACAACACCGAACTGCACCAAGATCACCAGATCATGCAGACCACACCATCACGGTCAAAAGCTTACACAAGCCAGTGTATCCAACTCTCCATGAAATCGTGATTCTCATGCTTTAGGTCCCCATCACTGACTATTCAAGTACTCAACCACCATCCCTCCTCTCATCTCAAAACAACCATGCCAATGCACAAGTGACCATAGACAAGGTTAGCTAATAGATCTGCACCACACAGTTACAACCTCGTGGATATTGATAGTCCACTTCCAAGTTGTATCACAACAAACATGTTGGTAAGGACAACCCACAACATTGCACAACTCATGGATGCAACCAAATGAAAAATTGCAAATCTATCATCACATTGGAAACTGCAAAACTGAGATCATCAAAGAGAACAGCCAAAGAAGACAAGCATGACTCAAACACCAAATCAGCAATAGATCCGATTTTCCAATCACATCCACAACTCAAGCACCATAGTCTAGGAAACCAACAAACATACCATAAGAATGATGAAAAAGAAACTCATACCAACATTCCCATGCAGAGAAGACATTACACCTCCTCTAAGACATGTCGAACTGCTTCTATCTCATCCAGACATACCCCAAAAGCTAGGGTCTAGAAAATAGCTAAACAACAACTCCACAAACCACAAGTTTTTTCTTGATCATGTAAAACCTACAAAACCATAGTGTTTACAAAACACGCATGCACCTCCATATTCACTACTCATCTGGATGACTCAGAAGTCTGCACACAACCATCACGGTTAACCAAAACAATGAAAAGAAACATGAAAATGCATGATAGACTTTTTAGGAAAATCTACACAAAACCTCCAGAGCCAAAGATATGAAACTAAACCATGCAAGTGCAAGACACAGGTAAGAATGGAACAACAGGTCCATTTTAGACTAGTTCCAAAAACCACATTCATGCACAAGCATATGAGAGAGCCAGACTATCCAGAAGTTGCAGACCACCAGGATCAACTTCATAGCCTCCATGCATTTAGAGCAACAAAGAAACCGCCTTCAATGCTAAGTCAAAACACCCAATGCAAGCTAAATACTCCATGGTTGAACAAAAACACAAGCAACTCCATACCGCCAGGGAGCCTATCACACAGACACCCAATATGAAACCACGTTTTGCTGCAACACAACCATAAGCACATCTCACGCCCTTTGCATCAGGAACATTTGCTACGAGCTAGGAGCCTTAGACCACATCGCCACAATATGATCAACTCCAGTGTCTTTCAAAACTATGTGTTGAATCAAAGAAGCAACAACTTCCACTCATCAAAAGATCAATCGCCAACCAATTTCTCCAGATTTCCTCAAGCTTTCTAGGCTAAGAAATCATCACAGGAGAAATACCCAGAACTCTAGTAACCAGGAGAAGACTATGAGACCACTTGTTGGTATCATCAAGCCTTGACCTCCTTCAACCAACTCTGATACAACTTGATGGGGATACGAATTTTGGTTCTGTCATCATAGAACATGTCTAAGACAATAGTGCCTTAGTGGTTTTCATTCAAATCACAACAAAGACACTAACAAGTATGCCATAAAGCGGAAGCAAGCATAGTTGATCCCCCATTGATCCTTTGAGAGAAGTAAATGTTTAACAAGATAGCAGATTCAATACAAGCACAAATTCAAGAAACTGAATCAGACAACCATGAAAGACAAAACAATGAACACATAGATATACGTGGGGAAAAAAATTTCAGGTAAAAAATGCCACCTCCAAAACATTCTGCTCACTTGTATTATATAGTAACTATTATGGTTACAATACAAACACAGAGCTATGCTCTTCAGGATAATACATCTTGTTCATCTGGAGAGAGATACAGGCAACACAAAATAGAATCTTCACACAGTTATAATGTCCTCATGACATACTCTGTAGATTCCCTTTAGCTCCTCACAAATGACTATCATAGCCAGCCTCATGACCATCCCAACCACACAGCCTCCACAGGTTCACATCTTAACAAATCTGAGAGTCTAAGTGTTCATAGTTGAACCGCTCGAACACACTTAGCCTCTCTCTATTAGGCCATCACTCTATCAAACTACATGCCCAATCCTTATACCGTGTGCATACCTATTCAGCCCATCCTAGTCAACAATGATCATCATGATAATAAATTATCCACCTGCAAACATTCCATTTTTGATAAGGTGCACCACTTGATCAACAAGCATCGAGTTGTGCAACATTAAACACATTGTTGAAAACATGTCCATCAACCTCCATTCAATAATGTAGCTCAAACGCACATCAAAAAATAACTATTCGGCCAACCAGATCATAAGGATCTTCCACGTGTTGCCATCTCATTCATTTATCACTTCTGACAATCGGTCAAACCGGTCCAACTCAGCCAATCGAGTTCCAAGCTCATTCGAGCTCTTATCGTATTATCGCCAAGCTCAACATTACCTTATGTGGTATGGTGGTGGACTCACCTGAGCTCACCTTGCCATCTACCGCACTATCGCTGCCCTGACAGTCTTGCCTCATGATATGATGATAAGCCATCCGAGATCCTTTGAGCTTTGGCCCACTGAACACCACTGCACTATCGCTGACCCATTCGACTCACCCCATGGTATGGCGGTAAGCCATCTGAGCTCCTTGGAGCTTTGGCCCACTGACCATCACCGCACAATCGTGCCCCTATCTCAGTTGCCTCATGGTATGGCGGTGAGCTCTCCCAAGCTCACCGTTAGCCATCCCATGCTACCACCAAGCCATTCAAGCCTTACTGCGGTATGGTGGTATCCTTCTGGAAAATCATCGGTGATCACACTGCACTACCATGGGGGAAGCCAGGCAACCCCGTGGTAGGGCGGTAACCACTAGGGCGACCACAAGCGGTCTCACCATAGACATCGCGGTGAGTGGAACCACCGTGTACGGTATGGTGGTAACTGCCATGCCCACCACTGGTAGTCTCACCACGAACACCACAGTGAGAGGGACCATTGATAGTGGTATGGTGGCAACTGCCAAGCCAGACTGCTGGCAGCCTTACTGTGCCTCCATGGTGAGAGAACTCACCGTGTGAGGTAAGGCGGTAACCGCCAGCGCAAGCTATAGGCGACCTTACCATGCCACCACGGTGAGTGAATTCACCACATGTGGTAAGGCATTAAATGCTAGACAAAAATTGCCAAGACCAAGCCATACTGCCGTGGTAAAGGCCAAAATATAAAGGAAAATGCCAAGTCTTCAAGGGAAAAGGAAAAAATGTTGAGGCATAATTTCCCAACAATATTTAGAGTTTCAGGTTCTGGATCATGTAGTAGTGGAAGCTGTGTTTGACAATGTGTTTGTTTATGAAGAAGGATGTCTAGGAGAAATGAAATTTCTCCACATTTCTTCATGTTGTTGTATCCTATCTTGCGGATTTGGGAACATTCAGATATTGTTTGTATCTATGTTCCTTTGGAGTGTTTACTTTTGAGTTGCTCTGCAAGCTTGGATTCATAAGTTGTATTATGTGGCAGTGTGTTTGGTTGCACTGAATGAGTGTGTTATTTAGTTTCAATTGGTTATGGTAGTGGTGTTAGATATTATGATGATGTGGAATATTCTTGGATGTCATGTGGCATTGTGATGTGGTTTGAATGCCAGTTTAAAACATGGACAAGTGTGTATGTGGTTTGTTGTTAGTGTAAGTGTAGGTTTGGCCAACTTGACATGCTAGCACTAATTGTAAAGGTTGATTGTTGTTTCTGGAAGCATGGTGAAGCATGTTGGTATAGATTTTGGTCCTAGTTAACTCATGGCATGGTTTCCCTTCACTTCTTCCATCATGGAGGTTTCTGGTGATGACATATTTGGTGTTTCATGTTTGAGGTGCATATTTTTCATTAAGGTCGACCTAATTAAGTTCATTTAGGTCATAGATGGTATAAATGCATGGTGAATTGTTGGAGATGTGGGTAAGGTTTTGTGATACAAGAATATGATCAAGTGTGGCGATCTAAGTGTGAGATTAATTCATACAATTCCAAATGTAGTGAGTAGAAGGTTTCTACATTTTTAGTGTGCTTGAAGTTGTTGGAGGCAATGAGCCAAAGGTTGTGGATGACATAGATTTTTAGTGGTAGATCTTCTTATTGCTTTGAGATAGTGAATATATTTGTAACTATTTTATTCTATTCTTATTTCTTCTAGACTCTAAGTCCTTTTGGGTAATGAGCCCTTCTTCTCTTTTGGGAAGTGAGTCATTGGTAGTGATCCTAATTATGTTCAGTATTTATATTGATATATATATGTGAGCTAATCCTCACCATGGTTTTTCCCTACTTAGGGTTTCCCACATAAATATGGTGCTTTATTGTGTATGGTAATGTTTGCATTATTTTTTCACATGTTTACATTATTCTAATGCTTACTAAGGGTTTTAAGTTTGATAAGGGTTTGAAATTTAATGAGAGAATGAATGTTTTAATGTAAAACTAATTCACCCCCCTCTTGTTTGTCCCGTGCATCTAAAAATTGGTATCAAAGCTATGGTTCCTTGGAGAAATATTTACCACTTGAGGTAGATCCGATGGAATATAGGAAGGGTATCAAAGCTCCTATGTTTGATGGAACAAATTATGCTTATTGGAAAGCCAGGATGGAATCCTTTCTTGTCTCTCTAGGGTTTGGTGTTTTAAAATCAATTAAAAAGGATATAGTATGCTTGATAAATGTTTGACAAGTGATGATGAGATCAAGGAATATGAGAACAATGGAAAAGAAATAAATGCTATCTTGAGTGGACTTTTTGATTCTAAAATTTGAAAGGTGATAAGCTTGAAAACTTCAAAAGAGATCTGGACAAAGTTGGAGAGTATTTATGAAGGAGATGGCAAGGTCAATCAAGCGAAGATGTAGAATTACAAAGAAAAATTTGAAACCTCGAGGATTTCTAAAGATAAAGATATTACAACCTACATGCTCAGAGTGGATGAAGTGGTCAATGCCATCAATAGTCTTGGTGGTAAGCTGGAAGAAAGTGAAGTGAAAAATGTATTGATAACTCTTCCTAAATCTTATAGTTCTAAAGTGTCTTCTATTGAGGAAGCTCAAAATTTAGATCAATATTCTAGAGATTAGATGTTTGGTTCTTTAATTTCTTATGAGTTGAGAGAGTTTGGTAAAGATGCTACAAAGAAAGAAGCTAATTTTAAAGTTAGTAAGGTAGAGAAGGATGATGAATCAGATATGAATGATCTTTATGAGGTGGAAGAAAATTTTGTAAGGAGACTAAAAAAGGGCACTAGAAAATGTAGAGGTAGGTTACCCTTTGAGTGTTTCAATTCTAGAAAGATAGGTCATTATGCTTCTAAATGTTCATTCAAAGTTGCAAATAACAAATAAAAGGATCATAAAGGTAAATCTATCAAAAAGAGTTATTATATTGAAAAATACAATGGTGTATCTGATGATGAGGAATCAGACTATCCTAATGATGATAGTGATGAATGCTTGTTCATGGCTCTAAATATTAGAACTAATTCTACTAATTCTAAAATATGTTTGAAGGAAAGTTCTCGGAAATCAAGTCACCAAATTGAAGGAACTATGGTGACTACGTTTCATGCAAGATAGGAAAGAAATTACTGGATAATTGATAGTGGATGCTCAAATAATATGATAGGTGATAAGAGAGTTTTTTAAACTTCAAAAGTATGATGGTGGTCTTGTAAGTTTGGTGATGATACATCTACTAAGATCTATGGAAAAGGTTCAATTATTTTTTATGGTAAGCATAAAATAGATGATGTTCTTTATTCCAAGGGTCTATATCATAATATTCTAAGTGTAGGAAAAATGTGTAGTAGAGGATAAAATTTGGTGTTTTAGGATGGTGGTTGTGAAATTAGAAAAGGTAGCTCTAGTACTTTAAGTGATGCAAGGACAAGGACAAAAGGTAATGTTTATCAGCTCAAAGGTGGTGGTGTTAAGTGTTTTATGTCTCAAACCAATGAAATTTAGCTATGGCATAGAAGAATGAGTCATATCAATTTTGGTAGCCTAGTGAAGATCAGTTCTAATGATGATGTGAGAGATCTATCAAAGATTACAAAGCCTATCAATGTAATTTGAAAAGAATGTTAGGTTGGAAAGAAAACAAAGAAAAGGTTCAAGAGTAAAGAATATTCTACCACATGTCCTTTAGAGTTGGTGTAGACAAACCTATGTGGACCTACAAAAATAAGATCTTATAATGACAAGTATTTTATGTTGTTGATTGATGATTAATATTCTAGAATGACCTGGGTGACATTTATTAAAGAAAAATTAGAAGCTCTAGATACTTTTAAAGCTTTGAAATCTATGGTTGATAATGAAATGAATTCAAAAATCAAGTGCTTGAGGTTTGAAAAAGGTGGTGAGTTCACCTCCAATGAGTTTAACAGTTTTTGTGAAGATCATGGAATAAAGAGATAGTTATCAACCCCCAAAACTCCTCAGTAGAATGGAATTGTGGAGAGAAAGAAAAGAACTATTCAAGAAGTAGCAAGGACTATGATGAAATGAGAAAGTCTACTAGATATCTATTAGAGAGAATCAATTCATACTATAGTCTACATTCTTAATAGAGGTCAAGAAAGAGTAAACAATTCAAAGACTCCTTATGATTTATGGTATGGAAATCCTCCTACTATGAAATATTTCAGAGTGTTTGGAAGAAAATGATATATCAGGAGAGATGAAGAAAACATAGGAAATTTTGATGCAAGATTTGATGAAGGAACCTTCCTTGGATACTTTACAAAGAGAAAAGCATACCAATGCTATAATAAACAGTTGAAGATGATTTTTTAAAGTGTAAGTTTCAAAGTGGGTGAAGAACCACATCATAGTTTTGTGTTAATAGAAGGATATGAATTTGATGAACCACCTTATAGTGAAGAAGAAAAGGATGAAGAGAAAGAAAAAGAGATGATATTCGAAGAGGAAGAATCTCTAAAAAAGATCCCTAAGATTCCTAAGTATGTGTAGAAGAATCATTTTGAAGATTAGATCATTGAGGATAAGAGAAAGGTGTGTTGATAAGAAGAAAATTTATTATGACAGAGGAATAAGTAAAATTTTGTTTACTTTTAGAGGTAGAACCTAAAAAAGTAACTGAGGCATGCAAAGATGAGAATTGGATCAAGGCTATGAAAGAAGAGTTGGAATAGATTGAGAAGAATAAGACTTGGGAATTGGTCCCAAGACCTACAAACAAGAATGTAATAGGAACTAAATGGGTTTTCAGGAATGAACTGAATAAGGATGTTTGTAAGGGCTACTCACAAGTGGAAGGAATATATTTTAAAGAGAAATTTTCTTCGGTTGAAAGTATGGAAGCTATTAGAATGTTAGGATTTTGCAGCACATAAATACTTTAAGGTATATCAAATGGATGCAAATTTTGCATTCTTGAATGGTGAGTTAGAAGAAGAGGTGTACATTGAACAATAGGAATATTTTCAGTTATCAAAAGATGTTGATATGGTCTACAGATTGAAGAAAGTATTGTATGGACTCAAACAAGCTCCTGGAGATTGGTATGAAAGATTAGATAAGTATTTATTGAAGCAAGGATTCAAAAAAGGTACTATGGATAACAACCTTTACTTTAAGGTTGAGGGAGAAAAAATCCTGATTGTGGTAGTTTATGTTAAGTTCATTATCTTTGGAGGAAATGAAGGTATGTGAAAGAGTTTTGTAGATGAGATGAAAAATGAGTTTGATATATCAATGTGTGTGGAGATGAATTTCTTCCTTGGATTATAAATCAATTAATCAAAAAAGGGTATTTTTATTTCATCATCAAAATATGTTAAAGAAATGTTGAAGAAGTTTGGAATCGAGGATTTTAAACTACTGTGTACTCCTATGGTTACTAGTTGTAAGTTGAGAAAAAATGATGAATCTCTTAAAGTTGATTAGAGAAAGTAGAGATCAATGATTGGTGGATTGCTATATCTAATTTCTACTAGACTAGATATTGTGCATGCAATACATCTTGTGGAAATATTTCAAGAGCTCAGAGAATCACATGTTGCTACAATCAAAAGGATATTTAAATACTTGAAGGGAACTCTAAACTTTGGTTTATGATATCCTAGGGATTCTCATTTATATTTGAGTGCATATACTGATGTAGATTGGGTAGTTTTTGCAAATGAAAAAATAAGTACAAGTGGAGGTGCTTTCTTTCTTGGAAGGAGATTGGTTTCTTGGTTGAGCAAGAAGCAGGATTCATTTTCATTATCTATTGCAAAGATAGAGTACATTGTAGCAACATCATGCTACACATAGATGTTGTGGATGAAGCATACACTGAAGGATATTTGAGTATCATATGATGAACCTATTTCTATCTTGTGTGATAATACAAGTGTTATTAATATTTCAAAAAACCTAGCAATGTATTCAAGGATAAATCATATCTCCATCCAATATCACTTTCTAAGAGAGAAAGTTGAAAATTATGAGGCGAAGTTGGAGTATGTGCCTACAAAGGATAAAGTTTCAAATATTTTCACCAAGGCTCTTCCAAAAGATACATTTGAGTATCTCCAATAGAAGTTAGGGATTATTGCCACTCCCTTCGACTAAATGCATAAGTTGGTGCATCTATCCAAGGAGCATTTCAAGATACATTCTTGGTCCTAGACTAATGTTGAAGGCTACCTCTCAGGGGGAGTAGGTAGTAGTGTTGTTGGTTGGTGCAACTAGGGGTAGCATATCTTGTGTCCCTAAAGGGGAGAATGTAGCAATGAGTAAGTAGAGAAATGAAGAGAGAATAGTGCAGAGCAAGTGCAACTTGCAGGTGTTTCCTAATATGAAGTGTGAAGGTGGTGTCAAAGGGTAACCCTTTTTCATTGATGTAAAAGGGGGAGAGTATGATCTAAAAAACACAGGGGGAGAGTAATGTTTGAAAAAATTCACATAGGGGGAGAAGAAGTCTATAAAGAAGAGCTACATAAAGAGATTGTGAAGACTAAGAGATTCCACAGTAAGGGGGAGTGTTACTTGATGAAGAAGTTGTTGATGGTTATTTTAGAGCTGACTTTTCCATCAATGACAAAGGGGGAGATTATTGCAAGTATAATTTTGATGTTGTCATTGGTTTCAATAGGATGAAGATTGTTGGAGATTGAGTGGTGTTGTCAATCCCTAGTGTATGGAGATTGTTGGAGTTTTTGAAGAGTGTTACATGAGAAAGATTTATGGTGTTTCAAATGTTGTGGATGCATTGAGGATATGTTTGTAGTGTTTTTGATGTAGTTGGTTCAATTTATTTCTAAGTGCTTTTGAGAAAATTTGAATAAAAGTGTGTAGTGTGTCAAAGATGTGTTTTGTGTTGTTTTTCATATTTCTTCATGGTTGAAGATATGATTTTGAGGTTTGGATGTGATGATCAGAGGTGTTCAAAGGTGTTATATCTATATTTTAATGTTCTAGATCATGTGGTAGTGGTAGTTGTGTTTGACAATGTGTTTGTCTATGAAGAATATTATTTGGGAGATGGATTTACTCCAAATTTATTTGCATTATTGTTTCCTATCTTGAGAATTTAGGAAAGTGCCTATATTTTCTTTATCTACTTTCCCTTGGATTTTTGAGTGTTGATCTGCTCCACAAGCTTGGATTCATAAGTTTTGTTTTGTGGTAGTGTTTTTGGTTGCACAAAATGAGTATGTTCTTCAATTTTAGGTGGTTGCAGTAGTGGTGTTGGATATTCAAATGATGTGTAATATTTTTGGATGTCATTGGTGTTGTTGTGTGGTTTTCATGTTGTTTTTAGAGCTAGAGAGGCATGTGTGTGGTCACGTTAGTGTTAGTGCAAGTTTGGTCAACTTGGTCTATGGTTGATAATTGTGAAGGTTTATTGGTGTTTGTAGAAGCATGGTGAAGCATGTTGGTATAGATTTAGGGCATAGTTAACCCATGGCATGGTATTCCTTCACTTCATTCCATAACGAGGGTGTTTGGTGCCGACCTATTTGGTGTTGCACATTTGAGGTGCATACATTTTATTAAGGCCAACCTAATTAAGCTTGTTTAGGTTGCATATGGTATAAATGAAAGGTGAATTGTTGGAGCTATGGGTAAGGTGTTGTGAGATGTGAATGTGTCAAGTGTGGTGATCTGAGTGCAAGCTTAATGCCTATGACTCTAGATGTAGTGAGAAAAAGGTGTCTAAATTTTTAGTGTTCTTGAAGTTGCTAGAGGTAGTGATCCAAAGGTTGCAGATGGAATAGAGTTGCAGTGGTGGATATTCCTATTGCTCTAAGATATTGAATCTCTCTATAAAAAAATTCTTCTATTCTTCTTTCTTACAGAGAGTGAGTCCTTTTGGGAAGTGATCCCTTGGTAGTGATCCTAATTGTATTCAATATTTATATTCATATATAAATATGTGAGCTAATCCTCACCATGGTTTTTCCCTACTTAAGGTTTTACATGTAAATTTGGCATTCTATTATGTATGATAGTGTTCGCATTATTGTGTCACATATTTACATTCCACTAATGCTTAATGAGGGTTTAATGTTTGACAAGGGTTTGAAATTTAATGAGGGATTGAATATTTTAATGTACAACTGGTTCACCCCCCTCTTAGTTTTCTTGTCCATCTAATAGAGGGTTGCAAAAGTTCCCAACTTAGGATCCCATAGATCTACAATGTTAAGACAAACATGAACACAAGACAAAGAAAGCTTTATAAACTATTCAATGACCAATAAATGAAGTATACATAAAAGAATACACAAAGCATACATAAAGAAAACATGATGCATACAAGGAATGCACAAAGGAAAAATATGAAATAAATGGAGAAAACACACCAAATACATGAAGAAAACATACAAAATATATAAGAAAAAAACAAATCAACATAAAACAAGCAAGAATTTCAACATAATATAAAACATTAAACACAAGGCTAGTATACTAAAAATTATTTGAGTCAATAAGGTAAGGAAACCTCTATATCTAAGATTTTTCTCACATACCAAATGTCATCCATAAAGAATGTTAGGCATGATAGTATTCTCATAGGGCTAGAAATTTGCATTATGCTAAATCACATATGAGCTACATAGATCTACTAGCTAGAAAGTTGTGTTATGTTAAGTGTTCATGCAATAGGATGGGTTTTACAAGGCTAGCATATTGTGTTATTCTAGTTGACTCATGAAACTCATGGATCCACTAGCAAGAAAGTTGTGTTATGCTCAATGTCCATATACAAATTCTCTAGTTCATAGGCCAAAAAGCTCCATTATGCTAGGTCTATAAAAATTACACTTTAGGGAGCACATAAAATTTTAACATCATAATTAAAAAATTACTAATCATGCCTAAGAAGGTACATAAATGTTTAACATCATGGGGGATGGATAAATGCTTAATTTTGTAGGGGATGAATTGATAACCATGCCTCAAAGGGAATTATAAACAACACCACCACCAAGGGTTTATGTGAATAAGTCAATTCTCACAAGGCATTAATAAAAATAGATAGGGTGATATGGCCCCCTTAAAATATTGACATACTTGCTATGCTTATATTTTAAGGAAAAGAGAAGGGGGAAGAGTTGATCCTCAAGAAGGATGTACACCTAAAAAACTAGTTATCCTTCACCCCAAGTGTAAAGGAAAATACAACCATTCCAGAGACTATCATATTTCTACTATAGATTAAATATGGTTGCACACAAGGTTGTACCACCATGAATGGCAATGAGAAAAAAAATGAAGCTATAAATGCCACATAGTGAGGAGCAACACCATAGAAGATAATTTATTAATTACAGTAAGTAGGTGCATCAACACATGGAAGAGTGATAGCACCATAATCTAGAATTTTTTGTAACTAACAAAATTTATCATGAGAATGCTAAAACATAACACTTTTTGAGCTTTTGAAATGAAAAACACACTATGCAAACCTTTAAATTTTTAATTATTTTTACTAAAATGTGCATGCACTTTGAAAAATTGAAATAACCTATGATTACACACAAATTTCATAATGAAAGTCTTAGATCTAGGACCTAAACAAGGAAAATTAGATTTATAGTTAAATTCAAAATATTTACAATTTTGATCTAAATTGAATTCATCAAGGTGCTTAATGTTTTATGAACTAAGAGATAAAATGCTTAATTTTGAAAATGAAACAAATGTAAATCAATAACAAGAAATTCAAATAACCTAGGTTTTTTCTCAATTTTAAGAATTTATGCTATAAAAATTAGAAAATTGCAGGTGTGGGATATGTGGGGTTCACCAAAATGTAAAATAGGAAAAGAGATCCTAGATCCAAAATGTAGGTTAACTGGGATCAAATCTATTGGAAATATGTGCCTCAATCTTGCTGGGTTTTACCGCTTTGGTCTGGGGGACTTCATGTGTTCAACATTTTCCCATTGTCGATACTTTGTCCGGTCAGTGGGACTCCTGGTGGTGTTCCGCCAACATCGCGACGGGTTTGGCTTGGCTTCATTTCTTATCGCCTAGCGATCGCTATTGGCGGGAGTCTTTGTGTTGTTCCACCAATGGGCCGATGCGGCAAGGCAATCTCATATCAACAGGTGACATTTCATTACCCACCGATATGTTGATATGTGTTGAGCGATTGAAGTTGGACCAAGTGGCGAAGAACCTAATCGATGGTTGTGGAGGCTTTGATCTGATGGTGTTTGTTGCATTCCACACCATGATGCAAGTACCGTTGTTAACCTTTTCGTCAAGCAAAATTTCCTATGCGCATGATGCGTGGCGGCTTGTCAAAGAGGTGAGCGCAATGAAGAGGAGGTGGGCCCCGAGTTGCTTTATGCGAAGGGGTGTTCGACCGTGGACACTTGTCTGTGCCTCTAGAGTTCCCTAGGGAATCTAGTGGATGCCGCTAGATATTCTCTGAAGGATCTCCAATGGCTTCCACATAAGTCAAGTGGAGAGCATGAGTAGTGAGCACATGGAAACTTTGGAAAATCATTCCAAGTGGGCTCATGGGAATCTTGGATATTCCCTCCTAGATACTTCAGAACCTCCTGAGTGGCGGACACGTGGCTTGTGGGACCCGGTAGAGTTGGCGGTCGGTGTTTTGGCAATAGAAAATTATTGTCGACCCAGAATGTGATGAAAATGGTTAGCGATGGCGAAGGATTTTTGGATCCCAATGACAGTTGACTGATCACTACTCAGTCAAGTGAAAAAATGAATGGTAGTGTGACACGTGGCAAAATCTCATTGGTTGATTTTGCATTATTTTTGCAAATCAACGGCTAGTGATCGAAAGTTTGTGCGTGCATGTCGAGGGTTTGATCTGAGTGTGAGTTTATTGTAGGGCAGCTCGATGTCATCTACAAAGGCTGTGCATGCAACCCGAGATGGTGAAGCTTGTCAGTGGGGTATTATGAGACCTTGATGGTCATTTGGTGGAATGCAATTTTGACCAGAAGCTGAGAGGTCAGCCTGAGGCCGATGGAATGTCGATTGATGCTAAGCCAGAAGGAGAGACCAGATGCTAATCGATAGTAAGCCAAAGATGAAAGCAGAGTAAGCCTATAGAGATCAGATTGAAAGATCAAATGATCGGCAGATCGAAAGATCCATGATTGGTGAGCTTGGTCAAAGATGAGAGAGTGTGTGTTCAAGCGGTATGCACAGAGCATTGTGACCACAAACACTGAGACACTCAAAACCTGAGCAGATGTGAACCTCAGGAGGTTGTGAGGTTGTGCTGGATGAAAGGCTAGCTGTACGAGTGGGCTGAGGAGTTGGAGGGAATCTTCACTCTATGTCTTGTGATGACATTGTAATAGTTCAAGGTTGCAGATCTATGTTGCTGCCTATTTTTCTCTAGATGAACAAGATGTACCTCTTGTAATGGCTATGAGCCTGATGTATTCTAACCATTTATTTATTGAATAATATAATAGCTCTATCTTTTGAATTATGGGGATTTTTACCTAAAAGTGTTTTCTCCACATAAATGCGTGTGTTCATTTATTTGCCTATTCATGGTGTTGAATTTGGTGTAAGTTTGTATGTGCTTTTCTCAGAAGGATCAATGGGGGAGAACTAATGCACCTATTTCTACTTTATGGAATAGTTGTTAGTGCTTATAGAGTGATTTAGAAATGAAATTTACTAAGGCACTACTAGTTTTAGATTTTAAATCTGAAACGTTCTCGTATGGTAACCCCAAAAAGTGGTATTAGAGCTAGTCAAGGGAGGTTAAGATTTGTTCATGATACCAAAAAGTGGTATCAGAGCCTGGATGTTGGTTCTAGGTATTTCTCCTATGAAGATTTATTCTCTTGGAAATCTCGAGGAAATCTAGAGGAATTGACTGATGTTTGATCCTTTGATGAGTGAAAGTCCTTTCTCTTTTGAGACAACATGTGACATGAAAGATGCTAGAGAATATTGGAGTTGATCATATTGTGATGATGTGGTCTGAGGCTCTTGTTTAGAAGCAAATGATCTTGATGCAAGGGGTGTGAGTTTATGCTTATGGTTGTGTTGCAATAGAGCGTGGTTCATACTAGGTGTCTGTGTAAGAGGTGCCCTGGCGGTATGGAGTTGCTTGGGTTGTTTCTCAACCATGGAGTATTGTGCTTGTGCTATGTGTTCTGACTTAGCACTAAAGAGGGTTTCTCTATTGCCCTGATTACATGAAGGCTATGAGGTTTATCTGTGTGGTCTGAAACTTCTGAATAGCTTGGCTCTCTTGTATGCTTGTTCATGAGTGTGGTTTTGGAATTGGTTTGAAATGGGCTAGGAGTTCTTGAGTTTCCTGTACCTTGTACTCGCATTTTCAGATTCATGTCTTTGGTTCTAAATGGTTTTCTGTACATTTTCCTAAAAAGTCTATGATGCATATTCATGAAAGTTCACTGTTCTGGTCAACCATGATGGTTATGTGCAGACTTCTGAGTCATCTAGATGTGTAGTGAATTTGGAGGTGCATGGGTGTTTTGGAAACACGATGGTTTTGCAAGTTTTTTACAGACAAGGAAAACTTGTGGTTATGCAGAGCTATTGTTAAGCTATTTTCTAGACCTTGGCCTTTGAGGTGTGACTAGATGAGATAGTTGTAGTTTGACATGGATTGAGGAGGTGTGACGTATTCTCTGCTTGGGAGTGTTGGTATGTTTTTTTCACTCAAAATTCTTGTGGTGTTTTCTTGCTGGTTTCCTAGACTTTGGTGCTTGGGTTGTGGACATGATTGGCGAATCAGATCTGAGCTTGATCTGGTGTTTGAGTCATGTTGTCTACATGGGTTTTCTCTTTTAGATCTCAATTGTGTAGTTTCCAGTGTGATGATAGATTTGCAAGGTTTTTCATTGGTTGCATCTATGAGTTGTGCAATGTTGTGGGTTTTATTTACCTACATGTTTTATGTGAGTCAACTTGGAAGTGGACTATCAATATCCATGAGGTTGCTTCAGTGGTGGTGCAGATCTGTTAGCTAGCCTTGTCCGTGGCCACTTGTGCATTGGTGTAGTTATTTTGAGATGCGAGGAGGAATGGTGTCTGGGTACCTAGATAGTCACTTATGGGGACTTGCAGCATGTGTATCACAATGCCATGGAAATCTTGATACACTGGTTAGTGTAAGATTTTGACAGTGATAATGCAGTCTACATGGTTTAAAGACCTTGGTATTGCTCAAAATTGTTGTCAGATGGACATGTTGTCATTTGTACCTGGAAATTTTTGGATCAACATATGGTTGGTCATGGTGCTTGGAAAGCTTAGTTCCATGTTCAGTGGGAGCTTTAACAGTGATAGTGTATTCATCACTTGGTGGTGAATGATCTTCTTTGGTGTTGCAGATGGTTTTGGTAGATCTCTTAGACCTTTTTATTGTAGAAGATCTCTTTTGCATTTTCATGGGCACTATTTGAGGATGTGCAACATCCTAGAGACATGGAGGACTCTTGCAAGTCTTTGGTTGAGGTGCTGGTGGTGATTGACAGGGGATGTTCGTTTAGATTTTGTTATCTTTATGCCATGGTATACTCGTTTTTGTGCATTAGAGTTTTGGCATGATGCATTGCTCTTGAGACCTCAGTATGTTTTCCTAGAGCATGGGATCTCCTAAGGGGGATGATAAAATCATGATGTCATGATAAGTTCTTGATTCCTAGGTTTTGAACTTTGACAGTGGTCTGGTGTTTATCTATTTTTTGAGTGCGTTGGCCATGTGCTTGAGAACTTCATGTTCATTGCAGTAATGTAGATTGGAGTTTAGCATGAGATGATCGGTTGCTAGTGCTCATGGTTACATGGAGAAATAGGTGAGGTTGTTGTTACTGTTTACAGTTGAAAGTTTGAGTAGCCTGCACCTTGGTTGAACATGAGTTCAACAAAGACTGATAAGGAGATTGTTCTTGGATAAGTCATGGCAGTTGTTATATATTGGAGGAGCCTCTTTTTCCCTTTGGTCTTCTCGGTAGTGAAGTTCTTCTGAGAGGTATTTTCCCATTATATCTTTCAGATGTGTTTTTTATGCTTGCTTTCATGATATGGATCTTGATTTGTTGTTTAAGTTTCCAGAGGATCCATAGTGAAAGGTGGATAGCATAGCTTATCTCCTGGTGCTTTTGAGAATTGGTAGGAGATAATAATATGGGCTAGTTTGATCTTATTTGAGAGGCTTTCCTTTGGGATGTGAATGAGATCATACTTGACACAACTGGCATATAGAAGTGTGTGTAGAAGGGCATGTTTGGTTTGCAGGTTTGCATATCATTGTTGATGTTCCTTGGTACTACATGGTTATGCTCTTCTATGTGTTGTGATTGGTGGACTTGGTATGCCTAGATCACTTGTGATTGTGCCTTGTTTGTTGGGATGCTAGTGAAGAGACGCGTTGAATGTGCTCATTCCAATTCTTTGCATTAATATAGACAATACCCTTACAGTGGGAGTACTTGGATGTGATTGGTCTTTTGACTGGTTGGCACATGGTGCTTGTATTCTGCAGTTGATGGGTGAATATGTGATGGCATGAGTTTACTAATTTGTATGCCTTGGAGGTATGGGTGATTGGATGGATTAGCACAAGCTATGTGTGCTATTTTCAGCCGCGTGGTTTTTTGATTAGTTGGATGGGGACAGTCAGTTTTCTAGTTTCTGTTCTAGCTAGTGGTTTATCTTGTTTTGGAGAATGACTTCACATTTGTGTTCATGATCGGGGAACTTTGAAGTTGTTGCATTGTTGCTTCTATATGGCTGGTGAGCACAGTGGAGTGGTGCTAGTCTGATCCCTTTGTCATCTAAAGGATATGATGCTTGTGTTCTAGAGACTGGTACAATTATTCCTTTGCTTGTTCCTTTTTCCTGTGTAGGATGGTTAGAATTGTTTCCTGTGTTGCAAGACATCTCAGATGTTGTTGTAGGTGTCTTGTTTGGAGTGCAAAAGCATGGTGGAGATATTCTTTGTGTTTGGGCTTTGGAGGAAGCCAACAAATATTTGTCAAGTGGGAGATTGTTGGAAATATGTGCCTCAATCTCGCTGGCTTGTACCACTTTGGTCTAGGGGATTTCATGTGTTCAACCTTTTCCTATCGTCGAGACTTTGTCTGATCGGTGGGACTCCTGGTGGTGTTTTGGCGATGACCCGATGGGTCTGGCTTCGTGGCATTTCTTATTGACTAGTAATTGCTATTGGTGGGAGTCTTTGTGTTGTTCCACTGATGGGATGATGTGGTAAGGCAATCTCATATAAGCGGGTGACATTTCATGACCCACCGATATGTCGATATGCGTTGAGCGATTGAAGTTGGACCAACCGATGAAAAACCTGATCAATGGTTGTGGAGGCTTTGATCCGATGGTGGCTATCACATTTCATGCCATCCTGATGCAAGTACCGTTGTTAACCTTTTCGCTAAGAGAAATTTCCTATGCGATTGACGCATGGCGGCTTGTCAAAGAGGTGAGTGCAATGAAGAGGAGGTGGGCCCCGAGTTGCTTTATGTGAAGGGTTGTCTAGTCATGGACACTTGTCTGTGCCTCAGGAGTTCCCTGGGGAATCTAGAAGATGCTGCTAGAGATTCCCCAAAGGAGCTCCAACAACTTCCATGTAAGCCAAGCGGAGAGCATGAGCCATGAGCACGTGGTAGCTTCAGAAGCTCATTCTGGGCGGGCTCATGGGAATCTTGGAGATTCCCTCTTGGATGCCCTAGAACCTCTTGAGCGGCAGACACATGGCTTGTGGGACCCAATAGAGTTGGCAATTGGTGTTTTGGTGATAACGAATTATTATCGTCCCAGAATGTGATGAAAATGGTTAGCAATAGAAAAGGGTGTTCAAAGCCCAATGATAGTTGAATGATCACTGCTCGGTCAAGTGGTGAAACAAATGGAAGTGCGACATGTGGCAAAATATCATTGGTTGATTTTGCATCATTGTTGCAAATCAACGACTAGTGACTGAAATCTTGTGTGCACGTCTTGAGGGTTTGATCTGAGTGCGAATTGATTGCAGGGTAGCTCGATGTTAGCTGCAAAGGTGGTGCATGCAACCCAAGATGGTGAAGCTTGTCGGTGGGGTATTATGAGACCTTGATGGTCATTTGGTGGAATGTGATTTTGACCAGAAGCTGAGAGGTTAGCCTGAGGCCGATGGAATTCCAATTGATGCTGAGCCGGAAGGTGAGACTAGAAGTTGATCAATAGTAAGCCAAAGCTGAAAGTAGAGCAAGCCGATAAAGATCAGATTGAAAGATCAAATGATCGATGGATTGGCAGATCCATAATCGGTGAGCTTTGCCAAAGATCATAGAGTTTGTGTTCGAGCGGTATGCACAGAGCATTGTAATTGTGAACATTGAGACACTCGGAACCTGAGCAGATGTGAACCTAAGGGGGTGGTGAGGCTCTGCCGACTAAAAGGTTGGCTATGCGATTAGGTTGAGGAGTTGAAGGGAATCTTCACTATACGTCTTGTGAAGACATTGTAATAGTGCAAGGTTGCAGATCTATATTGTTGCCTTTTTTTCTCCAGATGAACAAGATGTAACTCCTGTAATGGCTATGAGCCTAATATTGTATTGTAATTGTTTAGTTATTGAATAATACAATGGCTCTATCTTTTGGAGTGTGGGGTTTTTTACTCAAAAGGGTTTTCTCCACGTAAATCTGTGTGCTCATTTTTTTTTCTATTCATGGTGTTGAATTTGGTTTAAGTTTGCACATTCTTTTCTCAGAAGGATCAATGGGGGAGAACTATTGTGCCTATTTCTACTTTATGGCATAGTTGTTAGTGCTTCTAGAGTGATTTAGAAATAAAAGTCACTGAGGCACTACTGGTTTTAGATTTTAAATCTGAATTTTTCTCGTATGGTAACCCCAACAAAATATTTTCACTTTTCCTCTACATTCGAACACAAAAGCAACTAGGGTTGATGGTTGGCTTACTACCACAAGCGAGAGCCAATCTCCTAGGGTTTGGTCACTCTTGTAACTATGTATAAAATACGTTCTTATTTAAAAAAATCATAAGAGATACATGTATACATATCTTACGTTTCTTAAACACTTTGTCTATCTACTTGAAAAGATGTCTAGTAATGACCATAGAATTCTAATAATGATCTTGGAATGGTTTACTTACATAGGTAGCTACACATTTCTATCTCTATTTAATTATCCTACATTTAACCTCAAATAATTCCCCCCTTTGGCCTAGTAGATCCTAAAGAAGAAGAAGACACTTTTCCTTTCTTATGTTTAGTCCATTGATGATATTATCATATCATAATTATAATCTATGATTCTAATTTGACCTCCCTTTGGTTTATATTTTGGTGTTCTCTTTAGGATTTTTGGAGCTACAACTTTGAGAACCAATTTAATATATGAAGTTTCCCTCATATTAGAAATAGATCTTGACATTTTAGTAAGGTTAAGTGATATAGAGAAACTTTTAACTCTATTTATACTTCTTCCTATGTTGGAGTAAATGAGCATTCTTGTGAAAAAAGAAGAAAGAAAGAAATATAATTTATATTTCAAAATATAAACATGGCTACATAAAATAATATACATGAACATTGATAATCTATATCTATCACAAAAGGCATCCATAAATATAAATTTTAATATTTATAACTTAATTGAAAATGTGAGACGTACTAACTTTTTAATAGTTTACTAGAAGTGGGGAATTATAATTCTTTGGTACACTACCAAAGAAGTACTATTTACAAGGGAAGCTTTTTGCGGTATTGTTTAATTAGTTAAAAGTACCTTAAAGAGTATTGTGGGATCTCTTGCCTTAGGTATTAGATAGTGATGAAATATACAATTTGATTTTAAAATTATATTAAAGTTAATCATACTCTACATTACAATAGTTGATATAATATAGAGTATCATATTCCACTCATCATTTAGGGAAGTGCAATTATCCGTAACTTATAGTGACTAACATGTAATTTTTAGACATTTTATAAATAAGAGTTATGTTCTCCTTTATTATGTCATGAAACTTAATTTTTAAGGCTATCATATTAATATTAGGAAGAGGAAGCCCAACCTTCTATTTGAACATTGTTACTCCTTTCTCCTTTGATAGGTTTCATTATTACTAGTTAGCCAAATCAAATTGATGTTTGGATTAAAGTAATTTAGATTATTTTTATTTGATGATGATGATCTTACTAGGATTTGGCTATGTTATTTTCCACTCAAATCATATATTATGCAAGTACTTTAAATTGTACTAATTACATGTAATTTAATTAGGAATAGAAAATATTCAATTATCTAATAGTATTGTAATAAAAGGGAATTTATTCATTAATTTTCATTTAATTCTTATATCCTAGATGTATGCTTTAAATTATATTGATTGTATTTTATTTTGATTAGAAAATATGCATTTACTAGTTGTACTATTATGAAAGGAAGTATCTATGTTAGGTGGATTAGAATGATGCACAAGTGATGTCTGTGAAAGATAATATGAAAATATTTTTTATTAATGATATGTATTTTGATGAGTACATTGAAATTGAGTTATTACTCAAATTATGATTATTTAAACATTGTGTTGATTAAGTTATATGTTGAACATTTAATGGGTGTGAAACAAAGGAAATAGAGTGCTCCACCTTTTAGGAGATGAAACACATAAAGAGGGGAGGTGCTCCTTCCTATTTCACTCTAGTTCATTAAAGGAAACCCTAGAGATCCTTCAACCAAGTGACTCAATTGAGGGAAGGAATATTAGGATTGTAGTGTCAAAAAATGTCATCCATGACATTTCACACTTATTTGGGCCCTCATAAAATTGAGCTTGATGATGCCTTGACTTAGTGTTGTAATGTGTTTAAAACACTCACATTAGGTCTTGGGCCCTTGTGGACTAGAATGACTTAATTGCACCTTATTTAAGGTGTTGTAAAGTTTTGTACCACACTTTCACACTTATCTAGGGTTTTCATTTATTAATTGGGCTTCTTTATGCTTTATTTCGCCTTATTTTCCATCCTCAAGCCTTAGTTAATGCATATTTTTGAGGATAATCCTAAAATAAATCAACATCTAATCATAATTCATGTGTTTTTAGGTTGTGTGGCCCAAATTTAGTAATCTAGGACTTATACGCCACCTTGGGTGTATGGGTCCCACCTAGGTTTTGGGGCCCCGATCTAGATTTTGCATCATTCTAAGCAATTTTGAAAATGTGTCCCATAATTGATGCCTGATGGGACTCATATGCCACTTCTGGTGTATGAGTCCCATGTGGCCTAAAATCAAATTTAATACAAATTCTTGGTGGGATTTTATTCTCCTAGATCTGATGTCAGCTTGTAGTGTTGTAATTTCAAGAAATTTGGCATAAACAAGTATAAATGCAAGGTCATTTCACTTATTTTTCTCCTAACAAGCAATCAGGTGACCTGCCAAGTTGAATGAGCATCCTTATAGAACATTTGAGCATTCAGGTGTTTACAAGAGAACTCAAGAGCATTCAACGGTTGATTATCAAGTGTTTTGGAGAATTATTTAAGTATCAAGCATCATGTAAAAGTCATCACACATCATGTTTTTTTTTAAGATAACAATTGTGATGTAGGTTTTCATGAATCAAGCTAGTATTCAAGTCAAGATCTATCACATTCAAGCAAGAGTCAAGATCTACATCCATTGGAGCCACTTCTTACCTATTTGTAGTAGTTTATTTCTAGGGTTTGGTGATTTCAACATTTCATTTTGTTCATTCATCATTCCTTCATTTTATTTTATTTCATTTCAAGGTTTGATTACCAAAATGAGGTTTGACCAAGGGAAACCCCTTTCCACTAACAAAACAACATTTTTTCCTCTCTTTGATGTGTGATTTTCAGATCTAGGTTGAAGAAATATTGAAGAGAAATATTGGAGAAAGTTTTCAAAGTTTTTGCCTTGCATTGGAGATTATTAGAAGACATCTAGAGGTTGCAAATCAAAGCTTTAGACCCATAAATTGGGTGGAAAGGACAAAGCAGACATTGAAGAGTAGAATCAAACTTTGAATTTCCAGAAAATACTAATTGGACTGATAGACCACTTTTGGCGTATGAGTCCTAGTATAGGAAACTTTGCATATTTTAAGAGTTTCAATCATATCTTTGCCAGATTTTTGTTCCTACCCAGAAACCCTAATCTAGGACTAAATCACCCAGTCTGGCGTATGAGTCCCAATCAATATTAAATTTAGTTTTTTCAAGATTTTAGGACTTCATTCAAGCCTCTTTAGGTTTCCAGGTACACACCTTTCATATCTTAGCTTTCTATTTTGATTTACATGCTTTTCGAGGTCATTTAGTGAAATCTTGCATTGCATTAGGTTTAAGCATTAAGACTTGCATTTCATTAGTCTTTCCAAGTCCTAGCTTGGTGGAAAACCCCTCTTTAGTTTATAATTAGACCCTAAAACTACCCTATTTCAAGATCTCTTTCCCCTTTCTACATTGGATTGAGATCTCTAGGGTTTCCTTGAATAAAAAGTGAGGAAGATTTTTATTCTATCTCACAAGCATAGAAGCAAACAATTTTCCACCTTTCATTTTGGTGAACCTGCATTTAGAACATCATAATTCTAATTTGGAGTGCATTATCATCCTAGATCTAGCTTGCATTAACTTTTTATTAGTTAATTAGCATTCTAGGGTTTCTAAATCTTACATTAATGAAAGTGCATATAGGTTACATTTTTGCATCTTACATCATTGAAAATTATCTAAAATTTGCATTTGCATTTAGTATATAGATCATCCAAACTAAAAATCATAAAAATCACATTAAATTTTCTTAAATTTGTTAAAAATACCTCACTGGGACTCATACGCCCTCTGGGTGATTAGTCCTAGTGCAAATTTTAAACTACATTTTCCATAATTCAAAACTCTGTTTCTAAACTTTCTTTTTCTTTTGATAACTTTTTGTTTTAGTTTACAGAGTTTCTGTTATATCCATTTCATTCTTTTAGCTTAAATTTCCTTTGCATCCATCTAGCATTTAGTATCCCTTTCTTGAGCTTTTCTACTTGGTGTCCTATTGCTAATACTATAGTGATACGAAGCTCAAGACTCCTGTCATCCTATGATAGCACAATCATCATGGATCTTGGGTTGTCTAGATCTTGCACTCCTATTATTGACACTAGCTCACTAGGTATGGACCATACCCTTAACAACTCTTTGCCTTCAAGTAGTATGACACATGTTAAAACATTAGTTGCTAGTATTTCACAAGAAAACATAATCCAAATTCATGAATACTTAGACAAAATACAAAATCAAATAAGTACTAAGAACATTTCAACTACTGCCATCCCTACTATAGATAACATTCACCGCATGCTTGAAAGTGAATAGAAATTTGATCTTGTGCGTAACATAGTTTAGATCTTTGAAAAACATCTTACATCAATCACTAATTGTGCTTTACCACTAAATAATTTCACAAGCCAAGGAGGAATTTAAATTCATCCTCTCACAATAATTACCTCTATTCATACCTATACCAACCCTCAAGTTACAACAACAATGCAACCTACTAGTAATATGATTCCTTAGGTATTTCCGCTAGCATCCCTAGTACCTTTGTGGCATCGCATGTCATATCTCCTACCACCTTAAAAGATATAAGCATTCCATTCACTTTCCCCTCACACACATGCACCCATCCACCTTATTCACCTCCATCTCACAATAAAAACAATGACCCTCTCATAAATCAACTTTTACAAACCATTTCATCCCTTCAAAAGCAATTCTCCACTATCAACCAAAATCAAAATGAACCACCTACATATTATGTCAAAAGAAGTCCCTTATCCTTAGAGATATTGTAAACATAGATGACACAAGGTGTAGAGGTACCTAGATTCAAGAAATATGGGGGGAGGGGAGAACCTTCTAACCATGTTTCTTCTTACACAACCTTATGTAGTGACTTTATTCTTGATGATAAACTCTTGGCTAAACTTTTCCCTAGATCCTTGAAAGATACTGCCTTAGAATGGTTTTCTTCATTACCAAACAACTCAATTTGTTCATTCAATAAAATTTTTGGGGAATTTATCAACCATTTTTAAGTTCATATGACTTCTAAGATGACCTTGGAAGATTTGATGAGATGTAAGCAAAGAGAGGAGGAAAAGATTACTGACTTTAACTCATGCTATCAATCACTTTATTCCCAAATTGATGTAAAGGTTCCTGACCCTCACCTTCAAAAGATGTTCATAGAAAATTTACAAAGAAAGATACAAGATAAGCTTACCATGATGAAATTCCACTCCTTCATGCACTTATGTACTACCCTCTATGATTATCAAAACTCAGTTAGTAGTCGAGATGCAAAACCCACCTCTAGCCAAACTGAGAAGCCTGAGTCTACAAACCAAAAAAATTATCAACCATTTAGAAAAATAAATAAATGCTTCCTTCAACTTAATTCCCCTCAACAAACAACTCAACATGTCGATAAATAAGTAGTTTTTTTTAAAGACATGATACCCTTTAGCAAAGGGGACTCGAAAAGGTAATTCACTCCCTTGCTCGATACCCTTCATAACACAATGTCACAACTCTTGAACATAAGATGATTACCTTGTCTCCCATTAAAACATCCAATCCTAATAAACCTCTACTTCCGAAATTTAGATCAAATGTCTATTTCCATTATCACCAATAAAATGGACATGACACAGAACATTGGAAGCGTCTTAAACATCTTGTGCAAGACCTCATTGATTTTGGTTTTCTTTTCGTTTGAGGTGTTAACGATCAAGGAAATAAGTCTATTGCCCCTCCTAACCAAAATTTGAAAATCTTTACCAACCCCATGCCTAAACATAATATTTCATTTTTCAAAACTAGTGAAACTACAAAGACTGGTGTGATGAATGTTGACACAGATGATGAGAACATGGACATAATTCAACAAATTCCTATGGAAACTAATAAAAAAGATCCTATGGAACAAAAACCTATCGATGGTTTGGTTGCATTCGTTGAAACTCAAAATTTCAAGGTCAAAACTAAAAATCCTCTTGACATTTCTTTCTCCTCTAAAGATATACTTAAACATGCACCTGATGGTCCTCTTTACATAGTTGAGCAAATCTATGATAAGCCCACTAATGGGATATTAATAGATCATATCTGTGGAGAGAAAATGATCACCGAGGAATTCTTACATGTGCATGAGCTCTACCAAGAAATGTATGATAGATCGAAAGAATGAATAAAGACACAACGATTTTTCTTTCCTTACGATGGGATTGATCACCTTACCTTTGCAAATAGGACTGAAAACATTAGATGTCTCATTTTCCATCATCTCAACATTGGATCAATTCCATGTGAAGCTTGGTTACCCATGGCTATGCTCCATGGAATCCATCTCATTGGTTGTGCATAAATTCTTAAAGTTTCCCCTTAACAATGATATTTTCACCATGCATCATAGTGGCTTTGACCCTTTTTCTTCTTGTGGAAACTTTTCATTGGATTTATTTTGGCCCGAGCCTATGGAAAATATTAAACTGTGTGAAGACTTTCTTTTCAAATCTTATAAAAAACTCAAGGTGAAATGCATAGAAAATATTTCCCTTCAAAACATGCCTCAACCCATGACCTAGCCTACCATCTTTCACAAAACCATGATTGAACCTAAAGACATGCCAAGCTACCAAGATAAATCTAAGATATAACCTTTTCCTACTTCCTAAAAAAGACCAAGAGATATAAAAAACAATCTTGTTACTCCTCCTAGAATAAAAAATGTTTACAAAGTTAAAGAGAAAGTGGGTGAACAACCTTCCATGGTTCCTTTTATTCCTCTCCATAGGGAAGAAAAGAAACCTATGGTTGATCAACTTGCTCCTACACAAATGCAACTTGAAAACCAAAGTAAAAGAAATAGAGGTGCTAGAGAGCATAGGCATAGATGTTGTGCCCTTGCTCCAAAGTTAAATGAAGAAATAAATAAAGAAAATAAAGATCCAAACTTGATTGAAGCAATGCATGATGGGTCTCCCCCTTTGTCGAAATAAAAATATATTATATTGCAACAAGAGCTCAACCATTCGTTAGACAATATCATTTGACCTCCTATTGTGATTAACTTAGATGATGATGATGAGGTTGCTAAAATTGAAAAAGAGGTGCATAATGAATTGAATACATTGTTTTCCTCTTCTATGAGCTTAAATGACAATTCTCCTAAGTAGAGTGTTGAACTTGGTAATGACCCTACTTTGGTACTTTCTATTGTACCTTTGGCTATTTTTTTCCTTTCGTATACAATGAACATGATTCAGATGCAGACAAATTTCTCATAGGTTGACTTGCATATGCCTTACTAGTATTTTGCATTATTTTTTTCTTTTGTCTAATTTCATGTGTGTAATGTGATCCCTTGTACTATTTTTTTTAATGTCTCTCTCTCTCTCTCTCTCTCTCTCTCTCTCTCTCTCTCTTTGTGGTATTCTTCTATTTGTACCTACATTCTTCTATATGTCATAATTTTATTTTATCTTTGAATTTTTATCTTTGTCTTGTGTTTTCCTCTTTGGGATGATGTAAGGCATCGAGACACTCATGTCTCTACCATGTTGACCCAAAAGATTTTTCTTTATCTTTTATCTGTGTCTTGTGTTTTCCTTTTGGGGATGATGCAAAGTGTCGAGACATTCATGTTTCTTCCATGTTGACCTGAAAGGTTTTTCTTTGTTTTCACTCTCTTTGTGTCATTCTTCTAGTTCTATGATTATTTGGGGAATTATGACAGTTTTGAGCTCTATAAAATAACATTGTAGCAATGACATACTGACCCCAAATCCATGGATCCCTCATGTGTTTGGAATTTTATTATTGGGGGAAACCCCTTATTTTCTTTCATGATGTAGCTCTATGTGGAAACACATGACTTGGAATAGGGCTTTCCAAGTTAGCTCTCATGTCTTCTTTATTATTAGAATTTATCATTTGCTACTTTAAAGTAATTTCTCATAGTATGGTGTTTAGAAATTTCTTTAATGTGGGGGCATACATTGGCATTATTCTTTTTGCATTTTCATGTTTCATGGCGTAGTCTTCTTATTTCATGTGATGAATCTTTCACTTTGTGGTGACATTGGGTATAATATTCCTCAAGAGTGTGATCTCTCTTAGCATATTATATTCCTCTTGGCGGTTTGATGTGACACATTGCATCCCCTAGGTTGTGAATCTTCTATTCTTTGATCGGTCCCCTCTTGGAGACATTAGGAATGGTGTTCCCTAAGTTGAAGACTTTACATGAATTAAGAAGGATTCCTTTGAATTTTCTTTACATTATTTTACAAAAAATTGGTTATATGGCCACCTTGCATAATACAGTTTACATGCCTATGGAGCCATCTTGTTTGTTCATGAGTATCAAGCATACGAATTTTTGCTTGCCTAATGGAGCTCAAAGTTCATTGTTGTGTGGCACCTTATCAAAGTTATCAGGGGGTATAACTTTGGTCTAGTTGGATACAAAGTCGATCTGAGGCATGAATTTCTCATAGCCACTCGTGTGTGTGCATGAGTGCATACTGGCTATGTGTGTATGTGTCTCACCCTCTTGGATTACTCACCTAGTGAAAAGTTTAAGAGTTTCATTACCTCAGAGTGAGCGTGCATTTTTGGAAAAAACAAACTAGATCTGATCCACATCATGATGGACAAATAGTCTAAGCTTGATCCACCCCCATTCTTTTACTTCTCTCCTTGTCTTTGGAAATGCATTCTTGTGTCTTGTTGTTACTCCTTATGTCATTTTCATGTGTTTTCTCTTGTGCCTATGTTAGTTTTCTATAGGATCTCAATCTTGGGGGCTTGCACAACCCTCTTGGTCAATGTCCTATCCCACTAGCATCGGTATGATTGAACCCCTCTTAATGTGGTCTCGTCTAGTTTAGTGTGAGTTTGAAGCAAGTTCCTCCTCTCACTAAAGTGAGGGCTAAATTTAGTGTCAAATTTTTTTACCATGACATTTCACACTTATTTGGGCCCTCCTTATAAAATTGAGTTTGATGATGCCTTGACTTAGTGTTGTAATGTGTTTAACACACTCACATTAGGTCTTGGGCCCTTCTGGACTAATAGGACTTAATTGTACCTTATTTAAGGTGGTGTAAAGTGTTGTACCACACTTTCACACTTATCTATGGTTTTCATTTATTAATTAGGATTCTTTATGCTTTAATTGGCCTTATTTTGCATACCCAAGCCTTAATTAACGCATCTTTCCAAGGATAATCTCAAGATATATCAAAGTCCAGTCACAATTCAAGTGTTTTTAGGTTGTGTAGCCTAGATTTAGTGATCTGGGACTCATATGCCACCTTGGGCATATGGGTCCCTCCTAGGTTGTGGAGCCCTTACATAGATTTGATATCATTCTAAGAAATTTTGAAAATGTGTCCCATAATTAATGCCTGATGGGACTCATACGCCATTTCTAGTGTATGAGTCCTGTGTGCCCCAAAATCAAATTTAATTCAAATTTTGGGTAGTATTTTATTCACCTAGATCTAATGTCAGCTTGTAGTGTTGTAATTTTAGGAAATTGGGCATAAAAAAGTATAAATGCAAGGTTAATTCACTCATTTTTCTCCTAACAAGCAATCAAGTGACCTAGCAAGTTGAATGAGCATCCTTATAGAAAATTTGAGCATTCAAGAGAATTTAAGGGCTGATTATAAAGTGTTTTGGAGAATTATTCAAGTATCAACCATCATGTCAAAGTCATCATGCATCATGTTTTCTTTTGAGATAACAATTGTGATGTAGGGTTTCATGATTCAAGCTAGCATTCAAGTCGAGATATATCACATTCAAGAAAGAGTCAAGATCTATATCCATTGGAGCCATTTCTCACATGTTTGTAGCACTTTATTGCTAGGGTTTTATGAGTTGCAACATTGTATTTTTTTCATTCATCATTCCTTTATCTTATTTCATTTTATTTCAAGGTTTGATTACCAAAATGGGGTTTGACCAAGGAAAACCCCTTTCCACTAACAAAACAATATTTTTCCCTCTTTGATGTGTATTTGTAGATCTAGTTTGAAGACATATTCAAGAGAAATTTTGGAGAAAGTTGTCAAAGTGTTCAAAGTGTTTAAAGTTTTCAAAGTTGTCACCTTGCATTGGAGATAACTAGAAGACATCTACATGTTGCAAATCCAAGCTTCAAACTCGAAAATCGGGTGGAAATGATAGAGAAGAAATTAAAGAGAAGAATTAGACTTTGAATTTATAGAAAATCCTAACTAGATTGATATGTCACTTTTGGCTTATGAGTCCTAGTATAGGAAAATATGCAGATTTCAAGAGTTTCAAATATTTCTCTACTAGATTTTTGTTCCTGCCCAAAAACCCTAATTTGGGACTAAATCACCTAGTTTTATGTATGAGTCCTAGTCAACATTAAATTTAGTGTTTTCAACATTTCAAGACTTCATTCAAGCCTCTTCAGGTTCTAGGTGCACACCTTTCATCTCTCAGCTTTTTGTTTTGATTTACATGCTTTTCTAGGTCATTTAGTGAAATATTGCATTACATTAGGTTCAAACATTAAGAATTGCATTTCATTAGTCTTTCCAAGCCCTAGATTGGTGGTGTACTCCTCTTTAGTTTATAATCAGATCCTAGGACAACCCTATTGCAAGATATCTTTCCCCTTTCTACATTGGATTGAGATCTCTAGGGTTTCCTTGAATGAAAAGTGAGGAAGATTGTTACTCTATCTCCCAAGCATAGAAGCAAACAATTTTTCAACCTTTCAAAGGACAAGGAGGTTTTCTTAGGTGTGATCAAAGAAAGGGTTTCACCACTAAGAAAGTGCTTAGAAAGAAAGGGATGAAAGAAATATGCAAACCTAATTATATGACCTAGAAAATGGAACTTGAAATCAAATTGATAAACAAAAAGATACAAAAGTGTACCTGGAGGATTGGAGATGAGTAAAAAATACCTAAAAAACCTGAAATTTATTGTTGCTGATTTGTATAAGGAATTATACACCAGACTGCGTGAATTAGTCCTAGTCTAGGGTTTCTAGGTAGGAATTGGAATCTCATAGTAATAAGTCAGAATCCATTGAAAAGTGGTAGAATTCTTGTACCAAGACTCATATGTCCAAGGTGGGGATTTAGTCCCATTATGATTTTCTAGAAAATTAGGATCTAAATTTTTTCTCTTATCTCTGAACTTCCTTCTTATGTTTTCCAAACTTCACTTCTGGATTTGATCTTGCTAAAAATCTGCAAAACAAAATATTGTGTTGATTTGCTTATGCGGGGTTTGCCTTTGTCAAACCCCTAGTTTGGTAATTAAACCTTGATGGAAAGAATAGATCTTGAAAGGGCATGTGTGTGAAAGTCGTAATCTTCAGTGCATCTAAGATTAAGAGATCTAGAATGCAATAAACCCTATTCTAATATGCTAGAGCAGGAAGTATGAATGAAACATAAATATGATGAATCACTTTGGGAGATCTCTAATCACCCTAATAAGCCATGAAAATGCTTGTAGATTTCTTTAGGTAGAAAGTAGAATGATAATGGAATATGGAATCACTTATAAAAAAAAGTCATTAGGCTTGGTTCAATGGCTAGTTGTATCTCTCTAACCTAGAATTCATCATGATTCTCCATAGGCATCCATCATTAGTCCTTGATAATGTTAGATATTGAACTAAAAGTGAGCTTGAAGACTTGAAAAAACACTATTATGCTACTCAAAGACTTCAACTTTACTTGGTCCTTGTTCTTGAATTCTTGAAACTTTCTCTTTCTTGAAAACTTTAGTTTGCTTAGGTAAAACTTTCTAGCTAGGTGAAATAATGATTTGAAACCTTAGATTTATAGGCACTCCATCTAATTGATCATTTATTAGATCCCAAATACTGACATTTATTAAATTTGAATTGAAAACTTGAATTTATTGCTCAAAACCCTAAAAAGGGTGCACACGAGATTCATACGCCCAAGGTAGCATGTGGGTCCCACTTAGGGGGACTCATACACCCAAGGTGGCATATGAATCTCACCCTAGATTTTCGGGGTGAGAAAATGTTGGGGTGTTAGAAAATTGAATGTATTTATTGATTTTTTGAAGATTTCAATTGAAATAAGCCTTGGGATTAAAAATAAAGCATCTTAGAGGCCTATTAATGATGATTTAAAAGGTCATGAATGCAAGGGTACTAAAATAGGTCCAAACTAAGTGTGAAATTGTACTATCTCCAAGAAGGGAATACAATTTTCTACACTACATTTAGCCCCCACTTTAGCACCCATATAAGACTTCATGCATATGTAAGCTAAAGGAATTCAAACAGTAAACTTAATCTCATAAAAGGATACACATATAGATTCATTTGAAACATGGGAGAATGAAGCCCCCATTTTAGCTATCTGCAAAACCAAAATGTTAGGAACCACATCCTATAAGACCAATTCATTAGTCATTCAAAAATCCTCTTATCTAACTTCTTCAAGAAATAAAATTCAAGGGTAGATGTATGCCCCCCTTGATTCCACTTACTTTATGGAGGTGGAATCAAGGTAGAAGTCTAACCACATCAAATTACATAAGTCATATCATTGGGTATTTCCATGTACCATACCACATAATGATAGACATGTGATGAAAATGGAAGTGAAATTATGAATCCAACATAATAGACAACATTGAAAATAGAGCTCTCTAGCTCCAAATATGTTAATTTGAATGAAAAAGACACTTTTTACCCTAAAATATAAATAACCTAATTTGAAAGTATATACGAGTAAAAAGTTAAATAGTTTGTGATCATTTTTTCTCTTACCTTTTTGTAGCTTGACTTAGGTGGAGAGTGAGTGGAAATGCTAAGTGTACAACCTTTCATGCCTCTGAGACTCGAGAGCCTACATGATGAGGTGGTGCAAGGTGATTTGTAACAAATAGTGAGTGGATTCTTCTCAGTTCCTTAGCTTTGTTTTTATGCATTTATGTTATGTTTTATGTATTTTTAGATAGATTTACGGTCTTGGAAGAAAAATTCGCAAAGCATCCCTTTTTCTCGCAAAGTGTCCCTTTTTTCTCAAAGTGTCCCTTTTTCTACAAAGTGTCCTGATTTTTTCGTGAAGTGTCCCGAAAGAAGAATAAAGTGTTTAGGACCCTTCAGAAAGTACCCTAGAGCAACTTTAGCACACTTTTTTTGATTTTTGATGTCAAATTAAGATTTTAGAATGTTTATAGATAATATTTTTCATTTTTTGTTAGATTCCTCCTCGATCGCCACAACATCTCAACTATAGGCTATTTTATCGCTTACGAGACCTAGTTACAATGCTATCAAAGGAGGACACACAAAAATTACAAGCAACATGTATATACTAGGTGTATCTCATGCCTCCCATGAGATACCACGATGCCATGTTGATGGAACTAGTAGAGAGGTGGGATGCAGATACCTGCACCTTTCATATACCATTGGTGAGATGACAATCATTCTAGAGGATGTTCATCACATTCTTCAGGTTCTTGTTCAAGGTGAGACTGTTCAATTTGTAAAGGACCATTCTTACTAGGAGACGAGAGTAGATATCTAGTATTATCTTGGAGGTCTGATTTAGGAGGATATCATGGGGCCACATATTGAGCTAAGGTGGCTACTTTATGCATGATCACCACTTCTGAGGTAGATTATGATTTTTACGGTAACATTAGTACTAGTCCCAGATGACTAGGGAGCACACCTAGATGGAGGACTAGTGCACCTGATACAGGATATGGAGAAACACATGATCGTCTATGCATGGGTTTGTAGTATACTAGCACATCTCTATTATGATTTGGGATGGTTCATTGTAAACTATTATAGGTTTGCTGCCTAGAGCATATCACATGTACCAAGCCAATGCGATTTCCTTCTATAGGTTCCCTAGGATACCATGCTCTTTCAGTTATCCACTGAGATGAGCATGGTAGTTGTTATGCCTTGCATAACCAACCCATATTTTTCCTTGGTCAAAATGGGTCCCCCTTTTTTATTTTCTATCCTTGGGTATTTTTAAACAAAGTCTGGAGTTGTTCTTTTTTTCCAACACTTTTTTTTGGTTCTTTTTATTTTGCTAGAGAAAGAACCCAAACTAAATATGGACTTGGAACTCATTTTGAGTTTCATTTCTTCTGATCCCTCTCTTGCTGGTCTCTTGATTTGTTTATTCTTTGGTCCATTTTCTTTTCTTTTGGCAAGGCTAGAACTAGAACCAATCTTGAATGATGGACTTGGATGAGGTTCCAAATCTGGTTCCCATTCCGCCTCCACCTTTTTCGTTGCCATTTTTTGTTTTGTCTTGGGATTGGTGTTGTCAATCTCATTTTGGTCTCGACATATTTTTGTTTGTTTGTTTCCTCCTAGTCTTCGTCAGTGTCTAAACTGGAACTGGATCTAGAACTTAACCCAGAACTTTGTGAAAGTTCACTTCCTGGTTTATTTTCTATTTCTACTTCCGCTCCCACCTTCATTGTTTTGTGTTTCTCCTTTACTTCAATTGCACTAGGGTTTTGTGTTTGTTCTTGTCATAATCCCACACACAATCTACTGCATTAATGACATTAATTACAAGATCCTCACACGTACAAAATTGGATTTTAAACCTTAATTAAGGTTAATTTTCTTATTATTATTATGATTTAATAGTGATATCAAACCAGAGTCAAGGTAGAGCAGAGGAAGCATGATTTGATCTATGATCAGACATTCGTGTGTGAGTTTGGATCAAGGGCTAGCTTTTTAGATTGCGTTTCGAGGTAGGGCTTCTTTCCTCCTTTGTTTCCTTTGTTTTCTTTCCTTTGGTTGTTTTTGGTTTGTCATTCTTTGTGGGTTCACAAAATTTTCATCTCTAATCCCTTTTGGTTTTGTTTTTTTCTGCTTTGTTTTGTTCTTATTTTCCTTCGGTTCCTTACTTTTTTTTGCATTATGTTGTCATTTCTTGTTCATTTTTCATCTTAACGGTCGTTTTCATGTTTTCTCGCACTCGAACCATTATGCCCTAGGTTTTAGGGTGTCATTTTCAATCAGTTTCATGCTAGTCTTCGATCCATATTTTAAGCTTTCTTGTCCTTTCCCATGTCAACTCGTTTTAAATTTGAGTAGGGTTAATGGATGCCCTAATTTATTAAGTCGATAGTTTCAAATGAACTACGGTTTTGTGCTTGCATGCTAAATTGAAGTTGTTCCCTAGTTATTGGTTTCCCCTTGGTCATATGAGGGATGGTCTAGTTACTATTTCTTTAAGCCCCTTTCAGCTTATTAGGGTTTTTGAGTCCTTCCGGGTACTTAATATTTCTTTCATAAATGGTGATGTCATGAATGATCAAGGCTAGGGTTGGGTCTAGGGATGAATTTAATATCAAAAAGGGAAACATGTGTCAAATCTATTTTCGATCCCAGGTTCGATGAACTCTGGATTATCTCAACAGTTTTTTTTTTTACCTTGGTGGATGTGGAAGCGGAATGATCCGTGGATATGGAACTTCTTTACGTAGCTTGTCTAGTTTCCATCTCAATTCTAATCCCGATGACCATTCCAAATCTCCATCCCGATCTTGATAATCATTTTGACTCTAATCCCGATCCTACAATTTAGTTTTTTCTAACCCCAATTTCCATTTCGATCCTGACCCCAATAGTACTTTGAAACCTTCTAGGGGTGTTCTTCTGCTTGGTCCCACCTCCTATGGGTATTTTATTTTTCTAAGTGTGAGGGAAATACATGAAGCACAGAGTAAAAGGGAAGGTAATCTCTCTAACCTAGTTTTTATGCTTTCCATGGCTCTAATACTAGTTTTTATTGTAGAATTAAGAGATGTTAGGAGCATCGGGTGAGGCTTCTCAAAGGAGCCAACCTATGGAGACCTCAAAGCAAGGAGCTAAGCCTAAAAATATCAAGGTAGAACAACTCCCTTATACCTTAAAGTATAAGCATCAGGGTCCTACCATCACTACTAGAAAGGTGGATTTTGATTGGGCAGATATCATAGATACCAACTTGGGCCCATTCCATTATGAGGAGGTGTTCTTGGAAACATTTGTTGAGGAGGTAAAATGAAGGACTCAGAGAATTATTGAATCTGGATTGGCGCATGTTTCCCTATTTCCTTTATTAGTCCAGTGCCCTAAATTAATAATGACAACAACCGCATCTTACAATATTGCTACCATGCAATGTGTGGACTCACAGGGGAATGTTATCATTGACCTAACTTCACAAATGATCTTGTTCATGTTTAATGTGCCCACTCCCCAAAATCCTAGGCAACTCAATGAGGCAGAGGCCTTGAAGATATATAGTGATAAGAAGGAGATTAACCGAGCTCATATAAAAAAGAGTTGGATGAGAAAAAAAGAAAAAGCCCTAGTTAAGCTTCTAGATCAACATAAAAGGGTAGATTTCTACAAAGATATTGGGGATATCATAATGATGCTATCTAGACTGTTTAGAAAAAAAGGGGTTCCTTTCAATTCAAAGAATGAATGTTTACATTCATTTAGACTGTCTTGGATGGGAGGAAACAATTTGATCGGCCTATGATTGTATCTGAATGTATACACAACCAAATGCTTAGGGTGAGGGAAACCAAAAGTTTCTTCATGACCTCCTATGTGATTTATGCAACAACAAGAAGAGGCATCTTCCTAGTGTTAAATGTAGTAGGGATATTGGGAGAAGCCCAAGGATAGAATAAAGTGTGGAATCATTATGATCAGCTCACTTTATAGACTTGAATTACATTATAAAATGCTTAATGATGGATTTTTATACGTCATTATTAACTGGCTCACAAGAGATGCAGGGTACAGATTGAGCGAAGAGGCCATGGGATTTATTGCAGAATGGGGACATTGTTTATCCAATACCCCAAGTTCATTTATTTCAGGATGGATGGGTTTGATGGTCACCCTCACTTGATCCCTAGGTGTTGCAACAACAAGATTGTTTTGATGGAGTTCATCTATCAAGCCTTGGGGTTTAACTCCAAATTTGGTATAAAACATAAGACCGACTGTCATAAATTCCCCATGAAGTTGGGAGAATATAGTTGTCCACTCCTTATAAAATCCAAGGTGATTTGCAATGAGTTGATGCACTTGAAGTTAGGCTTGTATACTGTTAGGAAGTATTATAATCCTAAAAAGAAGATGAATACTTTGCTCCCTTATGTATTTGACAAGAACTTCAACCTGTTGGAGGAATTTTGGAGGGAACTTCAAGATGACTATGATTTAAGAAAAAGAAACTATGAAAGGCTTCCTATCCCACTGATGGTGGAGTATGGGGTGAAGGTAGAAATTCCTAAAACATTGTCAGATGATGGGGTGACTTTGGATCCCCAAGATGATGCACAAAATATAGGCACTTAGGAATTAGATCCCGTGGATTGGAGTGCAGAGGAATCCATAGATATCAAACATATAGAAAGGCCTGTATTGGATAGAATCATCTAATGATTTGTGATGAGAGTCAAGGAAATTGAGACTCAGAACTCCAAGAAGAGAAAAGGTACAGGTACCACTCAAGGGTACAAGAGGAAAAAAAGAAGAATACATCATAAGGAGCCTTTGGAGTTATTCCCTCTTGATATAGAAGAAACTGAACTTGAAACTCTTGCTCATGACCATGTTGAAACACATTAAGATGAAATCACAGCAGGCCCTAGGGCCTCAACATCTATGGTAGGCAAGCCATCTACTCAATCCCTTCTTACTGAGGAGCCACTTGAAGAGATGCCTAGGGGAATCCTTCACAAGGAAGTTGAATCCTTGAAAGGAAAGGATCCCAAAGTTGAAATTCATGATATAGAGACAAATTCTAAGAATACTCTTTCTAATAAAGAAACACATGCGAAGGTACCTCTTGATGAAACCAAGGATGCAAAAACTAAACATGTTTTGATAGAGGAAGACCAATGGAAATTGTTTGCCAAAGCTAAGAGAGAATCAGATTCAAGGGAACAAGCTGAGGCATTAGCCAAACAAAAGGAGATGGATGCAATGGCCCAAGTTGATGCACTACTCAAACAACAACAATTAGAAGCTAAAATCAAAGTTGATGAATTGATTAAGCAACAACAACAAAGGGAGAAGGAACTCAAACCAAAGGAAGAGAATGATAAATTGGAAATGTTGTAGAAGATCCATGATCTTGAAGAGGAAAAATCTAGACAAAGAAGAGAAAGAGAAGCTCTCAAGGCTGAGTTCAAGATTATTGAAGAATCTTATAAGAAGGAAGAAGAAGAACGCCTAAAGAGAGAAAAGAAGGCTGAAGAACTTGCCAAGCATGAGCAAAGGGAGAAAGAAGTATGGGAGAAGCTCAAAGACTTGGGAAATCAAAGAGATCAAATGCTCAAAGAAAGGAGGTTAGAAGAGGAATGTCTGAAGAAGGAATTAGAAGATAAGAGGCTATAGGAACAAAAGGATAAGGAAGAAGTTGAAAGAGTGACACAAGAAAATGCACAAAATGAACAACATAATGTGCAAGAGGTTGATTCTCAACCTAGAGCCACTTTATTGCAACCACTATCTTCTACCACTACTGCCTCTTCCTGGACACAAATGGCCACCACTCCTAGTTATCCTCCATGGTTGAAACTAGATCTAGAGATGAAGCAGATAGCTCCACCTCAACCTCTCCATTGGGAAGAAATGATGAAGGAAATAGAGAAGGAAAGACCCAAAAAGAAGGCTAGGGTTCTTCATTCCACTAGGATCACACATACAGGGGAGATTACTATTGAATGTGAAATTCCAATGGTGGAAAAGAATAGAGAAGGCATGCAGCTAGCTGATTACCAATTGGGTACGATTAACTTGGGGAGGCCAACAAGGAACCAACAGATGAATCTAATTAATATTGTAGCTTCCTCCACCAAGTCTAGAATGATTAAAGAAAAGCAAACGAAGGATGAACTTAAATCCCAATTGGATCAGCTCCATAAATTCTTAAAGGGTGTCTCCACTCCAGTGACTCAAGAAGTTTCTGCACTAGAAACTCCAGTCTTTCTTAGTAAGAGAGAAGCTAATGAATTGGTATAAATGAGAAATAAAATGGGGATGATTGACCGATGGATTGACATGCTAAATTAGGAGGTTGGAGAAGTGCTAATAGATGGTTTTGAGATTCATAAGAAGGCACTTGACTTGATAGAGGAAATGAATCATCATACTGAGAACCTAGGGAAACAGAAAGAGTAATACAAAGAATATGTTCAAAATATGAAGGATATTAGCAAGGTGCCAAAATCAATCCTCTTAGAGTAGTCAATTCTTGAAGAGGATAATGCAGATTTCCTAGAAGAGACTTCAAGTGTAATCCGGTTTAGGTCTGACTTGATTTATAAGCATAAAAATGAAGTTCAAGATGCTGGTAAGGACTTAAATGACCAGCTTGATGAATTAGAAGTAGTAATAGCCATTTTAGTCAATGTGGACATACTGGTCAAGGAAGGCATGCCTTTGGATCAATTGAAGGAGAAATGGAATAGTAGGTTCCAAGAGGTAATGCAAAAAGAAGATGATGGAGAAGATTTTCTATTGGATAGACTAATGGATATTAAAGAGGAGGTAAAAGTTGCTAGGAGGGAGTTAATCAAATTAAAATATATGCAAGAATTTTCCTCAATAGAATTGAAGAGAATCAAATTTGAAGATGGTTGGGTAGATGGACCTGATGTGGACATTCTTAAACAAGTATACTCTAGCAATGATGAATATCTCCTTGAGCAAACAATGCAGGAGTGAGTTGGCAGAAAAATGTTCTATTTTTGGCACATGACTTCCCCTTTTCTCTCCTACTTTGCAGGATTCTGATATATGTTGAACTATTGGTTCTCATCTATTAGTTCTATGATCTTCCTTGGGCATCATATTTTGGACAACATGGCACTCAAATTTTGAACTAAAGTCAGTTTAATTCCTACATACATTTCCGATTCCTTAATTTGTGGATCTGATTCTTTCATTGAGAGGAACTTATGCATAGCATGCCTATATGTACTTTTAGGCTCTATTTTGTAAAGGTCAGCTGATTTAAGAAGGATTAGCCACCTGATATGATAGCAAATAGGAATTACAATTTTAGATATTTTCACATTTGTATCAATATACTTGAAAGTTTTGAGTTGAAATTAGATACCTTTTACAGTTTATAATGGTTTTCATGTTATTATTGAAAATGAATCTCTTTGATAAGGTTAATGAATCATAATCAATCTATATGCTAGTGATTTGTTGTGCCTAAATTTTTTCTATTTGATGCAAATCAATAGGGAAAACTAGATTTCAAGATTATGTCATGAAATTATCTATGAATGGAATTACTACATGTTTGTTGATTTGTGTTTTAAGTAACGAGTGAGTGATCTATTTTAAATCTCAAAGTCTTTTGGTGAATGGTTGTGGCAATTGAATTAAGCACTATGAATGTATGTAATGGCATAGATTATTTTATGGATTACATCATGTTGTGGTTTTTGGTATGTTGAAGAAACACTCATTGTGGGAATACATGTGTGGAGAAGTTTTGTTTATATTTTACTGTTCCATGCCTTGATCTATCTTTTTCTATTTATTTAAACCCCCACCAAAATTTAGGCTAATTAATCTAATGTAGTTGTGTCCTTTATTACCAACAAAGGCCCCTTGAATATTATAGTTACATTGGTCATTGAGTAACATCAACATAGTTGAGAACCAACTACTAGGACCTTGGGAGTAAAATTACTACATGGTGTCTTTTTGTTTCAAGAGAAATATAGTAGAGATATTCTATTTTATGTTGTTGTGCACTTTTGATCATCAACAAATCTAGTGCTAGAAGGAGGGCCTAAAGGAACAAGATAGCTTAGATTGGGTCATTCTCACAACAAAGGTATGAAAGAGCTCTTAGATCTTCTACAAATCCTGATCCATTAGTAGAACTCCAAACCTCGGTTAGATACAGGCCCCAAGCTCGTAGAGTCCTTATCCCACCATTGTCACCACCACTTATTCCACCTGGGTTTCCACCAAATCCATCTCTACCACCTCAGCAACCAAGTTCACCCACTCCACTACTAGCTCAACCAGTCCCACCACCACCACCCATGGATTACTTCATAAATAACCCCTCTCCACTGGGGACTATTCCTGGTGGTATACATGATTTTCCCAAGAATCTGAAAAGATTTTGTCCCAAGTATATGCATGGAGAATCAAGGAGTGTTGAGGAACACATACAAGCATTTAATGATTCCTATACTCGTGATCAGGTAGCTCACCAGGATGTCGTATGTAGGTTATTCCCCTACTATTTAGGAGATATGGCTTACAACTAGTATTTAAATCTGCCTCAGGGGTCTATTCTAGGCTGGACAAACTTTGAAAATGTCTTTATTAACTAGTTCAGGGTTTATGTAGACCCTTCCATTTTATATCATCAATTTTCCACCATAATAAAGGAAGCTCATGAACCATTACCTTTATTCAACACAAGATTCCAGAGAATGTTCTAAAGGCTACAAGATCCTTACTTAGTTGCTAAAAATATCGCTATTCTAGCATATTTAAGGGTTGTAGATCCTTTGATTGGCCTATTCTTGCAAATGAAATATGCCCCCATAGACATAGATTCTTTGTCTAAGGTATATCATCTGGCCATCAAACTACAACAATAAATAAGCTTGCAATCAAGAGGTTTAGGAGGAGTTCTACCCCCCATGGGCTATGAAATGCCTAATCCTCCTTTGTTCAATATGGTTCCGAGGATGTCTTACTCCCAATATGGACCTATTTATGAGTTACAAATCTCACCTACCATGCCTTTCTTTGCTAATGGTGTTCAAGATTCTTCCCAACAATCTCAAAACTACCACAATCAAGCGGGAGGGTCAAATCTTGTTAATCATCCACTTGTAGGGAAGACTATAGAAAGTAAACAGACTGTTCAATTGACTAATGAGATGGAAATTTTCAAGAAAACTCTATCTCAAATATCTAATGATATGACACAACTTAGACATAAACCCCCTCATAATCAAAACTAGAATTACCAGAATCAGGGAGGTTATAACAATTAGGGTAGTTATCCTAATCAGAATTCAAACCAAAACACCAATAGGAACTTCTAGAATCAAAATTCCTCTAACCAAGACTATAAAAATTAGAATAGAGGATATAATAAGAAGTCCAATAATAAGAGACAATGGAATATTGGGCCTAATAATAGGGGAGTTTCCCATAATTATCAGGTTGGTGATGATAAGCCACACACTGCAAATGTTATAGATCTGAATTTTATGACAAATTGGTGTAGGTTGCATGATACTACAACACATTTTGAGGTTAACTACCCAGAAATGGAGAAAATGGTTAAGATTACACAAGCAGACTCCCACCATCCATAAGGAAATTCCAACCAAGATGGTGGGTCAACAAGCACAGCTATGACCTATGAGACCATTGATGAGAAATACCAATTTCCCATCTAGGGGGGAAACCAACCAAAGGAGGATGTATATGATACTTAGGATTTCCAATCTAAAGGTGGTCATTTTCTGAGAAATCAGAATAAGGGCCCATTCACCACATCTAATCCTCTGAATACCATGGTTCCACCTAATCAGAATGCAGATAATAACCTGCCTCCACCAAAAGGCACACTTGATGTACAGAATAAAGGTAACTCTCCTTTTATTCCTAGGTATTCAAAGAGTAATGAATCAAAATTTGATTTCATTTCAAAGATGCAGAGACAAAATAATTTCCTATCATTTTTCAATATCCTCAAATGGTGTCCAAAACAAGGGAAATTGTGTTAAAGGCTTTAGAAGAAGCAGATCATTCAAAAGGGAAAAATAAGGTGACTCTAGTCACTGACATGAACACTGTTGTATATAAAGGTAAGACTAGAACCCCACCATTTCTTTTAAGTCTTAGGATCTTTGGGAAGAATTTGCATAATTGTCTTTTGGATTCCGAAGCATCGAGTAATGTTAGGCCCTTTTCCATTTGCAAGAAGCTAGGATTAAGTCCTGCCCAGAATAATAAGAAGCTGATTCAATTGGACAAAACCAAGGTTAATGTGGTAGGAGAACTAAAAAATATGCATGTGCAAGTTGGATCAGACCCAAGGATCCAGACTTATATAGATATCCAGGTAGCCAATATCCTTGAAACATATGATATGCTTCTAAGTCGTGAATTGATGAAAAGTATTGGGAGTTATCTATCCTTGGAATTTTTAAACACGTGGCTAACATGGAAAGGGATGGCATCACAAATTAGGATTGAAAGCGAGCCCTGCCTCAAGCACATGATAACCGAGTATGACTATCCTAATGAGGTCACATTCTTTGAAACCGAAATAGGGGTATACACGAGTGAGGAAATTATGACTCTCTCGATGTTTGATCCTAATTTTTTCCAATCCAAAGAGTCTAGTAACTCAATGAGAATAGTTAACCAAAAAGTTATGATTAAGAGATTACAACATGATAGGTTGGTTCTTGGGGAAGAGGTTGACCTATGGATTTTGTTACTCTCGAACTGGTGCAAGGTTCATTACGAAGGCCATTCTGAATGAATGTGCCAACCATGTGTGGATATTCTGAATTATGTCTATGAGTTAGAAGAATCCTATGAAAATTCCCCATCAACACCCCCCAACTAGTTCTCATTCTAGGTCCAGGATGCAACCATTCTGACAAAATAAAATATCACCTAGGAGAAAGATTCTTCCCATTTTGAGCCGACTTAGGTCTTATGCTCAAAAATTCCCAAAGAGACCAAGGTATCTTAGTCATTCTCTATTACCCCCACCCTAGATACCCTTCCAATTCCAAAGGAATTGATGAAAGATATACTCAATTGTGATCTGATCCAAGGAAATGTTCAGGAAGTGATTTTTGAATAGGTTTTGAATATAGGAGAATCTCCTAGTCAATCTTGCCCCTAGTCACCTTTAACTTTTTATGGAAAGCAACAGTCCGAGCCACCGCACATTTCAAGAAAGTCATCCCCCATCATCTCGAAGAAGAAAGAACTCTCAACTAAAGATCAATTATGGAGTCTTAAATTTGATGGCTCTAAATCCAAATCAGGAAGTGGAGTAGGGATTGAATTGACCAACTTGAAAGGGAAGACTTACTTTGCATCTTACAAGTTTCAGTTTGGCTACATAAACAATGTGGCTGAATATGAAGCACTTGCTCGAGGACTTATGTTTTCCCATAAAAAGAAGGTCAAAAATCTCATGGTTATGGGGGATTATGAAGTTATTGTCAAATAGGTTTGCAGCTAATATACTTGTCACAACAAAAGATTAGTTGCATATAGAAAAAAAATCTGGAATCTGATTAAAGATATTGATGATTTCAGGATCACTTTGATTCCTAGGGAAAATAATCAGATTGCAGATGCCCTTGTTGTTACTGCTAGCACCTTGGATCCTATGCAGGACTCCAAGCTGAAAATATTTTTAGTTGAACTTGTATCAATCCCAGCTGTCCCGGATAATGTCCAAATTTTTTAGGTATTCGATGATGACCAACATATAGTCGCCTTCTTGTCTAGTTCATATGTCTTCAAAGGATAGATAATTGATGAGTCTAAAAGAGATCAGGGAGATTGGGATCTTGAGAATTGTGACACATAAGGGATACTAGATTTGAAAAGAAATAGCATTCCAAAGGGGATTGTAGCTTTAGAAAGAATATTTGACTCTGACCCATGGGCTTGTCAAAGGGTGCCAATGGAAAGTGATGGAGGGAATTATGAATCTATTAATCTGACTCACTCAGGTCCCAAACGAAATGTTCTCATAGGTAAGACTTTTCTAAAGAAATTAAGGAGAAAATAGTTAAAGTTTTGAAAGAGAACATTGCAGCCATTGCTTGGGGCTATGAAGATTTAAAGACCTTTGACACTTCGGTAATCACACATACCATACCCCTAAAGCCATAAGAAAAACCCTTTCATCAAAAACAATGCTCGATGAATGCTTTATTCGATCCCTTAATCCAAAAGGAGGTGCAAAAGTTTTTATCTGCAAGAATAATTTTTCCAGTACGACATTATATATGGGTTGAAAACTTGGTTTCTGTGCACAAGAAAAGTGGTGAAATTAGATTATGCATTGATTTCAAGAACCTAAATAAGGCCTCTGAGAAGGATAATTATCCACTTCCTTCTCTTGATGAGGTGTTACAAATTGTCAATGGGTCCCAGATGATGTCATTTTTGGATGGCTATTCTAGGTATAATTAGGTGCTTGTCAATCATGAGGACATAATGAAAATTTCCTTCACTACCAAGTGGGACACATTTTCCTATCAAAGGATGTTGTTCGGCCTTATTAACGTTGGATCTACTTTTCAGTGGGAAATGGATTTAGCGTTCAAAGATCTAATAGGTAAGTGTATTATCATTTATGTAGATGACTTAAGTATCTTCTCTAAGAATAGAGAGGACCATGCTACAGATTTGGCAAAAGTCCTCAAAAGGTGTATAAGCTATGGTGTCTCCCTTAATCCAAAAAAGTGTGTGTTTGGAGTATTTGAAGGGAAAATCTTAGGCCATATAATATCAAAAAAGGGGATATCCATAGACCCAAATAGATTTGAAGTTGTCTTAAAGGTGACAATTCCAGGAAGTAATAAAGAGATTAGATCTTTCTTCAGAAGGATTAATTTTGTGAGAAAATTTATAATAGGGTTTACAGAAAATATCAAACCTCTTAATGAAATGATGAGAAAAGATGCAAAAATCAAAATGGAGCAATGAGGCTAAATATGATTTCTCACAGATTAAACAATCAATATTAGAGGCACCAATTTTGACTAGCCCAGATTACCTAAAGCCCTTCTATATCTATTCTTTTGCATTTGAACATTCATGTGCGGTTATTTTAATACAACAAGGAGGTGAGGGAGAGGAAAGGCCTATTTCCTTCATGAGTTACTCATTTAAAAATGCAGAAGTCAGGTACCCACCCCTTGAGAAGAGGGTCTTTGCATTGGTTCAAGCAGTAAAATAATTTAGGCACTACATTCTTCAGAGTCAAGTTATCGCTATAGTTCCTGATCTAGCTGTGAAGTCCCTCCTTATGCAGAGCAAGTTAGGGGAGAGAAGAGGGAAATGGATGGCTATTTTACAATTTTGATTTATAAATTCATCCCATGAAGCTCATCTGAGGATAGGGCTTATAAAATGCTATGGCATATGTTGACAAGAGTATCACTTGCTAGCATTACATAGTGTAGTATTTCACCAAGGATCCTTGGTACATAGACTTGATCTTCTTCTTCCTCAATAATAGATGAATAGAGGGAATGAATTCTACTCAAAGAAGAGTATTGAGGGTGAAGAGTGCTCATTATATGCTCAAAGGAGGATCCCTATACAAAAGAAATTTTGAAGGGGTTTACTTGCATTGTTTAGATTAGCAAGAAGCCAAACATGCTATAATTGAATTTCATGGTAAACATGGTACATGGCATGGATCTGTAGATACCTTGGCTCATCAAATTTTTAGGTCAGGTTATTATTGACCCCACATGTTTTGAGATGCACATCAACATGTCAGGACATGTCATACATGTCAGACCTTTTCATCTAGGGAATGAAATCCAATGATGCCTTTACAACTAGTATATGCAGTAAGACCATTTACTCAATGGGCACTAGATTTTGTAGGTGGTATTAACCCAAAATCTTCTACAAGTCATAAGTTCATCTTGATAGCAACTGACTACTACACGCACTGGACTGAGGCTCATCCTTGCAAGAACAACACTATAGACGTGGTTATCAAATTTATGACTGAAAGCATCACCACTAGGTTTGGAGTACCATTCACCCTGGTATGTGATAACCGACCTGCTTTCTCTTTAGCTCAATTCATTCAGTGGACCTATGAAAAAAAATTACTTTAAAATCTTCATCTAATTAATATCCTCAGGGAAATGGAGTAGCTGAGTCCACGAACAAGAATTTTTTGGGAGTAATTAGAAAATTGATAGAAAACAATCCTAGGGACTGACACACCCAACTGAGATTTTCCTTATGGGAAAATCAAACTCGAATCAAAGCCACCCTAGGAAATTCACCTTTTAAGTTAGTCTATGGCCAAGAGCCAGTCTTCCCAATTCATTTGCAAATACCTTTTCTCAAATTTATGCAATAATTCTATATGAAGGATGATCAGATTAAGGTTAGACTAACCAATTTGTTAAACATGGAAGAACAAAGAGACACTGCTTTACAATAGTTCTCCAAACACCAAGTTGTCATCAAACATTGGTTTGAAAAGAGGGCCAAGGTAAAGTCCTTTAGGATATCAGATCTCATTTTACTATGGGATAAAGCTAAGGAGAGAAAGGGGGACCACCAAAAGTTTGATAGAATCTAGTTGGGTCCATATCAAATAGTTGAGATACTAGGTGAGAATGCTTTCTGATTGAGTGCTTTGAAAGGAGAACCTATTCCATTACCCATTAATGGCCAGTTTCTTAAACATTACTTTGGCTCGTAAATGTTTGAGTGTTCTAAAATAATTGTACTATGTGTACTATATGTAATTAGTTGTTCTTTATTTGGGGTGTTTGTCTATTTCTTTGTTTCTTTTTGTTGTTTTTGTTTTGGGTCTTATTCATTGGGGACTTTCATTTTTTTCCATTCCCAAATCAAGGGGTTGTTATTCAAAGTATCCAGTAGGTACTAGGAGAGAATTTGATATAGGTATTTTCAAGGAACATCTATTGAAATATCTCATTCTAGGATATTGTCTTATGGCCATTTTAGCATTAGTTTGAAAAGTTATGAAGAATAAGGTATATTGTAAATAATCTCATAAATTATGATCAAGGTCTGTCACAAAATAGATAAATATCTACCTAAGTAAAATGCCTATTTATCTCAGGGTCGCTATATCCTTGATTCAAGTGAAAAATCCAACTCCCAAGACTATCATGAGGTTCATTGTATTTCTCAACCCACATTTTAGATCAATTACATCTGAGTATTGAGAAAAGTCAAATAAAGAATTTCCACCAATAAAGGCTATATATAAAAAAAAAAGAGGAAAGAAGAGAAAGGTGAACTCAATACGAAATGGGTCAATCAAGTATCTCTATCGGGGCTATGAAGGCTTGTCTGGAAGTAGAGAAATACTTTGAGATAACTAGAGGTATCTCTATCGGAGCTATGGATGCTTTTCTGGTAGCGAAGCAATGTCGAGGATTTCATTGCATGATAGTTGAAGGACTCAAACTATGTAGCTAGGAGTTCAGGTATAGTTGTTCAAGGGGTGGAGAAATATTTTATAAAGAAGGATGCATCACATATGAACATACCTAGATTCAAAATAATTCATGAGGACATACATCTAAGATTCCAGCTCAACCTTGTTCTCCTTATCTTATCTTATTGAAGTTAACACGATTCATAAACTGCAGGTTTTGGGTGACTGAATTCTTCAGTATCGTGAAAATGGGTAAACGATTTTCCTAGCTGAGTAGCCATTTGTTATGCCTTGCATAACCACCCCATATTTTTCCTTGGTCAAAATGGGTCCCCCTTTTTTGTTTTCTGTCCTTGGGTCTTTTTCAACAATTTTTGGATTTGTTCTTTTTTTCCAACACTTTATTTTTGTTCATTTTGTTTTGTTGGAGGTGGAACCAGAACTGAATATGGACTTGAAACTCATTTTGAGTTTCATTACCTAACTCCTTCCGATCCCGCTCCTGCTGGTCTCTTTGTTTGTTTATTCTTCGATCCATTTTATTTTCTTTTTGCAGGGATGAAACCAAAACTGATCTTGAATGATGGACTTGGATGAGGTTCCAAATCTGGTTCCCATTCCACCTCCGCCTCCGTCATTGCCATTTTTTTGTTTTGTCTTGGGATTGGTGTTGTGAATCTCATTTTGGTCTTGACATCTTTTTCATGTTTGTTTCCTCCTAGTCTTCATCGGTGTCGGAACCGGAACCGGATCCAAAACTTAACCCGAAACTTTGTGAAAGTTCACTGCCCGGTATCTTTTCTGTTTCCCCTTTCACTCCCAACTTCATTGTTTTGTGTTTCGCCTTTACTTCAGTTGCACTAGGGTTTTGTGCCTATTCTCACCGTGATCCCATGCTCAATCTACCACATTAATGGCATTAATTACAGGATCCTCACACATACAAAATTGGATTTTAAACCTTAATTAAGGTTAATTTGCTTATTATTATTATTATGATTTAACAGTGATATTGAACCAGAGTTCACGTAGAGAAGAGGCAGCATGATTTGATCTACGATCAGGATTTTGTGCGCGAGTTTGGATCAAGGGCTAGTTTGTTGGATTTTATTTCGAGGTAGGGCTTCTTTCCTCCTTTGTTTTCTTTCATTTGGTTGTTTTTTCTTTGTTGTTCTTCGTGGGGTTCATGGGTTTTTCTTCTCGAATCCCTTTTGGTTTTGTTTTTTTTTTGTTTTTTGTTCTCCTTTGTTTTGTTTTTATTTTCCTTCAGTTCCTTAATTTTTTTTGCATTATGTTGTCGTTTCTTATTCATTTTTCATCTTAATGGTTGTTTTTCGTGTTTTCTAGCACCTGTACCATTATGCCCTAGGTTTTAGGGTGTCATTTTCAATCAGTTTCATGGTTTCATGGTGGTCTTCAATCCATTTTTTAAGATTTCTCATATTTTTATGTGTTAACTCATTTCAAATTTGAGTAGGGCTTAGGGATGCCCTAATTTCTTAAGTCGACAGTTTAAAATGAACTAGGGTTTTGCGCGTGCGTGTTAAATTGAAATTGTGCCCTAGTTATTGGTTTCCCCTCGGTCATATGAGGGATGGTTTAGTTACTGTTTCTTTAAGCCCCTTTTAGCTTATTAGGGTTTAAGAGTCCTTTCGGGTACTTAAGATTTCTTTCATAAATGGTAATTTCATGAATGATCAGGGTCGGAGTCAGGTCTAGAGATGATTTGAATATCAAAAAAGGCATCATGTGTTGAATCTATTTCCGATCCCGAGTCCGATGAACTCTGAATTATCTCAACAATTTTTTCTTTTACCTTGGTAGATGTAGAAGCAGAATGATCCATTGATATGGAACTTCTTTACCTAGCTTGTCTAGTTTCCATCTCGATTCTCATCTCGGTGACCATTCCAAATCTCCATCCCAATCTCAGTAACCATTTTGACTCCGATCCTGATCCCGCTATGTAGTTTGTTCTAACCCCGACAGTACTTTGAAGCCTTGAAGGGGTGTTCTTCTACTTGGTCTTGCCTCATGTGGGTATTTAATTTTTTTAAGTGTGAAGGAATACATGAAACATAGAGTAAAAGGGAAGCTAAGCTCTCTAACCTGGTTTTTATACTTTCCATGGCTCTAATACTGGTTTTTATTGCAAAATTAAGAGATTTCAAGAGCATCAGGTGAGGCTTCTCAAAGGAGCCAACCTATTGAGACCTCAAACCAAGGAGCTAAACCTAAAAAGATCAAGGCAGAACAACTCCCTTATACCTTAAAGTATAAGAATCAAGGTCCTACCATCACTTACAGTAAGGTGGATTCTGATTGGGAAGACATCACGAATACCAACTTGGGCCCATTCCATTATGAGGAGTTATTCTTGGAAACATTTGTTGAGGAGGTAATAGGGAGGACTCAGAGAATTGTTGAATCTGGATTGGTGCATGTTGCCCTATATCCTTTATCATTCCAGTGCCCTTAATTAATAATGAGAGTAGCCAGATCTTATAATATTTCTACCAGGCAATGTGTGGACTCATAGGGGAGTGTCATCAATGGCCTAAATCCACAAATGATCTGGTTCATGTTTAATGCACCCACTCCCCAGAATCCTAGGAAACTCAATGAGGCAGAGGCCTTGAAGATATATAATAATAAGAAGGAGATTAACAAAGCTCATATGAACAAGAGTTGGATGAGAATTGAGAACAAGTCCCTGGTTAAGCTTCTAGATCAACCTAAAAGGGTATATTTCTACAAAGAGATTGGGGATATCATAATGATGCTATCTAGAGTGTTTGGAAAAAGGGGTGCCTTTTAATTAAAGGAATGGATGTTTCCGTTCATTTAGACTATCTTGGATGGGAGGCAACAATTTGATTGGCCTATGATTGTATCTAAATGTATACACAACCAAATTCTTAGGGTGAGGGAAACGAAAAGTTTCTTCATGACCTCATATGTGATCTATGCAAAATTGAGAAGAGGCATCTTCCTGGGGTTAAAAGCAATAGAGATATTGGAAGAAGCCCAAGAATAGAATAAAGTTTGGAATCATTATGATCAGCTCACTTTATAGACTTCTGAATTGCACTACATAAGGGTTAATGATGCGTTTTTATGTCATTATTAACCGACTCATAGGAGATGCAAGATACAAATTGATCCAAGAGGCCATGTCATTTATTGCAGAATGGGGACATTCGTTTATCCAATAACCCAAGTTAACTTATTTTAGGTTGGCTGGGTTTGATGGTCACCCTCACTTGCTCCCTAGGTGTTGCAACAACAAGATTGTTTTGATGGAGTTTATCTATCAAGCCTTGGGGGTTAACTCCAAATTTGCTATAAAACATAAGACCAGCTTTCACAAATTCCCCATGAAGTTGGGAGAATATAGTTGTCCACACCTTGTAGCAGCCAAGGTGATTTGCAATGAGTTGATGCACTTGAAGTTAGGCTTGTATACTACTAGGAAACATTATGATCCTAAAAATAAGATGAATTATTTGCTCCCTTCTATGTTTGACAAGCACTTCAACCTATTGGAGGACTTTTGGAGGGATCTTCAATATGACTATGATTTAAGAAAAAGAAACTATGAAAGGTTGTATATCCCACTGATGGTGGAGTATGGGGTGAAGGTAGACATTCATGAAGTATTGTCAGATGATGGGGTGAATTTGGATCCGCAATATGATGCACAAAATATAGGCACTAAGGACTTAGATCCTATGGATTGGAGTGTAGAGGAATCCATAGATATCAAATAGATAGCAAGGCATGTATTGGATAAAAGCATCCAATGGGTTGTGATGAGACTCAAGGAACTTGAGACTCATACCTCCAAGAAGAGAAAAGGTGCAGGTACCACTGAAGGGTACAAGAGGAAAAAAAGAAGAATACCTCCTAAGGAGCCTTCGGAGTTCTTCCCTCTCGATATAGAAGAAGTTGAACTTGAAATTCCTGCTTAGGACCACCCTAAAACACATGAATATGAAATCATAGCAAGACCTAGGGCCTCAAAATATATGGCAGGCAAGCCATCTACTCAACCCCTTCTTATAGAGAAGCCAATTAAAGAGATTCCTAGGGGAATCCTTCACAAGGAAGCTGAATCCTTGAAAGGAAAGGATCCCGAAGTTGAAATTCATGATATAGAGACAGATTATGAGAATACTCTTTCTAATAAAGAAACACATGTGGAGGTACCTCTTGATGAAATCAAGGATGTAGAAACTGAACATGTTTTGACAGAGGAAGAACAATGGAAATTGTTTGAGGAAGCTAAGAGAGAATCAAATGTAAGGGCACAAGCTGAGGCATTAACCAAACAAAAGGAGATGGATGCAAGGTCCCAAGTTGATGAATTGCTCAAACAAAATTAATAAGAAGTTAAAATAAAAGCTGATGAATTGATTAAGCAACAACAACAAAGGGATCAGGAAATCAAAACAAAGGAAGAGAATGATCAATTGGCAATGCTGGAGAAGATCCATGATCTTGAAGAGGAAAAAGCTAGACAAATAAGATAAAGAGAAGCTCTCAAGGCCAAGTTAAAGATTATTGAATAATCTTATAAGAATAAGGAAGAAGAATGACTAAAGAGAGAAAAGGAGGCTGAAGAACTTGCCAAGCATGAGAAAAGGGAGAAAGAAATATGGGAAAAGCTCAAAGACTTGGAAAAGCAAAGAGATCAAATGCTCGAAGAAAGGAGGTTAGAAGAGGAATGCCTGAAGAAGGAATTAGAAGATAAGAGGCTGCAGGAACAAAAGGATAAGGAAGAAGCTAAAAGAGTGGAACAAGAAAATGCACAAAAGGAACAAAAGAATGTGCAAGAGGTTGATTCTCAACCTAGAGCCACTTTATTGCAACTACTATCTTCTACCACTGCTTCCTCTTCCTTGACACAAATGTCCACCACTCCTAGTGCTCCTACATGGTTGAAACTGGATCTAGAGAAGCAGCAGATAGCTCCACCTCAGCCTCTCCACTGGGAAGAAATGATGAAGGAAATAGAGAAGGAAAGACCCAAAAAGAAGGCTACGGTTCTTCATTCCACTAGGCTCAGAGATGTAGGGGAGATTATTGTTGAATGTGAAATTCCAGTGGTGGAAAAGGATAGATACGACATGTAGCTAGCTGATTACCAATTGGGTATGATTAACTTGGGGAGGCTAGCAAGGAACCAATAGATGAATCTCATTGATATTGTAGCTTCCTCCACCAAGTCTAGAATGATTAAAGACAAGAAAAAGAAGGATCAACTTAAAGCCCAATTGGATCAGCTCCATAAATTCTTAAAGGATGACTCCACTCCAGTGACTCAACAAGTTGCTACTCTAGAAACTCTAGTCCTACTCAGTAAGAGAGAAGCTAATGAATTGGTACAAATGAGAAATAAAATGGGGATGCTTGACCGATGGATTGAAAGGCTAAATCAGGGGGCTCGAGAAGTGCTAATAGATGGTTTTGAGATTCATAAGAAGGCACTTGACTTGATAGAGGAAATGAATCATCATACTATGCACCTAGGGAAACAAGAAGAGGAATACAAAGAATATGTTCAGAAGATGAAGGATATTAGCAAGGTGCAAAAATCAATCCTCCTAGAGCAATCAATTCTTGAAGAGGATAATGCAGATTTCTTGGAAAAGACTTCAAGCATAATCTGGTTTAGGTATGACTTCATTTATAAGCATAGGAATGAAGTTCAAGATGTTGGTAAGGACTTAAATGAGCAACTTGATGAATTATAAGTTGTAATAGACATTTTAGTTAATGTGGACATACCGGTCAAGGAAGGAATGCCTTTGGATCAATTGAAGGAGAAATGGAACAATAGGTTCCAGGAGGTAATGCAAAAAGAATATGATGGAGAATATTTGCTATTGGACAAACTATTGGATATTAAAGAGGAGGTAAAAGCTGCTAGGAGGGAGTTAATCAAATTAAAAGATATGCAAGAATTTTCCTTAGCAGAATTGAAGAGAATCAAATTTGAAGATGGTTGGGTAGATGGACCTGATGTGGACATCCTTCAACAAGTATTCTCTAGCTATGATGAATATTTTCTTGAGCAACCAATGCAGGAGTGAGTTGGTAGCATAATGTTCTATTTTTGGCACATGACTTCCCCTTTTCCCTCCTACTTTGCAAGATTCTGACATATGCTAAACTATTGCTTCTCATCTATTGGTTCTATGATCTTCCTTGGGCGTCAAATTTTGGATAGCAGGGCACTCACCTTTTGAACTGAAGTCAGTTTAATTGCTGCATACAGTTTCAGTTCCTTAATTTTTGGATCTGATTCTTTGATTGAGAGGAACTTATGCATAGCATGCCTATATGTACTTTTAGGCTCTATTTTGTAAAGGTCAGCTGATTGAAGAATGATTAACCACCTGATATGATAGCAGATAGGAATTATAGTTTTAGATCTTTTCACAATTGTAGCAATATGCTTGAAAGTTTTAATTTGAAATTAGATACCTTTTACAGTTTTATATGGTTTATATCTTATTTTTGAAAATGAATCTCTTTGATAAGGTTAATGAATCATAATCAATTTGTATGCCAGTGAGTTGTTGTGCCTAAATTTTTTCTATTTGATGCAAATCAATAGGGAAAATCAGATTTCAAGATTATGTCATTAAATTATCTATGAATGGAATTACTACATGTTTGTTGACCTGTGTTTTAAGCAATGAGTGAGTGATTTGTTTTAAATCTCAAAGTCTTTTGGTGAATAGTTGTGGTAATTGAATTAAGCACTATGAATGTATGTAATGGAGTAGATTATTCTATGGATTCCATCATGTTTTGGTTTTTGGTCTGTTGAAGAAACACTCATTGTGGGAATACATGTGTGGATATTGAGAAGTTTTATTTATATTTTACTATTCCATGCCTTGATCTATCTTTTTCTGTTTATTTAAACCCCCCCAAATTTAGGTTAATTAATTTGATGTAGATTTGTTCTTTATTACCAAAAAATGCCCCTTGAATATTATGGTTACATTGGCCATGGAGTAACATTAGCATAGTTGAGAACCAACTACCAAGACCTTGGGAGTTAGATTACTACATGTTGTCTTCATTTTCAGGAGAAATAGAGTAGAGATATTCTATTTTATGTTGCTAGGCACTTTTGACCATCAACAATAGTATGGAGATTTTCTATTCTAGAGAGCTAGATTAGTCCATCTTGATCAAGAGGAGATCCCATGAAGACCTTACTAGCTGATACCATAGTGACTAGATGAGACCTGCAAGTTGACAAGGATGCAAAGGGACCGATTCTTATTGGGGAGACCTAATTATGTAGTGAGACCATTCTACTATGATCATGTCATGAGAAAAATTGGATAGGTACAAGTTCCTCCAATAGCACAACCATTTTATAGACGATCAATATGGAGTGTCCATAGGGTAGGAGATATGAGATGACTCACAATCGATGATGTTATATCTAGTGATTCAGATGATGATGATCTCAATATTCCCCCAGTCTCTGATAGTGATGATGTGGGACTACATATGCATATGAGGAGTGGTGGGTCGTAGCATGACCAACTGCTATGGATCAACTTATAGGCTATGCGGGGCCTCTTCTAGATCATAGGATGATGAGGAGGAGACTGTAGACACTTAAAAATGACCTAGGCCTACAAGCTCTATTTTACCACTTTTGTCCTAGCATAATTACGACATGTAATTATGTCCTTGGTCCAAATTTGACTATTAATTAAGTAATTCATTATTATTCAATTAATTCATGTCTATTTTATTCTTCATGATTATTAAATAAATAAATAATATTTATTTATTCAATACGTCCTTAATTGTCTATTGTCTTTTTACAATTAAATAAATTTATTAATTAATTACTTTTATTCATTTATCCTTCCTGATTATTAAATACATGAGTTTTATTTGTTTATTTAATATATCACTAATTCTCATAATTAAATGAATTTATTAATTTATTTATTTATTGGTCATAATCCTCTAAATTAAATAATTATGTTTAATTATTTAGTTACCTAATTTAACATTTCTCTCATTTTAAATAAATGAAATTATTTAAAATGATTTCGTTTTATTAACTGTCACTTCTTTTTAGTAAATAATCTGAAAAAGAATATTTGTTGTCACATAAAATCCTTATTTTGAATTAATTTAATTCAAAATGGTAATCTTCTTCCAAAAATCAAGTAATTGAGCAAATTCTTGATTTTTCAAATCTACTTTTTCAGTTCAACTCTTATCTTATTGATTTTTCGAATCTTACAAATCAAGCAGTCTTTATCTTCTTGATTTTCAGAAATCTTTATCTTTTTGACTAATTATCACATTTATTCTTGACCATTGATTTGATTTTATCAAATGACATCTCGACCACTCATTTAACAATCTTTCCCTAACCTTTATTAGTGATTGCACATGAAATATCATCCACTAATTTTAGGATTTGTCAGCTTTTAATCTCGTCCATCCATCCAAAATTGCATTTTCCATAAAATGTCAAATTTTCTCACAATTTCGAAACCAGTTCATTATTATAGATATTTTATGCTTAGATTTTACTTGGAATTTAGTTTATTTGATTTGATTACTTTTCATAGGCATAGTATTTTGTCATTCAAATCCTTCAAAACTTGCATAAGGCTTGGTCACAATCGTTTGCTCACACACACAAATTTGAGGGCAACAATCATACCCTGCAAGGTAGAAGGTGTTATGGAGGTGAATCATGGAAGCTTCAACGAATATCTGGTATAATTATTCTTGTTATTTTCTTTCTTTGTGCTTCATAGTTTCTTTGGGTTTTTCTTTATTTAATCTAATCCGCTAAAACTTACCTGAAAAATAACCCATTGATATAGAGACAAGTGAGGAGGTCAAGGCTGTAGAAATATTTACGGATGAGGTAGACGAGGATTATGATGAGGAGAGAAACCTAGACTATGAGGAGGAGGAAGAGGACCAAGATGAGGAGGAGGATGACAATGAGGATGATGATGATGATGAGGAGGAGAGCTAGCTAATGAGTGATGGTAGTGATACATTAGGTGAGGGTTCAGTTGACCATGAGTGAAGAGATTTAGTTCCTACTTGGGTGACTAGATCATAGTCAGTGGCTATAGCACATGCTAACAGTCATGAGAAGAGAGAGACTAGTTCATCTTCCATACCTCCTACACAGGATGCGGCTATTTTCACACATTAGGATAGAGACCTAGGTGATGACACATTATTTATGATTATGCTTATTCTTTTTATCATTATGCTCATGTTCATGTTTTTCCTTTATATATACATATCATGATGTGTATTGATTATCTTCATATTTTCTATCTTGTAGGGCCCATGAGAGAGGTAGAGGACCTTTATCGATGAGTTGCGATAGAGATAGTACATCCTTCGCTCACAAACAAGGCTATCACCATAGACTACATGCCCCCACCCATTGTGAAGTAGCATACAAATCTATTCAATCCTTTCATAAGGTTTATAGGAGCATACAAGAGCACTTCTAGGCATGCCGATCGAGTTGTGGGTGATCTATCAACATTGCAGGATGCCTATGATGAGTTGTAGTCATCTCAAGATTTAGGGGAGGTTGAGAGATTATGTGGAGATGTTTTGAGACTATAGATGAAGAGAGATCACATAGAGTGAGAGTGCATAGAGGATATCGTATGTTAGGCTAGGGCTATTGGATGAGCATAGGGCCTACATGATGTATTGGATTCCATAGTTGTAACACAATCATGCACCACCATCTCTTGACGGATGCTATCACTAGGTCTTGAGGGATCCAATAGTCATAGGCTACAGTAGCCTTGTATACTTGATGATATGTACTTAAAGTTGTTTGATGGTGTATATATATGATAATTTGTATTTGATTGTTTATGTTTGTGTTTAAGTTAGATGGAAATGTCATTTATTAAATAATATTTGTAAGACTATTTAATAAATGTCTCCATGATCTAACATGTTTTATGTGATCTAATTAAAACTATCTTAGTTTTATCTTAGATGCAACATTATGATTGAGTATGTTATGCTAAATTAAATGCACCTATGGTCTAATTGTAGAACAATAAATGCATATAAGGATCTAATCTAACACAACATACAAGATTAAATTGAATAGCATGGAAGCTAAAGTAACAACCCAAAACTAATTTAAATAATTACTTTAGTATTCAAGACACAAATGATTGTTTTTCAAGAATGAAGCAATATGAGAGAATATAGAATGCCATCTACTAAATCTAACATCATTACTTTATCACTCACACTATTCAAGAAGGTTAGACATAGTACCATCGAAAATGAACATCATTAATATGTTCTTAAGAGGTGTACCATATGTCTCTTTTATTGTGTAAGCACCAGACCCATAACTTTCATCAATTCTGTAAGGTCCTAACCAATTAGGGCTGAATTTTCCTTTTTTAGTCAAAGTGAAATTGATGTTATATTGATTTTCAAATAACACCAAATCACCTTTATTAAATGAATGAGGGATGACCTGATCATTGTAACTATGCTGCATTCTTCTAGAGTAAGCTTGGAGATGCTCAAGAGCATTGATTTAATGTTCATCAAGCATTTCAAGTTGATGCAATCATTGTTCTTTATAAGTATCATCATCAATAAGTCCTTGAAGAGCGATTGTTAATGAAGGGATCTCTAACTCCAAGGGCATTACTACCTCGTTACCATAGACAAGGTTATAAGGAGTATTTCCATTTGATGACCTAATACTAGTATGATAAGCCCATAACACATATGTCAACTATGTGTTCCAAACCTTATTATGTTTGCTTACTATCTTCCTTAAGATTTTCTCAAGGGTTTTATTAGTTGATTCAACTTGACCATTAGATTTTGGGTAGTAGGGTGTTGAAAAACGATGTTGGATGTTAAAAATTTCTAAGATCTTCTTCACATCATTATTCTTGAATGGTGTCCCATTGTTTGAAACTATCATGGAAGGGAGTTCAAAGTGAGCAATAATGTGTTCCAATATGAAATGACATATTACATCAACAGTTGTTGAATGAAGGGAAATTGCTTCTACCCATTTTATAAAATAGTTTGTTGCGATACTTATAAATGTATGTCCAATGGAAGAATTTGGTGAATTTTTTCCAATAAGATCTGGACCCCATATTGAGAATGGCCAAATAGGAGCTTGGGCACAAAGCTCAGAAGTAGGAGCATGAATCAAATTGCTATGTTCTTGACAGTTGTGACATTTCTTAACATATTCAAAGAAATCGTGCTTCATATGTCTCCAATAGTATCCTATGTGGATTAAATTTTGAACTAATGATCTTCCTCCAAAATGGCCTCCACAAGCACTCCCATGAGCTTCCACAAGTGCTATGTGGATTTCAGATTATTTAAGGAATCTAAGAAAAAGACCATCAAAGGACCTTCTATATAGCATGTCGATAAGGATTATATATCTAGACACAAGGTTTTGAAGGCAGGCTCGAGTATTCTTAGTTGTCAGCTTAGGAAAGGTACCTTCTTTAAAAAAATTAAATATCGATGTATACCATTCACTAGAGCTTTCCATGGTGGTTGATAACACTTCTTTGAACTTATCTTCTATTTATGGCTGCATAATTGTATGGATAATGAATGTGAAATCTTTTTAAGGATCTAGAGCAGATATAAGGGAAGATGCACTTGTCATTGCATCCGCATGTTGATTATCTTTTCATGGGATATTATCAATGGTATATGAATAAAGGTTTTTAATAGATTCATTGTGAGATCCCTATATTTTGATAATTTTTCATGCTTTGCTTGATACTTCCATTTATTTTCTTAATGACTAATTATGAAACACCAAATATTTTAATACATCAAGCTCCTAGAGTTAAAGCTACATTTAATATAGCAATTAAATCTTCATACTTTGTTGTGTTGTTTGTGAAAAGGAAGTTTAGGTGATAATACAAGGGAATATGCTTTCTTGTAGGTGGGATTAGTATAATCCCTACACCAAATCCAGTTTTGCACTTAGAGCCATTGACAAAATATAACTCCCATGTATTACTTTCAATCATCAACACATTATCATCAAGGAACAAATCAATATTAGGTAATGATAAAGGAGAGGGAGCATCACCTAATTGGTTAGTCAAGGCTTGTCCTTTAATTTCCTTTTGAGAGACAAATTTAAGGTCAAACTCAGTTAACAACATAACCCACTTAGCTAAACTTCCCAATAAATCTGTTTTAGTGAAAAGGTGCTTTAAAGGATTGAATTTCATCATACATGGATTTCAACATTTAGTAAGTAATGTCTCAATTTACTAGTAATGAATACAATATCCAAACATTTTATTTCTATTCTCGTATATCATGTCTCATAATCAATCAGAGTTTGGTTAATGTAATAAACAAGATGTTTTTTACCACTTTCATCTTGTTGATCCAACAATGTTTCAAGAGCATGGGTCGATGCCACTATATAAAGGATAAATGATTTTTCTTGCATAGAAGGTTGTAAAATAGGTGGAGTAGCAAGATAATCTTCCAAAATCCCAAAAGCCTATTTACAATCTTCATTCCAATTAAAGTGAACCTCTTTCTTAAGGAGTTGCATAAAGGGTAATGTTTGGTCCACTAAGGATGCTACAAAATGATGGATAGCCTAAATTCTTCCTTGTAAAGTATGCAATTGAGAAATTTTTCTAGGAGGTGTAATGTTAACTATAGCATTAATTTTCTTCTTGTCCACCTCAATGCCTCTATGAGATATGATAAAACCTATTTTTTTTTCACTATCTACACCAAAGACACTTTTTCAGATTCAATTTCATGTTATACTTTTGCATTCACTCAAATATTTTTTGAAGAATATTCACATTATCTTGTTGACTTAAATATTTGGCTAGAATATCGACATAATATTCCAAAAACTTATGTTTGTAATCATGAAATATCAATTTCATAGCTCTTTGATATGTTGCCCCTACATTATTCAATCCAAAAGGCATAACTACCCAACAAAATGCTCCCCAAGCTATAGTAAATGTTATTTTATATTGATCTTGAGGGTTAAAGATTTGAATATATCCAAAAAATCCATCCATAAATGATAAAAAAGCATGTCCCATAGTCGATTCCACTTCATGTAATATTAGGAAGGGGAAAATAGTCTTTTAAAGATGTTTTATTCAAATCTCAAAAATCCATACACATCCTAATATGATTATCAGGTTTCACGATTACAAATTTTTTTGAGATCCAAGGAGAATAATCAATAGGTCCTATAAAACCAGCTCTGAGGAGTTTTTGAATCTTAGTCTTAACTAATAAGGCTATCTTAGGATTCATCTTTCATATCTTTTGTCTAACTGGTTTAGCATTTTTTGCAAGGACTATGTTTTGTGTCACTATCTTAGCATCAATTCCCAACATATCCGAATAAGTCAAAGAAAAAAGTTTGGGAAATTCATGAAGTAAAGTTGCATATTCCTCTTGTTCATCTTCATCAAGGCACTTTCCTATTTCATTCACTTTCTCCTCATTAGTGATATCCATCAGTATGTTGATTGTATCTCCCATAGGAAGTGCAATTTATTTCAAAATTTTAGGATTGTATTCTTCGTTGTCCTTATCATTCTCATTACTTTCCTTCTCTCTGCCTTCTTTCTTAGCAGCAATTGTAGACACTAAATTTTTTCCTAGGCCTATGACTTTTGAATTCTCCATCCTTTCCCCTTTTGTCTTTGATAATTAAATAATTTCTAATATTTTTTATTTTTTTTAAAGTCATAAGTCTTCTATTTATTAAATAATTTTATTTATTTAATTGCGTCGCTAAGTAAGTCCCTTTCTTTCTAAAATTAAATAATTATTTTGATTATTTAATTATTCATTGGCCACCTAGATTAAATAATTTTTATTATTTAATCTCCTCTCACCTCTATCCATGTCAATAGTATCTTCCACATCAAGTCCTTATCTATCCATGTCTCAATTAACCTCCACCCTTGATTAAATTATTTATAATTTAATCTTGATCATCAATCCTTATTGTTTTCCCTAATTTTTCCCCAACTCTAGTCCATACCTAATATTTCATTCTTGGCCATTGATTTAGGCATCTTATTGAAATTCAATTCTAGCCCTTCATTCAAAATTGTCTTTTCTATAAAAGACCCTTGCCATTGTCATTTTGACAAAGCCAGTTCATATGAAAGTACATGATAGTGTGAGACAACAATCTTCAATATTTTTCTAGTCATTGTCATAGGCTTACTATTGAACACTCAAAAATATGAGGACAATTGTTATATTCAAGAAAAATGGAGAAGTGCAATGAAGGTGAACCAATGGTGGCATGAAGATTTGGTAGTATTGATTTATGTTTTATGTCTTTATTCTTATTTGTGCTTCATTGTTTATTAGGGTTTGATTTTTATGCTTTGTTGCCTAAAATTTAATATTTTGACCCTAATTACATTAGTCATAACACATGTAACCCATTTATTTTTAGGAGTAAATGGCTTGTCAAAAAATCCTAACATTTATTTCAAGGCTTCATCATATTCAAAGTATTCCAATGATTCTTCACAAGTTGTATCAATGAATTCAGGATGATTCAAGGTGAGATTTGTTTTATTAGGGTTACACATGATGGTGTTGATGTTTAATGAGGGCCTTTTCATTTCTTGCATCATTTTAGAAGGAAAATACCCCAAACAATTTTTTTTTCTTGTGTGCTAGGATCTATAGGAACATAGATTACTTGTTCTTTCCTTCCACATCCTATTCCACTATATCCAAGTTATTTCATAAGCTCATAACCTTTTCCATAAATTTTCTCCATTTCTTTCAAGTCTGGTGGTTATTGGTAATCTATCTCATTAAATTTTGTTGTATAGATTGAGTCTTCTTCTAGAGTAGATTAGGTAGATTCTTGTGAGTTTTCTTTCAAATTCTATGTTGACATTACCATTGGTTGCTTTCATTTTTTTGGTTTCTTTTGTTGTGATTTTGTATTCTCCCATGAATGTAGGTGTGAAGTCGAAAGAAACCCAATCATCTTACAATAAATTCAACAATTTTTCCATCTCTTGTTTCTCTTCTTTCATAGGTTCTATCTTTGAAGTTGGAATTAATGTGTTTAGATGACTTGTCATTCCTTTTTCAACTTGTAAGTAACTTTCAGGCTTTGGATCTATATCAATTTTGTATAATTTATTGTTATAGACATACTTCATAATATGATGAAGAGTCGAAGGCACCACATGCATCTCATGAATCCAAGGTCTTCCTAAAAGAAGATTGTATGAAATATCATGAGGCATAACATGGATAGGATTTTGTAATGTAGTCTTTCCAACTGAAATAGGCAAAGTGATCACACCAAGTGGTTGCTTTCCTACATTTTCAAATCCTCAAATTGATAAGGAATCAGGTTCAATTCTTGATTTATCCATGCCAAGTCTATCTAAAAGGGTCACACTACACACATTAAGAGCATAGCCATTATCAACAAGGATTCATTTTATTCCTATTCTATTCAATCTAGCTATTATGATGAAGGAATAATTTTTCTTTCTCATTTTTAAGGGAGGTAGCTCATGTTGATGAAAGGTAATGTTTATTTTAACCACATTCATTCCTTGAATTAGAGCTGCTATATCACTTTCATTTGCACTAGAGGGAACCACAACTTGTTCCAAAGCTATTTGAAGCATTGTATGATAATTAGGTGAATTTTGAACTAGGTACCATAGGGATATATTTGCAGGAGTATTCTTAAGTTGTTCAACAAGATCATACTCCTTCCCACTATGTGAAGGCAATCAAGGAGCACTAGGCAAGATGGGTTGAGGAAAATGTAGGGATGTTGAATTTTTTTGTCTTGGTTGTGGATTATTCCTAGCGTTATATGGATGAGCAATGGTATTATAACTTGATTGCTGTGAAACATTATTCTTAGGTGGGTGAAGGATGAGTTTAGGTTTGTTTTGAGTTTGAGTTTGGTTTGAAGGTGGATAAAGGATGAGTTGAGGTTGAACAAAATTAACTTCTCTTTGTTTTGGTTTGCTATAACAAGCCTTAGTGGATGAATCTTGTGAGATGAATTCCTCAAGGGCTTCATCTAACTTGTTGTAAAATGCAGATTTAGGTTTAATACGGGATTAAATCACCTAGAGGGGCGTATGGGTCCTAGTTAAAGTTTTTAGAAGGTTCTAATAGTGAAAAACACATAGCACATAATTCCTAGAAATCAGGTAAAACAACCTATACCGAGACTAAATCACCTAGGTGGGTGAATGAGTCCTTGATTAAGGTTTTGACACTAAATTCAACAAGTTTTGAGTGAATGTTAAGGTTTATAACTTGTATGTTTTCTTGACTATTTGTAAATGTAGAATTTGAGTGAAATTGAATGATTTAAGACTCAAAAATTCAACCTATATGCACTTTTCACTAATTTAAAGTTTAGAATCCCTAAATGAAAATTAACTAATGCAAGATGTAATGTAAAGCTAATGTAAGCTAGATCTATGAATTTTATGCACTCCAAATCAGAAATAAAGGGTTTGAAGGTCATGTTCACCAAAATGAAACAAAGGAAATAGGGTGCTCTACCTTTTAGGAGATGGAACACATAAAGAGAGGGGCGGTCCTCCTTCCTATTTCACTCTATTTCATTAAAGGAAACCCTAGAGATCCCTCAACCAAGTGACTCAATTGAGGGAAGGACTACTCGAACAAGGAGGTTTCCTTAGGTGCGATCAAAGAAGGGGGCTCACCACTAAGCAAGTGCTTGGAAAGGAAATGATTAAATCAATATGCAAACCTAATTATATGACCTAGAAAATGGAACTTGAAATCAGATTGATAAATAGAAAAATACAGAAGGGTACCTGGAGGATCAAAGATGACTAAAAAAACCTTGAAAAACCTGAAATTTATTGTTGCTGATGTGTATAGGGACTTATATGCCACACTAGGCGATTTAGTCTTAATCTAGGGTTTCTAGGAAGGAACAAGAATCTCATAGTAATAAATTAGAATCCACTAAAAACTAGTAAAATGCCTGTACCCAGACTCATATGCCCAAGGTGGTGATTTAGTCCCATTCTAATTTTCTAGAAAATTAGGAGTTAAATTTGTTCTCCTATCTATGCACTTCCTTCTTATGTTTTCCAAACTTGGCTTCCAAACCCGATCTTGCTAAAAATCTACAAAACACAATATTGTGTTGATTTTCTTATAGGGGTCTACCTTGATCAAACCCCTAGTTTGGTAATTAAATCTTATTGGAAAGAATAGATCTTGAAAGGAAATCTGTGTGAAAGTCCTAATCTTAAGTGCATCTAAGATTAAGAGATCTAGAATGCAATAAACCCTATTCTAATGTGATAGAATAGGAAGCATGAATGAAACATAAAGATGATGACTCACTTTGGGAGATCACTGGTAACCATATTAAGCCATGACAATTATTGTACCTTTCTTTAGGTAGAAAGTAGAATGATAATGAAAGACGTAATCACTTAGGAATCAAGTCATTAGGCTTGGTTCAATGGCTAGTTACATCTCTCCAACCTAGAATCCATTATGATTCTCTATAGGAAACCATTATCAATCCTTGAAAATGTTAGATATTGAAATGAAAGTGATATAGAGGACCTAAAAAAATACTATTATGCTGCTCCAAGACTTCAACTTTACTTGCTCCTTGTTCTTGAATGCTTAAAACATTCTCTTTCTTGAAAAATTTAGGTTGCTTAGGTAAAAATTGATAGCTAGGTGAAATAATGATTTGAAACCTTAGATTTATAGGCACTCCATCTAATTTACTATTTATTAGACCCCAAATGCTGACATTTGTGAAATTTGAATTGAAAACTTGAATTTCTTGCTTAAAACCCTAAAAAGGGGCCACATGAGACTCATACACCCAAGGTGGAATATGTGTCCCACCTAGAGAGACTCATACACCCAAGGTGGTGTATGAGTCCCACCCTAGCTTTTTGGGGTGAGAAAATATCGAGGTGTTAGAAAATTGTATGTATATGTTGATTTTGTCAGGACTTTAGTCGAAATAAGCCTTGGGATCCAGAATAAAAGGTTTTAGAGGCCTATTAATGATGATTTAAAGGGTCATGAATACAAGGGTACTAAAATAGGTCCAAACTAATTGTGAAATTGTACTATATCCAAGAAGGGAGTACAATTTTCTACGCTACAGGGTGTAATTGAGTGTGCATATAATTCTTATGTCTAATGAAAATCTATAGTTCTTCTAGAAAATGCTAATGTGATTTACATAGTGATGCTTGGATATAGTCCATATGTAGGGACAATGGTCTCTATGTTTTTTGAATTATTGTAATGTGATATGTGGGTGGTGATTATGATTTTTTAAGTATATTAGGCTGAATTGTTGATTGAAAATTTCATCCTAATTGTAAAATTTTGGACACATTATTTACAGAGTTTAAAAGGTCTTAAAAAGTAAAATTTTCTTTTTATCGCTTTTAAAGTGGTAAGTCATGTGTCTAAGTTTAGAAACATTTTTGGATATACATCTTAAGTTCTAATCGAGTTTAGCACCTTCTAAATGACCTTGAGTAAATGTAAATTTTTTGGATTTGAGAGGTGGATGAGTGATGCTTCATCATCCCATTCCATCCTATTTGTTAAGATTTTTTAAGCTTTTTTTAGCTTCCCATGACTTACCCATAGGTGAGGATACATGAAAAATCCTCATGAAGAATATTATTCCATGTGAGAACACTTGGAAGTTCCTCATGAGGAGGATTGTGGATAAGAGGATATGGATGTTCATGGATATTGAATGTGAAGGTGACAAATATCATCTTCATGTTAAAAAGGATTCAAATATTAAATTTTCTATTTACTCTCATTTTGTGAATGTGGGATGGAATTTTATTTTATTTTTATTTTATATTTTCTTATGAATGGAGAGAGGTGGTAAAGGATTTAAGGAGATTATCTTGAGGGGAGGAGATCTTGGAGTAAGGCTTGTGGAAGAGAGCTTCACCAACTCTTTACAGATCTCTTTGATGCTTGGAGAGGTAGTTTGTCAAGATCCTTGAAATGATGTTGTATTGTATTCTTGGTTTTTGGATAATTTTTTTTGTGTTGTTAATGCATGGTTATTGATAGTGATTTTCTTGTCATTTTAATAGTTGGTATTTGTATTTTGTGAAGTATTAATGTAAGAAGAGAAGTGAAGCCTTAGTTTCCCTCTTAATGGAACTTTAATTAGAGTTAATTCTTGTGAGATATTTATTATATTTGTGTGTGGTAGTATGTTTTTTGGTTGAGTGTTTGAAATAATTCTCATATGTTGTGTTATCCTCAAGTTTTCCTAGAAGGCATGTTACATTGATGGTGAATTGTGAGAAAAAATATGGCTAGGAGGTGTATTTAACTCATGGGATATATTGTTTCATGTGTATATATGAAAGGAAATATGCATCCACCAAAGATAATTTCCACATAACCCAAATAGAGAAATCTATGCAAACAACTATTCAGAATCCATATAGAAAATAATAGACAACATACCATCAAATATGACAAGATATTCCCTAGAAAAAACATCATGAGGGAGAAATAAAGCCTCAATAAGCGTCCATTACTCATGTATTATTAAAAAATAAACATTATAATACATCTTCAAAGTCCTCCATTAATACTTTTGGAACATCAAGCACTCTACCAACACTCCACATGAACAAGAATTTCCACACATCCCATGTCATGCTTCAACCCTCACAAATGATAACAAGAAATACCCTCAACTAGCCAACCTTAGAAAAATACCCATGTGTTTTATTTAATAGAAACAAGTTCACACAAAACCACCAAGTAGTATTGCATAAAACCATGTGACTAATACCATGATCTTAAAAAACCATTAACCCCTAATTTAATATTACATACTAATTTTTCCAACATTAAATATTATTCCCATGTGCAACCCCACATTAAATACTTAATCCAATGTTACATACAACACATAAGGTGACCCCAAGAATGTTAGACCCGTGTGATACATGTGTCCCTAGATTCCCCAGGTGCACCACCTAATAAATAAATATTATATTATAACATAATGTAAGGTGTACAACAAGCCTTTTCATAACTTTATCCAAAATTTGAATACATTTCATAAGGGGTAAATAGGTAACTCAAACATGAATAAGGAAACAATCCCCATGGCCACATATACCATCAAGGAATCAAAGTGTTCCATATACTTCATCAAGATACCTACAACAAAAATCAAGGCAACCATAATCTCAAGCATTAATTCTCTCATCCTCCATCATTCAAACACACAAATATCATAAGAAACCATCCAAAAATATGCCACACTATGTGTCAAAAAGAAGCATAAGTCTTACCTCCAACTGATATCCCAATACAAAAACACTCAATCCAAAGGTAACAAGTATGCATCAATAGATGTCAAGATATAATAACCATAGCTGACAATAGCATCCACAAAAAATGCTAACACATCCAACTATCCATCCTCAAAGGTACAAAACATAACAAGTGAACCTTATGCCATCAACATATACAATCCATAGCATAAAACCACAAGCTCCAAGTGCCAAACCTATCATAAAATGAACATATACATCTAGGAACTCCCATTGCATAGGTAATGTCAAATATGAAAATGATCAAGGCATTCAAGATCCACCAATAGCAACACATAGAAGTGTAGCCAACATCATGTAGTACCAAGGAACATCGACAATGATATGCAAATCTTGAAAACCAATATACTACAATACAACTCTCACCACAAGTCTCCATAGCTCTCCAAAGTTCTCCACACCTAACAAAGGAAAGAGATAAAGGAACCTCCACGTAATCACCAAAGAACAATGAACAACAAATGACCAAAAACATAGTGATCACCATAGCTCCATACAAGATATAAAATCCAATTTCATGTGATACAAACATCCAAGAAGTAGAACAAGACCAAAGAGAGAACAAAAAAATCAAAACCTATAGCATGTCCTTCTACACACACCTCTAAATGCTAAGTTGTGATGAGTATTATCTCCTCCATAAAACCCCAAAGAGATTAGCACTATCCACATATAACCATAACCAAGATGTATGCATCTCAAACCAAAATAAGATCAAACCAAATCCATTACTAAACCAAGGGAATACACCTAATAACATCTCCTAACCTCAACATCAATGAATAATCTCACAATGCATAAGGAGATAAACATGCAAACATCCCTCAAATGAATTGTCCATAACTAGAAAAATATAGATGAATATCTATATGCATGAGAAGATAAAGCATAAAACATAATGAATCTGAAAATAAAAAATGGGAAATACCTCTCAGATGATAAACCGCTAAGTAAACCAGGTGTGGGGAATGAGAATTCTCCTCTAAGATATTCAAATCACAATGAATCATCTAAGAACAATCTCCTCATAGGTCCATGTTGAGCTCATTTCCAATACAAGGTGTAGGATCCTTAGACTTCCAATTAAAACCTCATCAATGACTAATCACCTCAACACATGTCTTTAATCACAAGAGATATCCTAGCCTCACCTATGTCTCTAAGTATCCATGAGTACCTATAACTGATCAATCCATGCCAAACTACAAATGAAACATAGAACTATCATGAAGATCTCAAGAAAATGATCAATGTACCCAATACCAAGAGAACCAACCAAAATCAAGGTCATATGCCAACCGTAGAATCAAGAATGCACTATGACATCATGATCTCACATCTCCTCCTAAAAAGATCATATGCTCCAATGAACATATACATGTACTTGTATCATGCCAAAACTCTAAATATGAAATCAAGAGTATATCATGACATAACAAGGTATGTGCAGGATCATGATGGGCCAAAACATGGAGATATATAAGTGATATGATGGCCCATGTGGCTGACGACTTTTTTTTTATCCAAAATTGAAGAAATGAAAAGGGTTTTTAAAGAAGATTCTCAACTTTCCACCAATATAAATTATGCTTTACTTTGAATTTAATAAATTTATTATTCATTTTCTATTTGAATTATGACTAAAGTCTTGATTGATAGGTTGATTGAGAAACATCCATAGCTTTCAAACGGTATCATATTTTTTGAATCCAAAAGATGTGTCGCATTCTATGCTTTGCATAATATAGAATTAAAATAAAAATCATGAAGTTTTGACCAAGTTAAGGTGGTCAAACATACGTGTTTTTATATTTTTTAAAAGTTGTAATAAAAAATTCATAATTAATTATTTACTTGGAAAAAAATTACAAAAAAATATGCATCACATCGGGACATGGGTCCTCTACTTATATATGAAATATTATAAAAAAATATTATCATTTTATTGTGGTTAGGGTGGTCAAATAGACACCTACTTCTTATTTTTTCCCTAACATTTAAGTACTATTGCATTGAAATTTCAAATCTTCACCAAATAGATTTTTAAAAAAAATAAATCTAGTATTTTAAAAACTACATTAAATTTGCTATAGATTATATTCTTACATATTTTTGAAATAATATAGATAGCTTATTCAAATTTTTATGTCAAGTTGCCTAACTCTGATTTTATGAATTCTCATCGCCACGTAAGGACCTATTTCTTCCATGATAATCCTACACATACCAACAACCTAACCATCCTATCAAACAAGGATCACATGTCAAATAAAAAATTATGACACCTCCACCAAAGACTAAAGAGTCCTACATAGCTAACCGTTACACCCCAATTGTGTAGTTACTATTTACTATTACTACATAGGGTCAATATGAATGTAATGTGAATTTTGGAGATGAATAAATTATGCTCGTACCTTGTTATCAATGTGAATGTTATCTAATTTTATGATATCTCATTTAATCTTATTTCATGGAAAAAATACTGCATATATGTAAATGGATGGTTATTGAATTATTATTCTAACTTTGGAGATGTTTAACATATATTGCATATGTTGTGAACAATTAACTATCGTGTGCATGTGTTAGTGGATGCAGGTATATGTTCTATTCCTCTGGGCAGAGGGGAAGTATCACTCAGGAGAGGATCTTGGTCGGGTAACCTGTGAAAGTAAACTATCTAATCATACACACACCACACTACAATGACTGAGTTGAGTCAATTTGTGGGAAAATCGTAAGTCATCCTTAGTTGATATGTTTGCATTGGAAGAGTCTTGTTTACTACTGCATGCATTATTGGGTGATATTTATCTATTGAGCTTTTGAGATATTTCTTGTACTATTACGATTATATTGACAAGTAGGATGTACGTGGCATATGTGTATATATATGCACATACATGTTAATGGGATCTAATGACATGTATAAGCATATGTAAAGATGTACCACATGTCAATACTTATCAATATGATGGTAATTGTGAATGGTTATATGTGAATTGAATGTGAACATATATATATATCTATAGTATCTATACATGTATCCATATGTATATGTGTATCGATATTCACACATGTAGGCGGATGGACATCCTCATAAAGATTCATCAATATAGATATACCTACATATACGTGTACATGGAGGCATATACTTATATATATATACATTCAATATATTATAATTATTATATGAGAATACTATCTTACCTGTACTCTTGTATATATATCGAATGTATACTTACATTATTGGCTTATGATATATATATGTAAATATATATTAGCATTTATATATATAAATATATATATACATATATATATAAATATATATATACATATATATATAAATATATATATATATAAATACATGATGGTATTTAAATATATATATGTATAATATATATATAATAATATATATTTAACATATTATATATATTAATAAAAATTGACTATCACTTATAGTGATAGAGGCCGATATATAAAGGTCAATTTAGTCATTTAAGACTATGTTATTAGAGGCCGATAGAAGTAGCTTATGATTATTTTGTGAAGTTGATTCTCACTCATACTATCTCGCAATCTAAAAAAATTCTATTGCATTTTGAGTTGTTGTCTCATGTCGATACAAGCACGGACTTAGTCAACGCCTGTGTTTAAGATCAAACTTTGACTTGGTAAACATACCTGCCATGTTTTATACATCTATCAATGAATTTTTCAAACATATTTAACATCTCAGTTGACTCTTTCCCTAAATCAAGTCGATAATGCTTGGTGTGGGTATGCATAGGATCATCATGGAAAAAATAGGCCCTTAAGTGGTGATGAAAATTCAGAAAATCAGAGTTAGGCAACTTGACGTAAAAATTTGAATAAGTTATCTTTATTATTTCAAAAATATGTAAGAATAAAATATATAGAAAATTGAATGTAGTTTCTAAACTACTAGGTTTATTTAAAAACAAAAAAAAACTATTTGGTGAAAATTTGAAATTTCAATGCAGTAGTACTTAAATTTCAAAGGAAAAATAAGAAGTAGGTGTTTGTTTGACCACCCTAACCATAATAAAATGATAAAAAAAATTTATAATATTTTACATATAAGTAGAGGACTCATGTTCCGATGTGATGTATATTTTTTTGTAATATTTTTCCAAGTAAATAATTAATTATGATTTTTTTATTACAACTTTTAAAAAATATAAACACTCGTATGTCTGACCAACTTAACTTGGTAAAAAATTCATGAAATTTATTTTTTTCTTTTTTAATCATATAGTATGTGAAACATAGAATGTGACACATGTTTTGGATTCAAAAAATGTGATACCATTTGAAAGCTATAGCTTTTTTTCAATCAACCTATCAATCAGTAATTTAGTTGTAATTCAAATAGAAAATGAATAATAATAATTTATTAAATTCAAAGTAAAGCATAATTTGTATTGGTGGAAATATGAGAATCTCCTTTAAAAACCCTTTTCATTTCATCAATTTTGGGTAGAAAAAAAGTCGTCAGCCACATGGGCCATCATATCACTTACATATCACCACTTTTTGGCCCATCATGATCCTACACATACCCGTGTTATGAATTTGTAGTTGACTATTTTTGATGGCAAGGAAAACCGAGCCAACAGTGAGGAGTGTGGATGTGTAATGCCCCGCCACACAACCCTAGATGATGATGCAAACAACTACTTAAACAGGATATTTTTTTTTTGTTTAAGTATAATTAATATACAAGTTCGCTTCCCTATGCAAACATCCCCTAAGGTTATGAGACTGAGATAACATAACAATCCACAACAACAAGAGAAAACATAACATTCATATACTTAACAATTAGAAACACATACATTCCAATTAAGATAATATACATCAAGCATACAAGATAAACTCAATTCCATTTAACCATAATTAAATATTACAATTACAACTCTCATTCCCCGAATGAGGCAAGTCTAATAAATAAGGTTACAGTTACAACTTTCCACCTTGATAACAAATGAGGGGTATAATAGTACAAGATCAACTGAAATGGAATAAACCAAGAACTGATACTGAAACCAACGAGCTCTCCAACTAAAAGTCTCGTCCACATGAACATGAAGAAAGAACCCAATGGATTAAGGTGCATGCCACCCAACCAAGTGGAACCCAAAGGCCCACCCCCTGTGCTAGGAGATAGTAACAAGGAATCCTAGCCAAGACCATTTACCTCTAGACACAGGATAAATCACCACTGAACCAAACTGACACATCCAATCACATGTACCACCCAAGCACATCACAAGTACAACCCAAGTACTACATATGTACAACATAAGTACAACAAAAGTACAACTCAAGAGCATCACGAGTAACACACAAGGACAAATCTACATGGTCACATTGCTTCCAAAAATAAAGTAGGACAAGTATGTTAAGAGAACCATACACATAATACTCGAGTACCAACTATGGTCTCATCAGGTATGTTAAGGAAACCATACTCACAAGATTGAATACCAACTATGGTCACATCAGGTATGTCAAGGAAACCATACCCACAATAAACAAGAACCAACTGTTGTCCTATATAGAGTGTCATCACACAGCTCGTCATGGGTTATCCTCTGGGATTCTTCCTAGGCTCCGACCCCCACAAGAAAAGGTTATCCTGGTGACCTTTACCAAATCCCGACCCCCATACGAACTCATGTGGAATCAAATACCTTTCGTATAGACAAGATAGATGACCTTGCCATTCCAGGCCTTCCCACCCATCCCAAGTGTAAACAAGCCCTTGTGTCTATGAGTGAGGCATAATTATCTTGATTAGTGAGAAGTACCACCTAATCTTCTAAGTTTTATTTTAGTTATCACTTGATTAAACCACTTCCGTAAGTTATCTAGTTTACCTCTTTTGGGCTCTGACCCCTACAGAAGCCACTCTTCTACTTGACAAAACACATACCATCCAAACACCAAGGGTATCAAAGTGCACAAACAAGAAATCATGACCACTCCTTTCTTAGGAGGCAACATAAATCAAATCCATCTCCAAACATTGGAGGTAACAACAATAGCAAAACCACTCCTTACAAGGAGGCACAAACTCACATAATCCACTCCTTTCACAAGAGGCACAAAACATCCCCGTTCGTGGGAACCGGGTAATAACAATGACATAACCTCATGCACTACCCAAGGAAATAACAAATAGTCATCATTACAAAACGACAACCCCCAATCTCTAGGGTCCTCTGGAAGACTTACATTTTAACAACCCATAGCCCATTCCCCTAAACATGAACATAGAGGAAGTAACCACGAAGGAAAGTTGCGAGGAATTGAACTAATTTTGGATTTACTAAATCCATTTCCCCTATTAACATCAGTAATCTATTGCTCAATAAAACTGATTTAAACATACTTCTCTTTCAGACAAGATCAAATTTAAACCAACACTTAAATCCCTAACTCATTATATATACATTTAAATAATTAAATCATCATTTAGATATATTTAAGTATTTAAATAATCATTTAAAGTAATTATTAAACCATGCCATTATTTGAATCGATAGTTTAATATAAATATATAAATCATTATTTAAACATTTAAAATTTCCTCCATTACCTTTAAATATACCATTATAGAAAAACAACCATTAAATATATATATATATATATATATATATATATATATAATATGTAAACTTTAAAATTTTAATATTAAATATTTTAATATTATAAAATATAATATTAAATATTATTTTTAAATATTTAAATATTATAAATTATAATATATAAAATATAAAATATTTTCTTGCAAAATTTCACAAGGTACACCTTCACTCACACATTCCAAGACATCATAATTCACTTAAAACTTTCAAAATTTTCCAACTTTTTAAATGGCCAATAACCAAAAATTTCTTCAAATTTTAAATTTCAAAAACCGAAAATTCTAGCAATACTTGGTTCTTACTCAAAAATTAATAGGGATAGTTCTATCCCCGCATTAAAAATTTATCATAAAACATGCACAATTTCAATTTTTCTAATTTTATTTTACATTGGAAAACCATAAATTCCCAAAAACTCTATTGATGAAAAGCTTCAAAATTTAAAGTTTCAATTTCAATTTTCTAAAAATACCCTTTGGCTCTAAATATGCCCAATAACACACTTTTAATGTCAATTTCACTTTTCAATGATTTTGAAAAAAAATTTGCTATGATGAGGGCACAAATTGACATTTTCCAAAAAAATCACAAAACAATTTAAATGAACTAATTTTGCTCAATTTGAAATCTAAATGGGAAGTCCTATGCTCCCTTAAGGGTGAGCATGACCTCTAAATGACAAAACACAATCAAAGGGAGAAGAAAAATGAACTTACCTCAATTTTGTTGCCACACACAATCACACAAAGCTTGGAAAACACAAAGACAGATGAAGAATCCAGACACCCGAGCAATCCTCCACCCATTCCTATCCAATCCAAAACAAATCCCATCTCTTTCCATCCACAAATGCATCCAATTCCCATTTTTAAAGAAAATGACAAGGAGAGGGTTTTAGAGCAAAAATCCTCCAAAATGAACAACTTTTCAAAACAAAACAGAAAATATATTAATATCTCTAATTTCAATTTTTTTTTGCATTTAAAATTTTCAAAAATGAAATTAAAACCCTTTTTTCAATTTTCAAACTTAATTTCAATTCAAAATATCTTTTTTGAATTTTGTAATATCTCTTTTAATATAGATAGTGGAAAATTCATAAAAAAAAAAAATCTATTAATTTCCAAAATGAATAACTTAATTCAAATCAACACAATTAATTTAATTAATCAATAAAATAAATCTAATCCAAGATTAAATTATTTTATTAATTAAATTAAATCAATTAATAAATTAAATAACATTTTTCACATTATATCCAGATTAATTTAATCAACAACTTAAATAGATTAAGTCATTTAATTACCCTTTTCAACTTGCAATTAAATAAAATCCTTACAATTTAAACAATATTAAAACAATTGAACCAGACTAAAACCAATGACACACTTATGACTAGGGTGATGACTTGACATGGGAAACCTAGCTACTATCTCCCAATCGAATATCATTGGGCATTGGACATGCTCAAACCTGTGAAACCAGGTGGAGTCGATGTCTTGTACCTGTCAACTTGAAAATCAAGTAACAACAACATATAATATGAACAACATAAAATACACACCATGAAGAGGAAATCTCGGGATAGCAGGGTGCTCACAAGTGAGTGATGCAATCTCGTCCCCTTCACCAATACAGTCTTACTGACTAATGAATCTAACATCATTAATATGATCAAAAGCATAAACTTCATTAATTCAATTATCCACTATGCTGATCCAAAGCAAGACATAATGATAACATCAGGATAAAATACCAAGTACCAAGGTCAAAGCACTAACAAAAAATAAGGCCTAACCAAATAGAACATTGTTCAATCAAAAGAGAAAAACGGAGGGGTCTTACATCCTCCCCCCCTAGGGTCAAGCTTACACCTGGAAGGCTGCAACTACCCCTAGTGCAAACTCCAAACAATCACATAACCAAGGGTTCCAAACTGAACCACTCATACCTCAACACATAACAATAGCCACTCGTGCCGTAAACAACTTAGCCAGGTACAATGCCAATCCAAACAAGACAACATGGTGGAGCAACCACCAACCAAGTCTCCAAAAACACATATCCATGGATTATCACACATAATACACGTATGTACCAATACACATCACTCGAAAAGCGACACAAAGATCCATGATAGAAGAATCCATGAACCAAGAACAACTAACCAACTCAAAATCCAGCAAGACCACAATGACTTGTCTCTTGCTATATAAGGTGATCAGCCTCCAAGAGATAGTCATCACAACAAAGGTGAGTAGTGGGTCCTAGCTACGAACAACCTGACATACCCCCATCCTCAACATTTCCTGCATCTACTTCCTCGTACACACTCACCAAGTCCGTATCATACGTCCTTGGAGAGGAATTGCAATACAGCACATAACCAAAATTGAAAACAACAAAGATAACTATCTTAGCCACCAAGTTCATAAAGAAGATAAAATTAAAGTTCCATTTCAACAATAAGGCAATAAATGTGCACAATTTCAACACTTAATCAAATTTTATAACCATTAGGGTTATAAGAAAATAAATTCACAAGTTGTGGATAAACGTTCACAATCAAATATAAACAAAGTGTCGGTCCTCACAATCAATTGAAAAGAATCATCAATAATTGAAAGAAAGTTCACAATTTGCAAGTTTTCACTATACAACAACTATGTGACTAGTTACTAGCCACAAAATGAGGAAGGAGGAAACAACGACCGACTAGAATGATAACCCTCATGTGATGCGGAATGAACACGCAATCCACATGACCCAGAGTGTATCCAAGACTCTCAAACACGATACAATTATTGGTTTCTTTCATTTACAAGGGTACAACTACATACATAATCCCATAGGAACATCTAATTCCATAATCCATAGAATACGTATCAAAACTTTGCCACCAAAACCTTTTATCAAGTTTCCTTCACGCTACTCTTTTTCAAAGAGTACATCATGCTAAAGTAGAAGCCATGAACATGTGATCACTTAACCATTCTACTAACAATTCGCAGGGACAACACAGTGGGCACAACTGTACCCAGAGAACCCAGTGTTTAAACCTAGGCTCTGATACCATGTGTAACACCCTGCCACACAATGCTAGATGATGATGCAAACAACTACTTAAACAGGCTATTTTTTTTTGTTTAAGTACAATTAATATACAAGTTCGCTTCCCAATGGAAACATCCCCTAAGGTTATGAGACTGAGATAACATAACAATCCACAACAACAAGAGAAAACATAACATTCATATACTTAATAATTAGAAACACATACATTCCAATTAAGATAATATACATCAAGCATACAAGATAACCTCAATTCCATTTAACCATAATTAAATATTACAATTACAACTCTCATTCCCAAAATGAGGCAAGTCCAATAAATAAGGTTACAGTTACAACTTTCCACCTTGATAACAAATGAGGGGTATAATAGTACAAGATCAACTGAAATGGAATAAACCAAGAACTGATGTTGAAACCAACGAGCTCTCCAACTAAAAGTCTCGTCCACATGAACATGAAGAAAGAACCCAACGGATTAAGGTGCATGCCACCCAACCAAGTGGAACCCAAAGGCCCACCCTCGTGCTAGGAGATAGTAACAAGGAATCCTAGCCAAGACCATTTACCTCTAGACACAAGATAAATCACCACTGAACCAAACTGACACATCCAATCACATGTACCACCCAAGCACATCACAAGTACAACCCAAGTACCACATACATACAACATAAGTACAACAAAAGTACAACTCAAGAGCATCACGAGTAACACACAAGGACAACTCTACATGGTCATATTGCTTCCAGAAATAAAGCAGGACAAGTATGTTAAGAGAACCATACACATAATACTCGAGTACCAACTATGGTCACATCAGGTATGTTAAGGAAACCATACCCACAAGATCGAATACCAACTATGGTCACATCAAGTATGTCAAGGAAACCATACCCACGAGATCAAATACCAACTATGGTCACATCAGGTATGTCAAGGAAACCATACCCACAATAAACAAGAACCAATTGTTGTCCTAGACAGAGTGTCATCACACAGCTCGTCATGGGTTATCCTTTGGGATTCATCCTAGGCTCCGGCCCCCACAAGAAAAGGTTATCCTGGTGACCTTTATCAAATCGTGGCCCCCATCCTCACTCATGTGGAATCAAATACCTTTCATATAGACAAGATAGATGACCTTTCCATGCCAGGCCTTCCCACCCATCCCAAGTCTAAACAAGCCCTTGTGTCTATGAGTGAGGCATAATTATCTTGATTAGTGAGAAGTACCACCTAATCTTCTAAGTTTTATTTTAGTTATCACTTGATTAAACCACTTCCGTAAGTTATCCAGTTTACCTCTTCCGGGATCTGGCCCCTATGGAAGCCACTCTTCTACTTGACAACACACATACCATCCAAACACCAAGGGTATCAAAGTGCACAAACAAGAAATCATGACCACTCCTTTCTCAAGAGGCAACATAAATCAAATCCATCTCCAAACATTAGAGGTAACAACAATAGCAAAACCACTCCTTACAAGGAGGCACAAACTCACATAATCCACTCCTTTCATAGGAGGCACAAAACATCCCCGTTCGTGGGAACCGGGTAATAACAATGACATAACTTCATGCACTACCCAAGGAAATAACAAATGGTCGTCATTACAAAATGACAACCCCCAACCTCTAGGGTCCTCTGGAAGACTTACATTTTAACGACACATAGCTCATTCCCCAAAACATGAACATAGAGGAAGTAACCATGAAGGCAAGTTGCGAGGAATTAAACTAATTTTGGATTTACTAAATCCATTTCCCTTATTAACATCAGTAATCTATTTCTCAATAAAACTGATTTAAACATACGTCTCTTTCAGACAAGATCAAATTTAAACCAACACTTAAATCCCTAACTCATTATATATATATTTAAATAATTAAATCATCATTTAAACATTTAAAATTTCCTCCATTACCTTTAAATATACCATTATAAAAAAACAACCATTAAATATATATATATATATTTAATATGTAAACTTTAAAATTTTAATATTAAATATTTTAATATTATAATATATAATATTAAATATTATTCTTAAATATTTAAATATTATAAATTATAATATATAAAATATAAAATATTTTCTTTCAAAATTTCACAAGGTACAGCTTCACTCACACATTCCAAGACATCATAATTCACTTAAAACATTCAAAATTTTCCAACTTTTTAAATGGCCAATAACCAAAAAATTCTTCAAAACACCATTAAAATAGCTTGAAATTTCTTCAAATTTTAAATTTCAAAAACTGAAAATTCTAGCAATACTTGGTTCTAACTTGAAAATTAATAGGGATAATTCTATCCCCGCATTAAAATTCATCATAAAACATGCACAATTTCAATTTTTCTAATTTTATTTTACATTGGAAAACCATAAATTCCCAAAAACTCCATTGATGAAAAGCTTCAAAATTTAAAGTTTCAATTTCAATTTTCTAAAAATACCCTTTGGCTCTAAATATGCCCAATAACACACTTTTAACATCAATTTCACTTTTCAATGATTTTGAAAAAAAATTGCCATGATGAGGGCACAAATTGACATTTTCCAAAAAAATCACAAAACAATTTAAATGAACTAATTTTGCTCAATTTGAAATCTAAATGGGAAGTCCTATGCTCCCTTAAGGGTGAGCATGACCTCTAAATGACAAAACACAATCAAAGGGAGAAGAAAAAATGAACTTACCTCAATTTTGTTGCCACACACAATCACACAAAGCTTGGAAAACACAAAGACAGATGAAGAATCCAGACACCCGAGCAATCCTCCACCCATTCCTATCCAATCCAAAACAAATCCCATCTCTTTCCATCCACAAATGCATCCAATTCCCATTTTTAAAGAAAATGACAAGGAGAGGGTTTTAGAGCAAAAATCCTCCAAAATGAACAACTTTTCCTTTTTTCTAAAAACAAAACAGAAAATATATTAAATATCTCTAATTTCAAAAAAAAATTGCATTTAAAATTTTCAAAAATGAAATTAAAACCCTTTTTTCAATTTTCAAACTTAATTTCAATTCAAAATATCTATTAATTTCCAAAATGAATAACTTAATTCAAATCAACACAATTAATTTAATTAATCAATAAAATAAATCTAATCCAAGATTAAATTATTTTATTAATTAAATTAAATTAATTAATAAATTAAATTAAATTAATTAATAAATTAAATAACATTTTTCACATTATAACTAGATTAATTCAATCAACAACTTAAATACATAAAGTCATTTAATTACCCTTTTCAACTTGCAATTAAATAAAATCCTGACAATTTAAACAGTATTAAAACAATTGAACCAGACTAAAACCGATGACACACTTATGACTAGGGTGATGACTTGACACGAGAAACCTAGCTACTATCTCCTAATCAAATACCGTTGGGCATTGGACATGCTCAAACCTGTGAAACCAGGTGGAGTCGATGTCTTGTACCTGTCAGCCTAAAAATCAAGTAACAACAACATATAATATGAACAACATAAAATACACACCGTGAAGAGGAGATCTCGAGATCGCAGGGCGCTCCCAAGCGAGTGATGCAATCTCGTTCCCTTCACCAATACAGTCTTACTGATTGACGAATCTAACATCATTAATATGATCAAAAGCATAAACATCATTAATTCAATTATCCACTATGCTAATCCAAAGCAAGACATAATGATAACATCAAGATAAAATACCAAGTACCAAGGTCAAAGCACTAACAGAAAATAAGGCCTAACCAAATAGAACACTGTTCAATCAAAAGAGCAAAACGGAGGGGTCTTACAGGATTTTTTGGCACCACTTCTAGAAAACCAATTGCTTTATATGTCTATCTCATGTGATAACTTAAATTGAGAATATGCAGATTTGAATAAGTCTTTTGATTGCTATAAATATTTCAAGTCGACCTGTAGGTGATTTTGTTGAGTATGAACTTAGGATGTCACCACATTTCTATTGTATTTCATGTGTTGCTTTGCATGGAGATTTTTGTCCATTATCATACCTAAAATTTAGGCTATGAAGTTACCAAGCTTCTCTATAAATAGCTGAGCCATTTCATTTGAAGTGACATATTCTTTCAGAAGATTACACATCTTTTGCATTCTTCTTGCAAGTCTTTATACTGCATCAATTCCATGCATACTCTATTTTATATTGTGAGTGAGAAAGGGAGAGAGTTCTATTTTGTTGTAAGGAAGATTGTTATTGAGAGAAGTAAGCTTTCAACTTGTAATACCCCTTTGTTTTTCTCTTTGCTTCAGACAGTGTTCTACCTTGCTTAGCTTTGTTTCTGGTTGCACTTATACTTTGATATACTCTATGATTTTGTTTATTATTTGACCACTATTTATAGAGTGATGTGGACTATATGTTGTGATGAGATGTTACTCTCTTTGATGTTATTATTTGACATGTCTTTGATTAGCATTATGATTATTTGGAATAACATGGTTATATGCACATGAGTAGTTTTTATATGTTAGAACTATCAGTTTCGTGATAGTGTATTGGTGAACGGGATGAAATTGCATCACTCGCTAGCATGCACCCTACGATTCTGTGATCTCCTCTTCATAGTGTGTTCTTATATGATGTTTATATACATGTTCTATTTATGCCTCGTTCACAAGTTTGTAGGTACTTGACATCAACTCCACCTGGCTTCACAAGTTTGAGTGTGTCATCCCAATGGTTATGTTGATTGGGAGATAGTACCTAGGATACTTGTGTCAAGACTTTACCCTAGTCTCAGTGTGTTGTTTGGTCTAGTTAGTTTTGCTTGTTAAATTTTTTTTATTATTTTTTTGATTTATTTTGTTAAAATGCTTAAAAAGGGAATTTATGAATTTAAGTATTTAAAGTTGATTATTAAATTAATCTTATTTTAATGTAGAAGTTTTGAATTAATAAATAAATAAATTTAATTTAATTGATAAATAGTTTAATCCTAGGATTATATTGTTTATTGATTAATTAAATTAGTTAATTAAGTTATATTTAAAAAGGTAAATATTTTGTAATTATTGAATATTTTAATTTTGAATTTTGGAGGATTTTATGCAAAAAGGGTTGTTAGAGATATTTTATGATTTTTAACATGTGTTAGAATAAATTAATGAGTTGGTTGGAAAATTAATTCACGAGAGAAGATTTTGGCATTGAAAGAGGAAGTGGAAAGCTTCTTCACGACAAAAGCATGGGATATTTTGGGGGGTTGGAATATTTTTTCAAGAGTAGTATGACTGTGATTGGTATGGGATCTAGATAATTTCTTGAGGAATTTGTTGTAGAAAGTATTTTTGTATTCTTGAATCTTCAGAAAAATTATTCTCAAAAATTCTTGTTGTGTTCAGGATTGTTGTTGTGATCGGGAAATCATATTACACTAGAGGAAGCCATTGTTTGTCTAGAAAGATTGCTTGGAGTTGTGGAGGAGGCACTGCTTCAAATCTAAAAATACTCAAGCATTGGACTATAGGTTCTTTCTTTTGATTTTGTTAAGTTTTGAATTGAAAAGTTTCTAGATTACATCTTCTCTATAAAAGATTGCCTTGTGTTAAAAATTGTATTTCCGTAAATGATTTCTCTGTAAATAAGTTTCTCTATAGAATCATTTTCTTCTGTAGGTTGAAATTATTTGTGGAAAACTTTAGAAAATGGAAATTTGGTATTATAGTGGAATTAGGGAAACCCAAAAGGAAAGGTTTAGGGATCTCGAAGAAATTTTATTTTGTGTAGAAAATTTTCCTTGTAGGTTTGAACTCTCGGGAAATTCTATGTAGAAATTGATTTGTGAAGATATTGTTTTGTTGTTTCTTCCTAAAATTCTTTTTCGTGCAAAGTTAAAAGATCCTCTATATTTTGGTTGAGAAATTTCACCTATAAAATATCCTTTATGAAAGTTTGGTTTTCCGTGATGTTTGTAAACTTTGCCTATAGAATTCTTTATGGAAATTATTCCTCCAATTTTAGTATTTCATTAATCAAGTTTATATTAATATATATATATATATATATATCCATATATATACATATCCATATATATACACATATATATTGTTGAATATATATATATATATACTGTTGAAATTTTATTAAAGAAGCCTTTGAAAATTTCTTTAATCGCCATACGATGATATTCTCATATGGCTAGGGACAAAATGAAATGTACAGTGTTAAAAAATAAATTATATTCTATGCATTTAAATTTGTGTTTTGTGGGGGGGGTTTAAACCCCCACCATACCCCATATAATGGAGGGAGTGATGTTGATGGCAATGCCCTCCACCAATGAGTGGAGGGAGTGCTACCAAAGGCAACACTGGCCTCAAAATTAAGGATCGATCAACTGTACAAGAGTACAGTCCGACACCCTTATAAATGGTTTGTCTTCAATAAAGAAAATCCGTCCACCTTTTAAATTTTGGATTTCTATTTTTATGAAAAGTAATTTGTGAGATATATATAATATATATATATATATACATTTAATAATTTATGTTCTTGTAATATATTTGATATATATATTTAATGTATATATATACATAGGGCATATATATTGTAACTGTAGATTAAAATAGATGATCTTTCGATATGATGATGATGGATAATCTGCAACTAGAATAACAATGTTAATCCTAATCTAAATAATAATCTAAAATCAAATAACAAAGAACGTGGAAATAAACTAAAAAAGGTAAACAAATTAATGGGAAGCTCTCACTGAATATGCGTTCACCCCTTCGAATTATCTTGATTGTTCTTCTCCATTTTTCCTTTTTAGTATTCTTGCCCTTAGATTTATGTGTTTGAATGCAAGTATAACTTTGTCGAGTGTCTAAGAAAATAATCAAAGATAAGTCTCTTCTCAAAAGTGTATGATTTCGGGAGGAGGAATAATGATAATGATAGGCCATTTTATAGATTTTCGGTTTTCAAACGATCGGCTTAGATTGAAAGAGAGATCAACGGATGAGATTGATGAATGCCATGCGATGTGAGTTATGTCTCAGATAGAACGCGAGTTAGAACATGAGTTTAGGAAATACTGCATATAGAGACTAAGTTAGAATGTGAGTTAGAACATGAGTTCAGGATCTTAATCTTCAAAAATAGAAGAAATAGACTTTGTATGCAAAAGCCAAAGTTGGAACTCGAAGACTAATGCATTTGAATGCAAACAGGAGTTAGACCTAGTTAATTGACTAGTTGTGACAGAGTGTCTTCTCGCAGAGATAAACAGGTGTTGAATCTAGAGATAACTGGAGAACTAAAAATAGATCTCGAGTCAGAAGGTGAGTGAATGACTTAGATAACTGAATGATAGAGGAATGTGACATAAATAATTAAATATTAATTTAATTCAACATTCGAAAATGAATTGACTTTGATTAAATAAATAAAGTAATTTATTTAATTTGACTGTTTGAAAAGGATAATATAAATAATTAAATAATAAATATTTAATTATAGATAAAGGGGGTTAAATGAATAATTAAATAAAGATATTTAATTGTAGTTGGAAAAGTATGATAAATGGGGTAATTAAATAATAAATTATTTAATTGATAGATATATGGGGAAGAATTAATTAGTTCGCAACATAATTAAATAAATATGATTTATTTAATTAATCAAGTTGAATAAAGGTTAATAATGAATTAATGAATTAATTAAAAAGGGGTATTTAATTAATAGAAGAAATATGTGTTAGAAAGGTTAATTAAATAATTAACATTATTTAATCAAGACAACGGACTATAGAAAATTATGTCGAATGTGTACTTGCAGGCCTAGACCAATTTTCGATATCTACATATATAAATATATAATTATGTATATATTCTATGTATATATATTTAAATATATATTTTTAAATAATTTTTATTTTAAATGGGTGCATGCATATATGCACAAGTAGAAGAAATTGATTTAGTTTATCTTTCAGGGAAATTATATTGTTTTTAAAATTAATCGAGGAAATTGACTTTTTGTAAATTTAGAATTTCCCTTCTCTGGATGTGAAGAGGTTTTAAGTTTGTTTTAATTAATTGATTTACTAGGACAATTGTTTTTACTGTAAATTCACTATAGAAGGGAAATGGATTTAATATATCCGAAATTAGTTAATTTCCTATATGATTGCCTTTCAAGTTATTTCCTCTGTTTATTTATTTGGGGAAATTGGTTTAGAAATGTTTAAGTCTTCCAATCGTAATATGTAATTGGGGGTTGTGATTTATTTTTGTGTTAACCTAGTATGTTACCTTTGGATTAGTGCATTTTCTATTGTTAGTGACTACCCAGTTTTGACAAACAGGGATTTGTGCCTCCTTGTTTGGAGTGGATTAGGTTTTGTGTTGCTTCCCTTGTTGGAGTTAATGTTGTATATGTTGCCTCCTATGTATGGAGTGGATTATTTTATCTAGTTTTGTGTGCACTATGGTACCCTTGGTGTTTGGTTTGATCCATGAGTTGTCAAGTAGAAGAGTGGCTTTTGTTAGGCACTAGAGCCCTAAAGAGGTAAACTGGATAAGCTTCAGAAGTAGTTAATCAATTGAAAAAATAATTAAAGTATTTAGGGGATTGAGTAGTATTTAATATTAAGTAAGATAATTTAGCCTCACTCATGGAATCAAGTGTTTGTTTGGGCTTGGGATGAGTGGGAAGGCCTGGAATGGCAAAGGTCATGTACCTTGTCTTTTTGAAAGGTATTTGATTCTGCATGAGTGAGTATGAGGGCCAAGGTCGGTTGAGGCTACCAGGATATCCCAAGATGGAGGTCGGGACCTAGGAATATCCTCATTGGATATCCCATGTCAATTTGTGTGATGACATCCTTTCTAGGAAAAAGGTTGGTATGTTGGTTTATGTGTATGGTTCTTTTAACATACTTAATTTGTTCATATCTAGAAGCAATGTTACCTTTGTGATAGTGTGGTTCTTGTACTTTTAGTTGGTTGAGTTAGTATGTGTCAGCCTATGTCTAGAGGTAGTAGGTTTGGTCTTGGATCCTTATTACTATCTCCTAGCACGGGGGGTGTGCTTTCGGGTACCACTTGGTTGGGAGGAACGTGTGCCCTACACCGTTGGGTCTCCCTTATATTCATATCGTGATGGAAAGATTTCCAGTGAGAGAGCTCATGCATTCCAGCTTATTACTTCATGCTTTGTATTTGTTATAGATGGCTCTTGTGATTTATTACCCCTCATTTGTATTCGAGGTGGTTTCTTGTATTATGTAACACATTTGTATGAGCTACCTCATTCAGGGAATGAGTGATGTAATCTTATTTTATGAGTTAATTTTATATGGAATCTTGTTGTATTTATTATCTTTATGATGTAATTTCATGTATGTAATGTATGAGTATTTATTTCCTTAAGTAGTTAATCTTGCTATGGTTGCAAATATGTTTACGTATGGGTTTAAACGTAACCTTAGTCTTGTAGCCTTAAAGGTTGTTGGCAATAGGTAGTGAAATTTCATGTTGTATTATACTTTTAAAAAAACAATTGTGCACTTGCATAGATAATTTCAAATTCCTCTAGGGTTGCATGGTATGGCATTACACATGGTATCTGAGCTTGGGTTTAAACACTGGGTACTCTAGGATTATGATGAACCCATTAAGCTTTAGTTGCGTAGATTTTTAAGTGTGTACCTTGTCTAATACCTTAGTGTGTCTATGTAGGATCATGCCTCCTAGACGCGGACGAGGTAGAGGGCGAGGTCATGGCCATGAAGGTAGTGATGGAGGGAGTCAACATGATTCCCCTCCTCATGCTCCACATGTTTCAGATTGTGAGGAGTACAAAGTGTCACAGAATTTCCCAAGGGGTGGAGATTGGTAGCAGGATCCTCTAGGGATTGAGGGCACACAGATGCATAGGATATTAGAAGGGGCATTAGCTCTCCTTGGGTAGAGATAGGGTGATATTTAGGGTAATCATAAAGAGATAGAAGTTTTGGTTCAGTCTGAGGCAGTAGCAACTGCACATATGAGGGACTTGCTTAGGGCATGTCCACCTATATTTGACAGATCTAGCAATGTCCTTGAGGCATAGACATGGCTTATTGACCTTAATCGATGCTTCACGATTCACCCCTATGGTTGCAATACCAATGCTAAGTGCACTATTATGCATTTGAAGGGATTTGCGTCCACTTGGTGGAGATTAGAGGAGCAGAAGCTCTAGATCGACATTATTTTTGTGTCGTGGGACATGTTCCTAGAGAGGTTTAGAGACTGCTTTCTTTCAAACCATTGGCGCCAGTGTCGAGGTGATGAGTTTCAAGCCTTGCATCAATTAGCAATGTTAGTAGAGCAATAAGAGCATCATTTTTATGACCTCAAATAGTTCGGTGGTATCGAAGATGATGAGTGAATGCTCATCCATCATTTTTTCAAGGGCTTAAACGCCTGAATTAGTGGAGGTGTGTGAGTTTTCTAACCCAAAACCATGGAGATGGTTGTGGAAAAGGAAAGGTTAGTTGAGGAGAATCTAGTCATGGCACTAGGAGGCTACACAGGACTTCATATCCATAGTGGATCAGTTGTAGGGCCTAGTGGTCATGGGGGTTAGACTTAAGGAACTGGATCACCTAGGACTCAATAGGGTCCTACTCAGAGTGGACAACATTAGAATGCACTGGGGAAGTGTAAGGATTCCCAGTCTTATCAGGATGGTGATGGTTCTCAACCTAGGAGGAATCGGGATTGGAGGTGCAATAAGCATAACCATCAGGAGTAACTGGCCTAGAGTTCGTAGTCTGTGGCTAATTGGGATAGTGTACAATAGTCCAATGCACCTATAGGTGATAGGTTTTTTGGACGTTTTGTAGGGTATTTCTCTTGCGGCCAACAAGGCCATATTGCTAGGCATTTTCTGCATAGGAATACTACTAGTTTTGGTTAGGGGCCAGGAGTTTATTAGATGATGGTAGGTGATGTAGGGAGGTCTCATTGAGCATTTACTGCAGTTGATAATTGATAGATTGGGTATCAAGGAGTAGTTGTTCAGGCTTCTGGTAGTGTACGCACATCACAGGATACTCATCCTCAAGGGTCGAGGTATTGATTAGGTGTTGATCTAGTGGGATCCTAGAGATGGTACTTTTGTTATCTAGGATGATGCAGTTAGGATGAGGGAGTTATATCCCTATTTTTTTGTAGGCTTCCAAGAGTTAGCTTGACCCTAGGGGGGAGGATGTAATATCCCTCCATTTTTCTCTTTGCTTCAGACAATGTTCTACTTTGCTTAGCTTTGTTTTTGGTTGCACTTATACTTTGATATACTCTGTGATTTTTATTATTTGATCGCTATTTATAGAGTGATGTGGACTATATGTTGTGATGAGATGTTACTCTCGTTGATGTTATTATTTGACATGCCTTTGATTAGCATTATGATTATTTGGAATAACATGGTTATATGCACATGAGTAGTTTTTATATGTTAGAACTGTTAGTTTAATGATAGTGTATTGGTGAAGGGGACATAATTGCATCACTCACTAGTGAGCCCCTTGAGATTCCATGATTTTCTCTTCACGGTGTGTTCTTATATGATGTTTATATACATGTCTTATTTATGCCTCATTCATAGGTTTGTAGATACTTGACATCGACTCCACCTAACTTCATAGGTTTGAGTGTGTCAACCCAATGGTTATGTTGATTGGGAGGTAGTAGGTAGGATACTTGTGTCAAGCCTTTACCATAGTCTCAGTGTGTCATCTGGTCTAGTCAGTTTTTCTTGTTAAAATGTGTTTATTATTGCTTTGATTTATTTTGTTAAAATGCTTAAAAAGGGAATTTATGAATTTAAGTATTTAAAGTTGATTATTAAATTAATCTTATTTTAATGTTAGAAGTTTTGAATTAATAAATAAATAAATTTAATTTAATTGATAAATAGTTTAATCCTATGATTATATTTTTTATTGATTAATTAAATTAGTTAATTAAGTTATATTTAAAAAAGGGAAATGTTTTGTAATTATTATATATTTTAATTTTGAATTTTGGAGGATTTTATACAAAAAGGATAGTTAGAGATATTTTATGATTTTTATTATGTGTTAGAAGAAATTAATGAGTTGGTTGGAAAATTAATTCATAGGAGAATATTTTGGCGTTGAAAGACGAAGTGGAAAGCTTCTTCATGGTAGAAGCACGGGATATTTTGGGGGTTGGAAAATTGTTTGAAAAGTAGTTTAGCTGTGATTGGTATGGGATATGGATAATTTTTGGTGGAATTTTTTGTAGAAATTATTTTTGTATTCTTGCATCTTTAGAAAAATTGTTCTCATAAATTCTTGTTGTGTTCGGGATTTTTGTTGTGATCGGGAAATCATATTACAATGGAGGAAGCCATTGTTTTTCTAGAAAGATTGCTTGGATCTATGGAGGAGGCACTGCTTCAGATCTACAAATACTCAAGCATTGGACTACATGTTCTTTCTTGTTATTTTGTTAAGTTTTTAATTGAAAATTTTCTAGATTACATCTTCTTTGTAAAATATTTCCTTGTGTTAAAAATTGTATTGTCGTAAATGATTTCTCTGTAAATAAGTTTCTCTGTAGAATCATTTTCTTCTGTAGGTTGAAATTCTTTGTGGAAAACTTTAGCAAATGGAAATTTTGTATTATAGTGGAATTAGGAAACCCCAGAAGGAAATGTTTAGGGATCTCGAAGAAATTTTATTTTGTGTAAAAATTTTTTCCTATAGGTTTGAACTCTTGGGAAATTCTGTGTAAAAATTGATTTGTGAAGATATTGTTTTGTTCTTTCTTCCTAAAATTCTTGTTTGAGCAAAGTTAAAAGATCCTCTGTATTTTGGTTGAGAAATTTCACCAATAAAATATCCTCTATGAAATTTTGGTTTTCGTGATGTCTGTAAAATTTGCTTGTGGAATTTTTTATCAAAATTATTCCTCCAATTTTAGTATTTGATTAATCAAGTTTATATTAATATATTTATATATATCCATATATATATATATATATTGCTGAATATATATATAATATATATACTCTTGAAATTTTATTAAAGCCATTGAAAATTTCTTTAATCGTCGTACGATGATGTTCTCATATGGTTGGGGATGGAATGAAATGTGCGGTGTTAAAAAAAGAATTAAATTCTATGCATTTAAATTTGTGTTTGGTGGGGGGGTTTTAAACCCCCACCGTCCCCCATATAATGGAGGGAGTGTTTTCAATGGCAGTACCCTCCACCAATGAGTGGAGGGAGTGCTGCCAAAGGCAGCGCTGCCCCCAACATTAACAGTCAATTGACTATACAAGAGTACAGTCCGACGCCCTTATAAATGGTCCACCTTCAATAAAGAAAATTCGTCTGCCTTTTAAATTTTGGATTTCAATTTTTTATGAAAAGTAATTTGTGATATATTATATATATATTTGGGTATGATTTAAAATATATATGTATATATATTAAATATATATTTAATAATTTATGTTCTTGTAATATATTTGATATATATTTAATGTATATATATACATAGGGCATATATATAATTATGTATATATATATTTAAATATATATTTTTAAAATAATTTATATTTTAAATGGGTGCATGCATATATGCACAAGAAGAAGAAATTGATTGAGTTTATCTTTCAGGGAAATTATATTGTTTTTAAAAGTAATCGAGGAAATTGACTTGAATCTGTAGATTTAGAATTTCCTTTCTCTGGATGTGAAGAGGTTTTAAGTTTGTTTCAATTAACTGATTTACTAGGAAAATTGTTTTTACTATAAATTCATTGTAGAAGGGAAATGCATTTAATATATCCGAAATTAGTTAATTTCCTATACGATTTCCTTTCAAGTTATTTCCTCTATTTATTTATTTGGGGAAACTGGTTTAGAAATGTTTAAGTCTTCCAGTCGTAATATGTAATTGGGGGTTGTGATTTATTTTTGTGTCAACCTAGTATGTTACCCTTGGATTAGTGCATTTTCTATTGTGAGTGACTACTTGGTTTCCACGAACGAGGATTTGTGCCTCCTTGTTTGGAGTGGATTAGGTTTTGTGTTTCCTCCCTTGTTGGAGTGAATGTTGTATGTGTTGCCTCCTATGTATGGAGTGGGTTATTCTATCTAGTTTTGTGTGCACTATGGTACCCTTGGTGGCTGGTTTGATCCATGAGTTGTCAAGTAGAAGAGTGTCTTCCATTAGGCATCAGAGCCCTGAAGAGGTAAACTAGATAACCTTTGGAAGTAGTTAATCAAGTGAAAACATAATTCAAGTATTTAGGGGATTGGGTAGTATTTAATATTAATTAAGATAATTTAGCCTCACTCATGGACTCAAGTGATCGTTTGGGCTTGGGATGAGTGGGAAGGCCTGGAATAGCAAAGGTCATCTACCTTGTCTTTTCAAAAGGTATTTGATTTCACATGAGTGAGTGTGGGGGCCAGGGATCGATTGAGGCTACCAGGATATCCCAAGATGGTGGCCATTACCTAGGAAGATCCTCATTGGATATCCCATGTCAAGTTGTGTCATGACACTCTTTCTATGACAACAATTGGTATGTTGGTTTATGTGTATGGTTCTTTTAACATACTTGATTTGTTCATATTTGGAAGAAATGTTACCTTTATGATAATGTGGTTATTGTACTTGTAATTGGTTGAGTCAGTATTTGTTAGCCTGTGTCTAGAGGTAGTAGGTTTGGTCTTAGATCCTTTTTACTATCTACTAGCACAAGGGGTGGGCCTTCGGGTACCACTTGGTTGGGAGGAACATGTGCCCTACACCATTGGGTCCACCTTATCTTTAGATTGTGATGGTGAGATTTCCAATGGGAGAGCTCATGGATTCCAGCTTATTACTTCATGCTTTGTATTTTTTATAGATGGCTCTTGTAATTTATTACCCCTAAGTTGTATTTGAGGTGGTTTCTTGTATTATGTAAAACATTTTTATGAGCTACCTCATTCAAGGAATGAGTGATGTAATCTTATTTGATGAGTTAATGTTCTATGGAACCTTGTTGTATTTCTTATCTTTATGATGTAATTTCATGTATGGAATGTATGAGCATTTATTTCCTTAAGTAGTTAATATTTCTATGGTTGAAATTATGTTTATGTATGGGTTTAAATGTAACCTTATTCTTGTAGCCTTAGAGGTTGTTGGCAATAGGTACTGAACTTTCATGTTGTATTATACATTTTTTAAAATTGTGCACCTGTGTAGATAATTTCAACTTCCTCTACGATTGTGTGGTGGGGCATTATGCATGGTATTTAAGCCTAGGTTTAATCATTGGGTACTCTAGGATTATGATGAACCCATTAAGATTTAGTTGCATAGGTTTTTAAGTGTGTACCTTGTCTAACACCTTGATGTGTATTTGTAGGATCATGCCTCCCAGACACAGATGAGATAGAGGGCGAGGTCATGGCTGTGAAGGTAGTCATGGAGGGAGTCAAGATGATTCCCTTCCTCATGCTCCACATGTTTTGGATTGTGAGGAGCACAAGGCATCACAAAAAGTCCTAGGGGGTGGAGACTGGGAGCAGGATCCTCCAAGGATCAAGGGTGCACAGATGCACATGATATTAGAGGAGGCATTGTCTCTCCTTGGGTAGAGACAAGGCAGTGTTCAAGGTAATCTTGGAGAGAGGGAAGTTTCAGTTCAGTCTAAGATAGTAGCAGCTACACATATGAGGGACTTGCTTAGGGCACATCCACCTATATTTGATGGATCTAGCAGTGGCCTTAAGGTAGAGACATGGCTTATTAACCTTAATTGATGCTTCACGATGCACCCCTATGGTAGCAATACCAAAGCTCGATGGACTATTATGCATTTGAGGGGATTTGCGTCCACCTGGTGGAGGTTAGAGGATCAGAAGCTCTAGATTGACATTAATTTTTGTCATGGGAAATGTTCCTGGAGAGGTTCAGAGCTCACTTTCTTTTAAACCACTGGCATCAGTGTCGAGGTTATGAGTTTCATGCCTTTTTTGAGTTGGAAATGTCAGTAGAGAAGTACGAGTGTCATTTTTACAAGCTCAAACAATTCACTGGTATTGGAGATGATGAGGGCATGCTTGTCCATCATTTTTTCAAGGGCTTAAATACTCAAATTAGCGAAGGTGTGTGGGTTTTCAAACCCAAAACCATGGAGATGGCTATGGAAAAGGTGAGGTTAGTTGATGAGAATGTATCCATGGCATTGGGAGGCCACACAGGAGTTCATATCAACAGTGGATCAGTTGCAAGGCCTAGTGCTCATGGGGGTCACATGGATACATGCATCACATGGGTCTAGCATTCTTGGGGCCACTTTATGTGTTGTATGTAATGTTGAGTTCAATATTTAATGTGGGGTTACACATGGGAATAATATTTAATGTTGGATAAACTTAGTACCCAATAGTAAATGAGGGGTTAATGGTTTTGTAAGCTCATGGTATTAGTCACATGGTTTTATGTAATACCACTTGGTGGTTTTGTGTGAATTTTTTTCTATAAAATCAAACACAAGAGTAGTTGTGTAAGGTTGGTTGGTTGAAGGCATCTCTTGTTATTATTTGTGAGGGTTAAGGCATGGCATGGGATGTGTGGTTACATGCTTGTTCACATGGAGTGTTTGTAGATGGTTTGGTGTTCCAAAGGTATTCATGGAGGACTTTGAAGATGTATTGTAATGTTTATTGTTGAATAATACATGAGTGATGGATGATTTTGGAGGCTAGGTTCTTCCCTCTTGAGGGTTTTCCTAGGGTATATCTTGTGTCATATTTGATGGTATGTTGTTTATTCTTTTGTATATGGATTTTGAATAATTGTTCACATAGATTTCTCTATTTGGGTTATGTGGAAATTATCTTGGGTGGATGCATATTTCCTTTCATGTGGTATCAAAGCCATGGTTGTGGTTTGTATAACCCTTATTACAATAGATTTGGTGTATAGTTGAATCTAGGGATTGCAAGGAAATAATGAAGACATTGCAAGATATAAGGGTTTTGTGTAGATGTCTTTTTGTAGATTTAGGATTTTGGGGTTACAAATTTATAGTTTTTTTTACAGATCTAGGTTTATGAATCTTTGTTGGAAAAGGGTTTTTTTATGGATGTTCATTATGAGTGTTTTGTAGGAGAAATATTTTAGATGGCCTCCTAGGAAAAAATAGACCTCACCATTGGATCTAGGAGGCTCGAGAGATGAAGTTTGATATAAAAATTAGCCTATTTTGGATACAAGAAAAATGCAATGTTTTTTGCTCTCTTCCTTATTCAACTGTACGATTGCTGGCAGGCTGTCAACTTCGATTGGCAGTCCTATAAGGCAAGTCAACCCTAACTCACCACATGGGGTTGTAAATTATTTAATCCCACCCTTAATAAATTCTAAATTCAAGCTAGTTTTTTATTAAAAATAAATTAAACCATAAGCATATCAGTTTCGCCACCTCCCTACCACTTGGGTGTCATCGATAGGTCATTAGTGGCTCAGTCAGGGGGAACCCTAGCTCAACCCATATAGAAAAATTGGGTATTTTTTTCTTCGAGAGGGCATAAATTTTTCCTAGGGTGTCCATTACTCATGTATTATTCAATAATAAACATTACAATACATCTTCAGAGTCCTCCATGAATACCTTTGAAACACCAAGCCATCTATAAACACTCCATGTGAACAAGCATGTAACCACACATCCCATGCCATGCTTTAACCCTCACAAATAATAACAAGAGATGCCCTCAACCAACCAACCTTAGACAACTACTCTTGTGTTTAATTTTATAGAAACAAGTTCACACAAAACCACCAAGTGGTATTATATAAAACCATGTGACTAATACCATGAGCTTACAAAACCATTAACCCCTCATTTAATATTGGGTACTAAGTTTTTCCAACATTAAATATTATGCCCATGTGTAACCCCACATTAAATATTTAATTCAACATTACATACAACACATAAAGTGGCCCCAAGAATGCTAGACCCATGTGATGCATGTATCCATAGATTCCCTAGGCACACCACATAATAAATAAATATTACATTATATAACATGTAATGTAAGGTGTACAACACACTTTTTTCTAATAAGATATGTAGAATATTTTGGATGCATACTTGCCTTGTAGTTAAATATTCATCTTATGTTGAGTTGGGAACTATGTTCATCTCATGGTTTTCAAATTTTCTATGGTACATGAATTGTGGAAAATAATTTAAAGGGTTCCTTGTAAATCTATTATTCCAAGTTTGTAAATATTATTGATGTATTGTATGATTTCTAGTTGCAATTATTTTTAAAAGAAATATGTATTATTATTTAAAATATGTAAAGTTAAAGAAATAGTTAATATTGTACAAGGTTGAATTATTGAAAAGAAATATCAATCTATGTGGTATAATGATCTTTAGTTAAAAAACATACATATTATTTTGTTTACTATTATCATTTTTGTATCTCCAATTATTAAATATGGTCATAGGAAAATAAATGTATATTCTATACTTTTTATTAAAGATGCAAATATTATCCTTCCCCAATATCAATTTAAAGAAATTTTTATTACTATGAAGTTAATAATGGTTTTTTTTTTAAAGATATGTAGGAAAACATATATAAGACTATATATATAATAAAAATAATAAATTCATATATTTTTATTAAAATGTGTCTATAATGAATGGTTGTGTATTTGAAGATTATTTTACTTATCATTATATTTTTTTTCTTAAATATATATGAAATTAAAAATTCAAAGTATAATGTGGTGTATCTATTTACATGTATAAAAAGACATATGTATAAATATATATTTTTTTAAACTATTACCTTTTTATTAAAGTTCTTTATAAAATAAAAATATTTAAATATAAAAGGGAAGATTCAAATTATGGTTTCATCTTGTTTGTTCTTTCTTTTTAAGATTAAAAGAAAAAAAATATATGAAAATTGTAGGGCAAGGGTGAGTAGGGTAAACCCTTCTTGTTGCAACCCCTTCAAGGAGCTCGATTCCAATCAAAAGCATGACCTCCCTTGTGGGTTAGGGCTGATAGGGGTGGGGGAAGTGACCCCCATGTGACGCCAATGACCCTCCCAGAGGAGGTCATTTTTCCCCATTCCCATACATTATATTTGTTGTTCAAACAAGTGATTAGTTAAAAAAAAGGAAAAAAAAATAGTGTTGAATCCCTTATTTTGGCCACTTTTAGCGTTGGATTCATTTGACCCTCTATTTAAAACATTGAAATCTTACCATTTACAAACACACACATAAGAATATATATATATGTACATATTAATAAATCATTTCTATTTAATCAAATGAAATGAATATAAGTAAAATAGTTATTTAAGAAAGAAGAAAATTGAAAATTAAACAAGAGATTAATTGAAAGAGAAGTTCCTCTCTCACTAGTTTCCTTCTTGTGCCTTCTTTGAATGATAATACAAGGGGATGAAATCCTTTTCTATAACCTTATGATTAGAGTGCATTAGAATGATTATTTATTTAATAAGATTTTTTAACTTAAAGTAAATATTGAATTCCACATTTTATTGAGCTATAGAGTCTTAAAGTTATTTTGAAATAATAGGTTAAGTAATATATTTTCTAATGGAGTAACATTTACTAAGAGGATAGTGAATTAATTGTGGCAATGAGAATTTTATAAATTAATTGAGTGTTAATTAATCAATTAAATTAATTTAGTGAATTAATTTAATTGTGCGTATAATAATTGTTTCTTGGTGGGTGTAGGTTTATTTTAGGTTATTTTGTTGTTTTGTGGTTGTTGGGTGCTAATGGTAGCTTATAGTCATAATTTTAGGTTAACACCCTCTATGTTGTGTTTTTTGGTTGTTGCTGGTGGTCTATTGAATATCTTTTCATGCATCATTTTGTATCTCTTGTTGTAAAGGGTTTTGGGGTCCCTTCAAAACCTATTTTTCCTTGTTAATCAAAATTGTGTCGTATAATAACCATTTATTAAGAAGTTGGAAATTAGTTTGTAATGTTAATAAATTAATTTTAAGAATTGAACCTAATGATAGTTAAAGAAATAGAATTGGCTAAATATTTGATTTGTTTTTGTTGCTTAGTTAAATTAAATGTCTTAGAAAAGTGAAATGATCCATAGATTTAAATATTAGTCAAACCAATTGATGTTATACTGTATTGTTACAATTATTTGCAAGACAAATAAAAAAATGTTAATTTGATATTTTATGTGTTGTTTAAATATTTCTTGATCTAGTTAAATGATACAAATTTTAATATAAATAAAATGAAGGCATTCTTTAGTTTATTGTTTGAATTGCTTTGAATGTTAAATGTTAATTAATTAAATCAAACATTATTATAGTTAATAGGAATTTTATTTAGCTATGGTAGCTATTTTAGGCTTTAAATTACCCCACTATGGTGTGACCACCTCACTTTCACATACTAAATCTAAATGGAATGTGTGGATAAAATATAAATATATAAAAAAAGAACTCAATAGTCACACAATCTAATTTTGTATTCTTCAAATTTCTAAATTATGATAAGTTGATTTTAAAAAAATTTTGTAGCATATCTTTGTAGGCAAATTGAGAGCATTAGACTATTATTCAGGTTCTAAGCATCAAGAATGTATTAACATTAACTGTATTTTTATTGACTTGTTAAAAAATATCTCAAAAATAATTTAGACCAAAACATATTATTCATTGCCTTCTATACCAATATATAATTAATTGTTTCTTTAATATAATTTAAGAATAAAAATACTCTCTACCTTTTTTAAACATAAATATATTGGAATCATAAATAGTGAATGGCTTAAAGTCTTTTTTTTTAAATGCAACCCCAGTACAAAATATATCTGAAAAGTAAATTCCAATAATCTGTTACGACAATACGTAATTTGAACCCAAGTAACATAATTACATCGAGAAGGTGTTCCATACAATTGCATTTTTTCCATGTGTATCAAAACAAAATAAATAAATGTTTTTGGACATTGTACGATGGAAGGTGATAGTAAATAAATGTTTTTTACTTTTCTTGTATGTAAAGTAGACACTAAGTCAAAACTATTTTCTTGTTTTACCATGACATGTTTTCTCAAAAAGTGGAGTATTGAGGTTTTCAAGATAAATTTCGTTTTTAATCACTTCCATTGAGAAGATTTTTTCGATGTAATTATCTATTTAGAAGTGCAAATTTCTATGCATTTTGAGGTCAAAATGAGCTGGAGATGAAATATGAATTTGGGACCTTACATTGAGTTTTTGGAGTACTTTTTAAAGTTGTTTGACAAATATCTTGTCTCTTTTTGTTATTTAAGAAATAGGATTGATTTTGTTATTTAATCTATAAATTCTTGTTAAGCTAGATTAATATTTATTCCACTAAATCCAAAGTAGTAGTTTTGCATGATGGTAAAGTTCTACACACCATTGTTAGAGCTGTAAACATAAAACCCTATCTTTGCATGTTAATCAAAAGAGAGTTTATCGTTGTCAAATATGTTTTGAAAAATAATACAAAATTAGACATTTTATGTTAATGAAATGTATTCGCTGTCAAATTCTATTTTACTCATTTCCTTTCAAATTCTTTTTTACTCTTAAAGTTTTCATACCTATTTAATTTGTATCTTAATAGGATTATATTATATGATTAATATATAAATAATTTTATTATTATATAAATTAATGGCTGGAAAATGATAGACCTCGACATAATTTATATAGATCATGCAAATCTAAATAAGCTAGTTTTAGTTCAACACTAATAGACAAGAAACAAAATGACTGTATACCAAGAAAATATCTCCAGACACTTTCCCTATCTCTAGACACTTTCCCGTGTTCCCCTAAGAGACGGATTGGATTTTAATAATGTCGTCTTACACTGTCTAATACATGCCATACACAACCAAAGACAAGAAAAAGCCGAAGCAGACGGTTCTAAGTGGCGGGCCTAATTGTTGATTGATGCATCTCATCTACAGGTCTCTCTATTCTCGATGAATCAACATTGGTTGATACCGAAGCCAACGAGAGAGTTGACAGAATCGATAGATACACGGACGCCTTGCTGCTGAATATTGCCTATGATAGACAGACTTCCATCTGTGGGTGCAAAGGCTAGGCAAAAAGTTCCCATGATATCCACAGCAATCAGATAGTTTTCAGCTGGGAGAGTCAAAATGGCCCCGTTGAGAAAATGAAAACTCACGGTGGGAACGCGGACCGTTTGGAGGCCAGCGAAGTCATAGCAGGTGTCGAATAAGAACATCCCTTCTGCCCGGGGAAGATGTTGGGTGCTCACCACGAAGGCGTCACGCATGGCTACGTAAGCATCCCTCCGCAACCGCGTGACGGCCGTGCCCGAGTCCACTATCACGCCTCCTTCACCCGTCTCGTCGAACTCAAAGACATTCTGCGGAAGAGAAACGAGCAACCCTCCGACGCTGATGGCTGTCAGTGGAATATAATAAAACGTACCCAGTAGTGGGTTTCGGAGAAGTGGAACGAAGACGGACCCAACGGGCGAGACCGAGTCGGGACCGAAGTCGAGCACCCCAGAGGATTCAGACGAGCGGTCGACGAGGCAGTACGAAAACTTGGTACCATATGACCCGAGCTGGGAAGGGAACGACAACGCGCCGGCCCCGAGACCAATCAACCCGGCAGCGCCGACAAACAAGCCCTTGTTATCATGGCCACACCCAATTGCCACTTTTTGAACTATTGTGTTGCCGAATGCGAGCGTCTCCGTAGCAAAGCTACCGACGGAATGAGACCCATCTCCATACGCTACCTGATACACACACCCGCGGCTGTTGCAGCCCGACTCCTCCAGCTCACTGCACACAGCAGAACTGCACGAAATGGAGGTGAAGGAAGCCGAGGAGGAGGGATCAAAGACCGGATCGGTCTGGTCGTAGCAATCTTTGCATGGCTGGCACTGGACCCATACCACGTCGCTACCTGTGTCCAACACGAGGTACTGCTCCCTCGCCGGGGTTCCTACGCCTATTCGGGTAAAGTATTCCCCGCTACCTTCCATCGTACCGGACATCACCTCGGCTCCGAAATCCTCAATCTTGGCGTTGTTCTCTATTCCTCTTTCTTTCTCCTTCCCCTTCAACTTTTTCTCTACCCGCCTAGTTAGTGCCTTCACCCGCCCGGATTCCCTTTGCAGCTTCTCTCTAAACCTCTGCTCGTAGCTCACGTTTCCCCCCACTATACTATCTCTGTGGAAAACTTGCAGCCTCCACGTATTTTGGCCCACGTCCTGTTCTTGTTGATAGGTCTTATATAGCAGGGGTGAGCTCACTTCCCTAAGCCGAGCTGCAATATCCAGTGCATGATAATGAAACTCACCTCGTTTCTCTGCCCAAGCAACGTGAACACAGAAGGGAAAAGCATAGAGAGTAATTATAACCCAAACTGACACTGGACCAAGAAATATGGAAAGACCCATTTTATAGAATACAGCTCACGCCTCTCTCTTCTTCGTGAGGAGAGCGCACAACTTGATTTCTCTTGGACGGTACGCAAAATATATCGCTCACCTCTCAACTTTTACTTCTCTCACTCTATCGTACCGAGAGCGCCTTCAGACATGAGCTCAATTTTTACTAAGCTTTGCCAAAACACTCTTGAGTGGCTCTCTCAGAGAGCATGGCAATAACTGATCTCAGAGTAATCAGAGAGTAGCAGCTGCCATACAGAGACCAACAAGCTAAAATACTCTATAATTTCAGTCCCTCTTCTCACTGATTCTCTAACTATAAACTACAATCTTTCTGTATCGCTCCTGAATTTATACCTGTGTTTGATTGTAATCTGTTGCACCTCAATGAGTGCCACCAATGATTTTATAATGATTTGTTGTTATTGGTCTTGTATCGTGCCAACTATTTCCCAATCTCCCATATTGAGGGGTCTCCACTAGCCATTGTTTCCACTACTCCCATGCCATTGAAATCGACCCGACCTGGCAATCTCCTATTGTCTGACACAATGTCACATATGTTGGATCGACCACCCATCCTTACTTTTCGGGGCTTTTCAAAATACAAAGAATACTCGTTGGTGATGAGTCGTTTTGATTGGCAATATCTTAAATGTGGACTAGTCATTCAATTTTATTAGTTTTTAATTTCTTTTGAAATCCATACTTACTCTTGTCTTAACCGCGTGTTTACGTTCCATTAAACGCATCTACCACCGGCCTGGCTTGAATAGACCTATCGAGCAGGGCCGTTTAATTAAGCAAGGCAACATCTGTGAACAGACATAACTTTAAGTTCTGTCGGACTCACTATGCCTTAAATACTAAAATCAAGGCTAAATTTTCATGCATCACTTTCCCACGTACAAGAATTTTAATCATTTAAGTTAAAGTCATGATTAATTTTTTACTTTTTATTAGTCCCTGCCTTTATAGGCGGGAGACTAATGTTTTCGGTTGGGCAACTACCATATTAATCGGTGCTTTGGGAAGCGCACAGGGAGATTAATGCTTTGCTAAGGTAAAGTCTAGGATTTTTCATATTTTTTAGTGTGAAAAAAAAGACATTTATCCCTGCCGTCGTTGGTCCGTGCCTAGTTTGCTGGGGGTTTTGGTTTTTCAGCAATAATTTTTCAAAGCCTGTCCAATGAAAGGTGAGAGGGCAATGTATTAACCATGTTAGGCTAATGTTTTGTCTATTTTTCTGCAAGGGCTACATGGATCTGAGCTAGGCGTGTGGCATGGTAATGCTTGCACACTTTGCAGCTATGCATAGAAAGGGGGCTATGCATGGAAAGGAGACTAATGTTTTCGGTTAGGCAATTACCATATTAATCAGTGCTTTGGGAAGTACACAGGGAGATAAATGCTTTGCTAAGGAAAAGTTTGGGATTTTTCATATTTTTTACTATGAAAAAAAGACATTTATCTTTGCCGCCATTGGTCTATGCCTAATTTGCTAGGGGTTTTGGTTTTTCAGCAATAATTTTCCAAAGCCCATCCAATGAAAGGTGAGATGGCAATGTATTAACCATGTTAGGCTAATGTTTTGTCTGCTTTTCTACAAGGGCCACATGGATCTGAGTTGGGCACGTGGTATGGTAATGCTGGCACACTTCACAACTATGCATAGAAAGGAGGCTATGCATGGAAATGAGCTTTAAAATCACTGAGAGCTTAACGTCGTGTACATTGGGTTGGTTCAGAAGGTGCTACGATATTTTATCTGTGATCAGTTTGGCTACAAAGGATTCTTGTTTCTTGTTACAAAGAAAGTTACCATATTGCAGGGTATTGATGCATTTCATAAATATTTTTTGTTATTACAATGTGGGGTTAGAAATCATTTGCCCAGATGTTCCTCTCCTTGCAGATGTGTTCCTTGCCTAGATGTATTGTTTTGTGATTCATCAAAATGACATTGCATTATTGGTTCAGTTTGTTACTTGCCTAGATGCTACCCTAATTCACTCTGCATAAGTCATTTTCCATGAGTCAAAGGGAAATACATATTTTGGTTGTTTACAATTATTCTATGGAATTTTTTGCACTATTGAACACTTTGTTACTCCTTACTTACTGGACTAGTGGATGTGCCTGGTCTTATTTTCCAGCATCAAGAGCTAATGAAAAAACAACTGGAAAATGAAATTATCTAGATTTGGGCACATTTTTTATGCATTCTAAAATTAAATGCCAGATATTTCAAGAAATGAATACAAAACAAGAATCTCAGTAAAATTAGGGAATTTTGGAATGCATTTTCTCACTTTTTCCCAGTATTTTTATGTCCCATAGATGGAGAGGCAAAAATAAAAGGCAAAGTAAATAGAATGGTGGTATTTGGCTGCTAATGCTTCTTGCCTTCATTTCCTTTGGCTGGTGTAGAGAAGTTTATGAGCCATTGTTGATTCTGTTTTGAGGTTTGGTTGTTCTAACCACATAAGGAAATTATATAAATCGATAGTATAGTTAGAAGGATTAACTTTTAGGAACTACTAACTTGGTCAGTTATGTTCTTTCCCCTGTCTTTTTCAATTTTCCACGTAGCATAATTATTTCCCATCACATTGACAAGGACTACAGAGTGATTAAGGTGATTAGAACCATATTTATGTGACCTAATAACATTCTTGAAAAACCCAACTTGTGTGCTCAACTTTGGAAGATCGATGTCAAAAACCCCACTTCCTGCTAGTACAAAATTTATGCCTTTCGATGCTATCATATTAGGTGTTGAATCATTTAGCGGGCCATAAGGAGTTGGTAACAGAAGGCCTAACATTTGGGCTGCATAAATCAGAGAACCAAAAAAATCCTTAGATTTTCTTTTGACCTTATATATATATATAGATAGATAGATAGATAGATATAGATATAGTGAATTACAATGTCCATCTACATGCCTAAATTTGTACCTCTGTGTTGTCTTGGCACATGGTGCAATGATTTTAATTCCACTTGGAACATTGGTAGAAGGCTAAAACCTCTGACTATATGGTCTCCAAGAAAATCAGGGTGCAAAATGGAGCACAGGACAACATTACTTGATTTTATTTGTGTGATGGTACACTGAATGAAAGTGGTACATTACTTGATTACATAGGCATATAGCTCACAAGTAAAATGAATTTTACAGATGCTTAAGTTGTTGGAAATTAAATGAAACTACACTTTCAGTTTGTCCTTTGAGCAAATTTTCATAATAACATGCTTTGACATCTCGTCACCCTTTTACCATAGTATTGTCAAGTTTCCCTTGTTGGAAGTTGTTTCTTGTGGAATCTTACTCATAGAATGGTTTTCTGAATTCTACTGATGATAGTCCTACTTTGTTTTGTAAATCTGATATTATTTTACATTCTTCTTTAGCAACCTGCTATTTACAAGATATAAAGAATATAGAGCTTATACATAAGAAAAAAACCAACTCCTTGATCAAGCACCCAAATCTTCTAAAAATATCACTACTGAATCTACTATAAAAGGATAATTTTATTTGTACTCCTTGTATTTCTACTCACTCCAATACATATAGCAATCTTATTTTAGCATGGAACAATCACAACCATTTGAAATGGATGTCATCAGCTTCCATAGCTGATTATCCTCTTTCACATGTTGGTCAACTATCTATTCATAGATGTGCATCCTTAGCAACAATTATCTACCTCGTCCTAGATAGGTGTACCCTCCTCAATGCAATTCAAAATTCACAAAACAGATGCATATTTCCTCTTATCACACACATGCCTCACAAAGAAAAATGGAATTTTCAATTTGCACCCTGAATTTCCATTTATCACACGTGCACCTCTATATAGAAGAAAAAAAAAGATATCATATATTTGTTTTAGCTATCAAATTTTGCATATATGCACTTCATTATTTTTTCCTAGATTCATTTCAACTAGTGTTGGATTTTGTCAAAAACTCAGCTCTACTGTCTATGCTTGCACTTTTTGCATATAAATGATGCAATGGTGAGCAATTTGAACTTGCTCAAGAGAATGATGTTGTACCATGAGTCTAAAAAATAGTCAATCTATTATCCTATTTATAAATGGCAGCAACTCATTCTCCTAAGCAGATTCAGTTTGTTCATCATTACAAAAAAAACATAGACATATTCCATGGACAAATCAGTAGCTATTATGGTCATGGAGCAAGAAGAAGACAACTTTGCTACCCAAAAGTCTACAAATAGAATTGATAATGGTATGCAAATTTCCCCCCTCTTATTTTGCAGGTTTCTGGTGAATTAGCATGTTAAAATATTTTTGACATTTTTAGCTGACCTATTCTAATAGTGTTCAATACATTTGTTCTAGATTGTAGAAGAGAATGAAAGACCAGATAGATGTCATGGACAAATCAAAAAACTTTTATATGCATAGACGAAGTAGAAAACAACTTCTTGTGCAAAAGTCTACAATCTTCAGAGTGGCTTTGCATTTACTATGTCAGATCATGCATTCTTTTTCAGAAGGTATAATTGTATAGAAATGCAAAAACTATTACCAGTAACAATTCCAAATTAATGATTTTCCTAGGATTGTACATTGCATGCATAATGAACAAAAATTGTTTGCAAATTAGTCACTAATTTTTAGCTTCCTTCCATGTCACAGGTTACATTGCAAAGAGAAACTACACAATGTGTTCTACTTACAATTTGTGGTTATAATTACTATATACCATTTCTTGACAATTGCTAAATATTGGGCATATGGATCGCCCATCTCAAACTATAATTCTTGTATATTAGGTCATATGTAATTAATGATTGCCTTGCTACACTTATGGATATTGCATGTTCCAATTGCTAGTTACAAATTGATAAAGCAACATCCCCTTGGATCTCACAAAGTTAGTGCTACTTACATGTTGATGAAGCAAAATTCTCTTCGTATATACACACACACACATATGCTAAATGTTTTTTTACTGGATCTTGTTTACCATGGATTCTGTACTTATTTCTAGCAGAGTTTTGCTCAATTTGCAAATGGTTATTTGCATGCAAGAATCATGTAAATACTCAACATGTTGACCAAAAAAAGCTCGCTACATCATTGCCACAAAAAAAGAGAGAATTGCAAATACTCTTCTACAACCAAACTTTGACTATTATAAATTTTCTAACTAAAAGCTCCTCCCTTCCATTTATTGGTCACTTTCAAGTTCTTCTATACCTTTTCCCAAATATATAGTCAGATGCATTGGTAATAAAAATTTTCTTTTGTTATATAGGAACTAGGGTGTGTAGAAATTTTGGATTAAGCGATAATATGACAACTTTGACATTACTGTTTTCATCAAGGTGAGTAATTAATGATCATGACTGCCTATATTGCAGCTCTTCACAAATATGCATTGTATTTTTATACAACCTTTATACAACTTCTGTTTTAGTCACATGCATTGACAATAAAATGTTGCTTTTGTTTTGTAGGGTCTACATTGCATCAAGGTGTGTAGTAGAATACTAAACTTATTTCTTTTTACACTTTCTTACAAAAAAGATGAATTCTATTTCATTGTGTTCAACATTTCAAGTTTTGCAACAGTTATGAGTTATTTATGCAATCTATTATTGATATGCATATTGTTTCTTACTATTCTTAGAAGTTCCCATTTAGCTATTTATGCAATCTATTATTGATATGGATATTGTTTCTTACTATTCTTAGAAGTGCCTATTTATTTTCAATCGAAGAGTTTTTGTATTTTACAATTGTTTGATGGTACATTATTTACAACATTCTAGACATTTCTCTCCCATCTATCTAAAGAGTACACATTGCATGTAGTACCAGGGAAAAATATTCTAAACATTGTAAATGATTCTCAATCCCATTGATGGCAGGCATGCCGAATTCATTTTCTAGATCAATATCTCAACTTGCATACTAGGGTATGTGCAGGCTATTGATGGATCAAAAAGTGGCAATGAGAAAAAATCACGTTTTGAATCGGTTCAAAAACGCGAAAATGGCCTAGTTGACTTTTCTAGGTTTGGGTGTCAGTACTTCTACCTGAACCAAAAACCAAAGGTAGTTTCCACAAATCAGATATCCGATCCAAATCGGATATCCGATTTGTGGAAGCTGTATATAAAAAAACAGCCGACTCTTTAATTTCATTTCTCACATTTTGATGCAGGCGCAAGAGGTGAAATCCAAATCCGATATCCGTTCTGATCCGATATCCAATTTAAAAGGTATGTATTTTGTTTTTTTGATCTTGTAATCGATTTTTCAATAGATTTTGTTAAGTTTAACTAGGTTTTATGAAAAAAAATTCAAAAATACGGTTTTGTATTGATTTTTTTTAAAAACTAGAGTTTACATTGTTTTTTTATTAAAACTTAATGTTTTGAAATGGATCTTGATTAAAAATTAGTGTTGTTGATGTATTTTTATCAAAAATAAGAGTTTGTTATTAATTTTTGTGAAAAATTATGGTTTTTTTTGGATTTTTATTAAAAACTAGGTTTTTTTTACAATAATTTCATTTATATTGTGTAATTTCAATTAGTTTAAATAGTTTTTAACTTTAATTAGGTATTATGGCTGCAAATTTAAATCCATAAATGCCAAATGCTCTACCACCTCCACAGCCAAATGCTCCACCACCTCTGCGGCCACCAATTGAAAACTTAATTGGTGAAAAATTTGGGCAATTGAGGGGCATTTGTGAAATTTATCAGACAATGCCTCGATTGAGAGATATGACAAACACATTGAAAGAAATAATAAAAAATATAGAAACCCTCTCCACCCAACATAATTCCTTTTATTCGTGGTGAGAAGACATGAGGGAGTATTATCGATGTGGATTCTCTTATGATGATGTGAAAGATCTCCAAATAACCAAAGCCCAAATAGCCTCTTTATTCATTGACCACCGCACCGGTTTGCCAGTGAATGTTAATAGAACAAAACTTTCCATAAAATGGTGCATACATAGGGACATTGTAGCTAACTTTTGGGATCGTTGGTGTATGGTTTTTGATAAACCACCAAACAATAATTCTGACATACCATTTTACTTTATTAATTATATGCTGAGTTTGTGTTAGGGCATCATGTCAATTAATTTGACATTAAACCCTTTCAGGGTGTCGGTGGAGGTATGCCCTAGGATAGACCAGGGGCAGTTAGAGTAGTCCCGAGCCCAAATGTTCCCCTTCCTGCCCTTCCTCCCCTTCCTCCGGCACCTCCAATATATCACCCAGAGATTATTGAGGATGCATCCACACAAACTATTCAGGCTATTCACTCTTTGAGTGGTCATTTGGTTTCACATGTTTCTATAGTAGCTCAACCACATTTTGGTTATGTTGGTGAAAGCTCGAGTGCTGCTGCATCCTCCTCCTCAGGTCCACATATTTGTGTGCCACATGCTTGCACTATGTGCCGCCAAATATGCTTGGGTCCTTCTGTACAGCCCATTGAGCATCCCTTGGACACTTCTGATTATGACCTCCATGATGTAGACATTATAGATCAGTCACAAGGGAGTGGAGCGCACCCTACAACATCCTCTCCTGCTAGAGAGGGAGATGCTGAAATAGTGACACAGGTAAGATTTAAGTTGTAATTTCATAACTTGCATTTGTTTTTAAATGAATGTTAATAAGAGATAGTATCAAGTACTAATATTTATTTACATGGTCTATTTAACAGTTGATGTCTAAGGAGGAGCTCACACGAGTGACTGATAGCACCCTTAGGGCCATTTCATTTGGCTTGGACACACACGCAGTATATATTTTCGCACTCCTCGTTTACATTTTATATTATATACTTTCTTGTCATTTGAATTGTCATTAATGAAATTATATAATAGCTTATATGTTTATCTTGTTTTCCTCCTATAGGAAATACCCAGTGTGAGTGAGGTGCAGCCTCGTCCAGACTATGGAGGCGCAAATCTAGATAAGGGGAAGGTAATTGAACTCAAATTGGATTGAATTAAGATTTTTAAGATCTTATATTGATTATACATATGTCAACATAGATTGGTAGTTTCATATGTACTTGTCAATTTTATTTATAGGAAATTATGAGCTTTATAGATATGTTGACAAGGGACACACTGCCTAAAGGTGTAGTTATTGGAACACCTCAAAGAGTGGGTGTTGAAACCCATCAAAGAGGAGGTGTTGAAACACCTGAAAAAGATAAAGAAAAAGATCAACCTAAAGAGGTACATGTGCTTATTTTATTTTGTGCTTGGTAAATAAGTTCTTATTACCAATAATCATATGCTAACTTGGATCAATTTTATGTTTTTGTTCACATATATAGATTGGCATTTCAAAAGTTGATTTGGTATATTCTAGGACTCCTGACCCTTTGAAGAGACGTATATTTCAGGTAATCAAGATTTCAATTTTAGAGTTCAATTAAAATTCAATGTATATTGATTTTGATGTTAATTATTCGATTTTAAATTATATAGTATAACTAATCTCAATTGTGGTTTGAATTTTTCTTGTGTAGCTACCTTTAGAGCCAACGAGTGCTTCAAAGAGGCTCTATTCTAATGATCCACTAGTAGTTTAGGATGAGATAGACATTTTGGCATGTAAATTTTGAATACATATTGAGATGGCATATGCCAGATTTTGTAAAACTTTGTTTGAGTTGGCATCGATGTCATTTTTGTATATGGACATACACTTGATTATTGGATAATTTGATATATAGAAGTTGACAATCGAAATTTAATTTGTTCCTCATGTGCATGATTAAACTCTTTGAAAATTTTATCTTGAGCAATGGTTAAATATCAATGTACAATTGCCATTTTTGTATATGGACATACACTTGATTATTGGATAATTTGATATATAGAAGTTTATAATCGAAATTTAATTTGTTCCTCATGTGCATGATTAAACTCTTTGAAAATTTTATCTTGAGCAATGGTTAAATATCAATGTACAATATCTTAAAACTGAATGGTTATATTATGTAGTTTATATTTATATCTCTTATTACATTGCATTACACATCTTTCAAACTCAAATCATTAATTCACATTGCATAACTAACAACTAGATGTTCATAGATGAAAAAATTTCAATTACAATATAGTTCTAACAAAGTCAACCTAAGCAGTTATACAATTACTTCACATTCCATAACTAAAAACTATGAGTAGTTGTCAATTGCATTTGTTTGTCATTGAATTCTATGAGACCACATTTCTTTGAAGTTTTTTTTCAAATAGTCCACTGCCTTGTCTATGCTACCACATTTTTCATACATGATAGCGATCACATTAATTTGTAATAAATTAAATGATAGCTTATGGCTATTTAATTTATACTCATTTTATTTAAATGGATGAGGCCGACTGATAGGGTAGATGGTGCAGGAGCACCTAGGAAGCACTAGGAAGCACTAGGCAATTCGAGGGACTAGAATGAAGTTTTGTGTTTTTGATACTTTAAAGGTCATGTTGACCATTGGAATTGAGTGAGAGACTTAATAAAATGCCTTGGTTAGGAGCTATCATTAGTGGAAAATTTTATGAGTTTAGACACTCACTTTTGTTAGTTTCTAGGAAATTGGCAAAAGTGGCAAAATGGGACATTTTGCACCTTTTTCCACTTGGTAACTGACTTTTCCGACCAAAGGGAGGCATAAATACTTTGGGGAACCTATATAGGGAAGGCTTTGACCTATGAGCAGGGTTGGAAGGCATTGAGAACTTTTGTAATTTGAAATTTGATGAATGCTAAGAGTGAACAGTGAGAACAACAAGGAAAATTTTGTGTTTGCTTGAATTTTATGTGATCAGGAGCAATCATGGCTCTATAGTTGTTGTAGTTTGAAGTATTTGTTATGTTCTAAGCTTTGGTGGTAGTATTTAGAGTGTATGTTCATTTTGCAGGTGTGTGTAGTAGTTGTTTTGTTTCCTTTTGATTTGCTGATCTAACTGGCAACCGAGCAAGAATAGGGCTTTAGTTCTCTTTCCCATTGTACTTGGTGTACGAGATTTCGGGGAATGAGGCTAGACTCCATGGTTGTAATTATAGTAGGTTTAGGAGTAGATAGGAGTTCAGGAAGCATGAAGATAGTCTACTCCTAGGTGAGCTTGACAGTGCCCGACTAGGAGAGATAGGGAGAAAAAGGCACTTAACGTGCAGGGGTGGAAAAATCCAGGCAAAACATGATGTGGGAAGGGTAGGTGAATTCCTTTCAAAGGCTTACCAAGAAGGAAGAAGCCCCATCAACTTGTTTGATGTGAGAAAACTCTTGACAGTTTGCAAAATACAGTGAAAAGACCTAAAAAGGCCCAAATCCTTGGTCAGTTCCAGTTTATGGAGTTGTACAAACAGTGGGAACCTAAGGCACCAAAAATATTTGAGAGGTGGGCTAAGGTATCAGAATCCTCAAGGAAAGACTGATTTCTCTTTGGAGAATTTGGGAATGAAAGCCAATTTTCTCAGAGTTGGAGGCTTAATTGGAACTCTTGGGCTAGTAGCCTAAAAACCCTAATTGAGGGTTTGGAAGTAGCGAATGATAAATGGAGTATGGGGAACTGTCAAGAACCTTAGGGAGATGAGTAGAAGCCCTTGGAAACATATCATCACCCCTGCAAAGTTGAATTGAGTTAATGGAGAGAATTAGTCTTTAGGGAAGATTGAAGGCTAAGGGAAGAATAAGAGGTAGTGCACCAAGTAAGCTGATTTGACATGATAGTAGGGTTGGTAATAAAAACCAGGGGAACCTAGACATGATGAAGGTCCTATAGGTTCAGATGCTGAAGAAAGACACCAAGGAGATCTTGCAAACAAGGATCCAGAGCATGGAACAGTGAGTGTTCCATCCAACCCTACCCTATCAGTTGGATGGAACAATCACCGTTCCATAATCTGGGTCTTGCTCACTATTCCATAATCTACCCTAAAGACTAACATTCTCCAAGAACTAAATCCCTTAATCTACCCTTAATCAGTAAAATGAGTTCCAAAACTCATTAAGCCTTTCCACTCCTTATCCTCCTGATCACTCCTGATCAAGACATGTTCCTAAGCCTCTAACTCTATCTCAATGGTCAAAAGAAATGAACTAACTACAAAAGAATGCTTGAATCGAAGAAACTAGCTACCTACTATTCCACACAATGCTTGGAAGACAATTGCACTACATTCTACACAATTCACAGTGTCAGGATCACTCCATTAACACACAATTCAAAGCAAAAACCAGAAAAATTACACAAATTTATCACTGTCTTCTCTTGTATTCAAGGGGAGTCAAAGTTGGTTGTGATAGGTATTCCGCTCAATCCTCGAAGAAGGAAGGAAAATGAGGAAAGAAAAGATGCTTCAAGAGGAATGGAGATAAATGGTCAGATGGTGCTCCTACATTCAAAAAAAAGTGGGACCTCTTCGTGTTTACTGGGATACAATTTGGTCAAAGTTAGTCAACTTTCATTCTCAAACTCATACGATCCAACAGACTGTTCCAACATGTTTGGATGGGTATTTTTATGCTAGGTATGGTTCTCTCTTGCACCCAAATACGTTGAATCGCTCCGAGCTGCATCGTAGCGGCATTTTCCCTTAAGAGTCCAAAGTGCTAAAAGGCAGCAAACTTTGACAAACTATTTATCAGAAACCATGACACTTAAAGAATTTTCATCTAAGGATATGGGATTGTGTTGAGACCATCTACAATAACCTCTCTCGGTTTTTGCTATCTCAAAGGCGTTTTCCCATGGTGATGAGTTTTCAGTTGAGGGAAAAGTTGTCAAATGCAAGCAGTGTAAAGTTGCAAAGTGGTGCAACTTTCATTCTTGAACTCGTACGACCCAATGGACTATTCCAATACATCCAGATGGGTACGTTTATGCTAGTTATGGTTCTCTCTTGCACCCAAATACGTCGAATCTCTCTGAATTGCATCGGAGCGACATTTTCCCTTAAGAGTCCAAAGTGCTAAAAGGCAGCAAACTTTGATGGACTATTTCTTAGAAACCATGATGCTTATAGACTCTTCGTCTGAGGATATGGGATCATGTTGAGACCATCTACAATAACCTCTCTCAGTTTTTGCTATCTCGAAGGCATTTTCCCGTGGTGATGAGCTTTCAGTTGAGGGAAAAGTTGTCAAATGCAAGCAGTGTAAAGTTGCAAAGTGGTGCAACTTTCATTCTCGAACTCGTACGACCCAATGGACTATTCCAATATGTCCGGATGGGTACATTTACACTAGGTATGATTCTCTCTTGCACCCAAATATGTCGAATCACTCCGAGCTGCATCGGAGCGGCGTTTTCCCTTAAGAGTCCAAAGTGCTAATGTCAATGAAATGTGGGGGCAGAAATATTTAAGGTTGGATCAAGATTTTGCAAGTCCTAGCTCTTGCCCAATCAACTTGAATCAATTATATGGAAAATGAAATTCACAATGAACTTTTTACTTTTTTGTTTTTCGAAAAAGTGGCAAGCCACTGTAATTTTTTATATATAAATAGGAGATATTACAAAACTTGGTTCAAATGAGCATACCGACAGGAAAAAACCAGGAAGAAAACCTTCGATTGTAGCTTGATTAAGTACAATGGTAGAAATTCAAACCGTATTTCAAAAAACATCACAATAGATTATGCCTATACACAGTTATGACCCTTTTACATTGTTTCACATTTCAAAATTCAATTTTTACAATGGTTTTCCTTTTTGAGGCATTCAAGGCACAGTCTTCCACAAGAGTATTATGTTGTCAATTTCGAGTGACAAGCACCTGTACAAACCATCAAGGTAGCAGTTAAACTACATACAATAGAAAATATGCTTGGAATAACCAATTGATATTATTGTAATTTGTCACATACCTCTCTGAAAGGATCAGAGTTGCCTATTGTTGTAGCAAGTCTATGAGCAATCGTGCCAGGAATATTGCAAAATTTGTCAAATGATATATCTATATTGTCACAACAAAAAAGAGACTTAAGCATTATACTTTCCATTCTTGAATATGCTATTCAAGTGTGCCTAAAGGGTCATCTCTTTGCTTAAGAGTATCCAATATTGCTTCATGATCAACATTACTAAGTGTCCATAGTTGTTTTGTCTTTGGTTTGGCATGATGCTTCAATAACTTAACATTTGTTGCTATAACAAGGTGTGAATACATGAGAATGGTTTTGTGTTTCTCGTAGTCTTCAAATGCAAGTATGCCATTCTTTATAATCATGTATGTTCGCAACCAAGTTCCTGCAACCACAACTGAACCTGTAGGATACACGAACCCATCATCATCTTCCATCAATTGTGTGAGCTTGTGCTTTACCCACACACATCGAGCCAACCAATATTCTGATCTCTCTTCATTCCCCTGTGATGCAACAACTACAAAAACATGTCCTGGATGTAGTAGATCTGAAAGCCGCTCGTAATCAAGTGAACTTTCCATTGTGTAATTTGTCATGGATATAGTTTGAGATAAAGGAGTTAGATATTGTGGAACCCATGTATCCACCCACTTGCAATGAATACAACTCTGACAAAAACAAGCCAACTGTCGTGTCCAAATGGTCCATGTGCTTGCATTTGAGCTTCGAAATGAATGCATCTTTGAAGAATCTTTGATTGTATGACAATCCAATCTGCCTCCCATTGTACCCTCCTCAACCAACCAAAAGAATCTGTGCACTGTTGAATCAAGTGCCCCTCCCTATGACAATGTTGAACTACACCAATCAACAATAGAAAGCGCATCACTAAATTTTGCTCCTGAAATCTTCAATTGCTCCTTAACTAGAGCTTTTTTTACACATGCACCTGCTCCATCATGCTCCCCTTTCCCATGCCCAACTACAAAAAAACTCCAAATATTAGGTACACCCCTCTCTATATAAATTCTACTCAACCAATAAAACATACGAGCATTCTTGAATTGACCTGTATAGTTATCTAACCAAATGAGATGTCGGCCCAGTGCTATATCATACTCCTGCAAGAACTCAAAAAAATTCTCGAAACAATGTTGGACATACTCGGATGAGTGAGATCTATCATCACTCATATAAAAGTGATACTCTCTGATTATCTTTCAATCCTCCTCTGTACTATCAGGTGCATGTCTAAACGTTATGTGGACAAAAATAGCAATCTGAATGGAATTGTAATACTGAGATTGTACCTTGTTTTGTGGTTGCACTGTGTAGTTTTCAGCAAAATCAACCACTGATATAATAATGCCAATCGGAAAATAGTCCTTACATATCCTGAATTGTTGATCCAACCACTGAGACCTATGACTATGCCTTGCATATTTGTAGAAAAGATTGTCCTTAAAATCTGAAATAAAATCAGCAACACTGCATTCTTTTGTAACCAACTCGCATCTAGAACCTTCACCTCCACTTTGCAAAGTATATTTGACTATCTCATATCTCTTTTTCTCAACAAGATTCTTTCCAAATTCATGTTCCGAACCCTCATGAAAAAATTGAACAAACTTTGACAAGCCACCACATTGTGAGCACTTCGCATTTAAACAATCATTTCTATAGAAAAAAGAACCATCATCCCTAGAACATAAAAATAGATCTAGCAAGTCCCTTGATGATTTCGGAAGATGCATTGCACCACACTCCTGCAACATTTCATTAGTATGCAAAGTAGAATGGATATAGCATAATAGTTCATGGTACATTGAAAACTCCACATGGTATTTTCAACAACAAGTATTACGAATCTTAAGAGGCACACAATAGAATGGCTTCAAACCTTCAAAATTTCTTTGCGAGATTTCCATATTTGGATGTGTTTGATTAAATTTGTTGAACAACATTGTTTGGCTTGATTCCAAGAAATGTTTAGGATGCATGTACGGTCTCGACTGTCAATTCTAAACTTTAAAACATCCTTTGCATTGGGTGATACTCTAGAGTTATCATGCCAAAATTGTTGAATTGTCTGCTTTACATTATCGGTTAGCTTCTTATCAACACGTGTAAGCCTTCCGACAAAAGCCCATGTATCATTTTGAAGAGGATCATCTATTCTTTCTCTTCTTGCAAGTGCTCTATCCAAAGTTTTACGATTTAATTCAAAATCAATACAAGTTTGTCTCATAAAGCGAGCCTTTTCCAATTGATGGCTTACTAGGGCGGTGGTAATGACTCTCCGAGCAACTCTCTTATCTTTTTCCTTGTTATTTTTTCCAATAGACTTGAGAGCATCAAAAATATTTTTGACAATAATAGAATTTTTTTCAGCCCTCTTGTTCAGACAAATCTTCAATTTGGCTAGCAAAGGTCTCATCTTTTGCATCTTTAGCAATTGTATAAAAAGTTTGCATTGCTCGATCAATGTCTTAATGCTAAAATATTGGTTGAAAAGTATTCTAGCCCACAACGGAATAGTTCGTGTTGACCTCTTGCCTTCAAAATTGTTTATAATGTTATCATCAATTTCAACTAACCATTTAGGGGTCCTTGAAGGTCTTGAATTTGGAATACCTCTTTCTTCCACACAAGGTTCTTCATTTCTCGTGTAATCTGGTGAAACATAATTTACACTTGCTTCAATATTATGTTCAACATTTTCACCTTGAACATTTTCAATATCAATTTGAACAATTTCATTCCCAATTTCAATATCATGTTCAACATCTTCAATTCCAACATTTTCATTATCAATTTCAATATTTTTCATTCCCAATTTCAATATCATGTTCAACATCTTCAATTCCAACATTTTCATTATCAATTTCAAAATTTTCATTCCCAATTTCAATATCATGTTCAACATCTTCAATTCCAACATTTTCATTATCAATTTCAAAATTTTCATTCCCAATTTCAATATAATGTTCAACATCTTCAATTCCAACATTTTCACCTTGAAAATTTTCAATATCAATTTGAACATTTTCATTCCCAATTTCAATATCATGTTCTGCATTTTCACCTTGAACATATTCAATTTCCTCTTCACTTGAAAGACCATAGGGCTTAGGTTCACCAATATTAAACATACCTTGTCTTTTCTTTCCGATCGATCCACCTTCCTTCCTTCCTTCCTTCCTTCCTTCCTTCCTTCCTTCCTTCCTTCCTTCCTTCCTTCCTTCCTTCCTTCCTTCCTTCCTTCCTTCCTTCCTTCCATTCCTTCCTTCCTTCCTTCCTTCCTTCCTTCCTTCCTTCCTTCCTTCCTTCCTTCCTTCCTTCCGCGTCCGCGGAGGGGTGAGAAGGGAGGGAGGTGAGGAGAGTGGGGGGGAGGGAGAGGGAGAGTGGGAGAGGGAGAGAGGGTTTAGAGTTGAGGGAGAGAGGGAGAGATAGAAGGAGAGGGAGTGAGAAGGAGAGGGGAGAGTGAGAGAGAGAGAGAGAGGGTGATTGAGTGAGAGACTTGAGAGAGATAGAGGTGGAGAGAGCGAGAGGGAAAGAGATAATATTTAAATATTTTATAAATTGGTAATATATATATTTAATTATTTATGGATTAACTAAAATATTGAAATAATATTTAAATATTATACATTTAATAATATACTATATATTAAATACATAATTCGGTAAGAGATTACCATAAATTGTATATTAAATATATTACATTATAAACTTTATTGGATATTATATATATTAAATTATAAAATTAATTGCATTTTTAAATAATATATTAAAGATTGTATAAATTGTTTTAAAATTGATCTAAAAGATATCATATATCGAATTCAAATCCAATATCCGATTTGAATCGGATATCCGATATTCTGACATAAAATTTAATGCCTTGGTATTAGGCTCAAGATTTGGTTCGGACCTACCAATCCTAAAAGTCAACACGTAAAACGTGTTTAAGAACTTACCTTATTTTTCAAGACTTTGCCGATGTGGCTGATTACTTTTATTTTACGTAAAATTGATAAAACGAAAAGGGTTTGTAAAAGAGCTTCTCAGCTTTCTACCAGTATAAATTATATTTTCTTTAGAATCTAATAAATAATAATTATTTATTTTTTATTAGAATTACGACTAAAGTCCTGATTAATAGTCTGATAGAAAAACATCTATAACTTTCAAACGGTATCACATTTTTTGAATCCAAAACATGCATCACATTCTATGCTTTGCATACTATAGGACTAAAAGAAATAAAAATGAATTCCATTAAGTTTTGACCAAGTTAAGGTGGTCAGACATATGAGTTTTAATATTTTTAAAAAGTTGTAATAACAAATTCATAATTAATTATTTATTTGAAAAAAATTTACAAAAAAATATGCATCACATCCATACATTAGTCCTCTACTTATATCTAAAATTTTATAAAAAAATATTATGATTTTATTATGGTTAGGGTGGTCAGGCAGACACCTACTTTTTATTCTTTCCCTGAAATTTTAGTACTACTACATTGAAATTTCAAATTTTCACCAAATAGATTTTTCTTTTACAAAAATTAACCTAGTAGTTTAGAAACTACATTCAATTTTCCACAGATTCTATTCTTACATTTTTTTGAAATAATATAGATAACTTATTCAAATTTTTATGTCAAGTTGCCCAACTCTGATTTTCTGAATTTTCATTGCCACTTAAGGACCTATTTTTTCCATGATGATCCTGCACATACCCACTATCACTATTGCTCGAGTCTATCTACATCCTTGACTAGTTGAAGACTCAAGACTCTAGCACCAAGAACCTCTTCAAATAGGTAAATTCCTTTCACTTGACACCAACAAGCTCCAAAACTAGTTTACTTACCACCAATGTTTTCATTCATTTTTTTTTGTTTCATTCATCGCACAATAATTTGCCATTGCACGTACAGCCAGGAGAATTTACAACAAAACAATCCCGATTGCTGGACAACATAATATGGATCATTCAATGGTGGAAAAGAACCTACCCTCCAACAAATGAAAGATGAATGAAAATATGTATTGACATTCTTAATATCCTTTTCCCTTGAATTATAGTAGCACATTTGACATTAATGCTCATCACCAATGCCTGCTAACACTTGCCACTCAATGATGTAGGCATCCCTACCAATGATGCTAATTTCTCAAGCAAGAACCAAGAACAAGAGAGGCAAGTATTCTATCACATTCTCAAGCCATGAAGAATATGTACTGACATCCTTGATATTGTTCTTTCCCCAAAATATAAATATGCATTGACATTAATGTTCACTGCCAATGCCTTCTAACACTCATTACTCAATCATATAGGAACCTCTCTAAATGATGTTGTTTGTTCAAGTGAAAGCCAACAAAAAAAGAGGCAAGTATTTTAACACATTTCTACCATATGTAACTTGATTTTTACCATGGTCACTTGCTCATTCAATTTACACCATTTCTAGAATTGTAATTTATAGAGTGAAGACAAAATATGCTCATCCATCAACCATACTTGATATTTATACAAAACAATCAGCTATAGCCTTTGAAAGGTGATGTCGTGGACATTTATGGCCCTGTTGCTATCAAAAACCCTGCAACCCAGCCAAAGGTACCAATTCTTCATGTTGATTTGGTTGATAGCTATGGAAAGATGACAATAACAACAAACATTCACAACAGACTAATTGACATATTCTTTCCAAAACTATTGACTAATACAAGTATGTGAATCATGAACTTTGTAATTAAGAAAAAGAAAAAATATGACATAGGAGATGTTGATTACTATCTCTAGTTCACTCATAAAACCACCATACAAAGCATTAGCAAAGTCTACAAAGAATGTAGACTAATACCTGACATAGCCATCTCGGGACTTATTTGATCAAAAGATAGCTATCCTATTGGATCATTCAGTGCTATTATCAAATGCCAATGCAACATGAATTGCATGTCAGAGATGGAGACTCACAAAATGATATGGCTATTGTAAGATGTTCTACAATTATCTCAAACCTCGCACTATATATTTTCCATCAATCATTTTTCTGACTATGACGACTGACACAATTGTCCATTTTATAGGTTATAGTGCAAAGCAGTGATATAGAGCCCTAGTCCAAACTACAAATGATATTGGCATCAACAAAAAAGCCACTTGTATTATTCAAAAATCTCATTTGTAGTGGACAAATAGGCTCAAGAATCATGCAAACAACACAATCCACCTTCATTGACAAGCTCAATGAACTATGCACATGTGTCACCAAAAATTATATACCTTTGAAGAAAAGGACAATTTTTTGCCTAATTTAGTCCTACTTTAGGCACCCTTGCATCAATCGCCCTCCTAAAACAACATTTATAGGCCCCTAAGACTCGCTATTTTTGACTTTGAGGCCTATTTTACCTAAGGAATCACACAAGCCCTGAAAAACAACACCAAAATATTTTAAAATTCATAGATCCCATCTCAAAATCCCATAGTGGTACTAGGTCGCCCAAGGTGGCGACCTAGTCCTTTTTAGGGTTATTTGTATTTTTGAGCGGGAAAATGTTCGGCTTGATAAAAATTCCTAATGGGTGTCAGCCTCTTAGGTCAAAATAATCGTCAATTAGGTATTTTTGTTTATAAATACTTGTTTTTAGGTAATTTTTCACAGGCCAATCTCAAGAATCAAGCATTGAACATCTTCCACAAGAAGATTCTTCTATCTTTCTACAAAAAAGTTGAAGCTTAGGGTAGCGAACTAGGGTTTTTTTAGGTCTTCAAGCTCACTTCTCACTCAAGATATCACATTGAAAAGGGTTGATCATGGATTCCTATGGAGAATCATGGAGAAAACTAGGTTGAGGAGTTGCAACTAGCTGCCAAATCACACCTAATGACTTGTTTTCAAATTGATTCCATCTTCTAGTTTTTCTCTATCTTCAGATTTAAGTTTTTCATTCCATTTTCATTCTATTAGCATTTCATTTGTAATGTTGTAGGGTTTCTTTGATTGAAGTCTTGCATCATTCAAATATCACTTATACATATTATTCTAGCATATTAGAATAGGGTTTTTCTTTACTTCAGACTTTCCTAGTTCTAGACACACTTAGGGCTAGGGTTTATGCATATTTCTTATCTCTTACCAAGATTAAATACAAAATAGGGGTTTGACCAAGGCAAAACCCTCATTAGAAACCAGAATATACTCTATTTTGTAAGTGATTTTGTGGATATAAGCCTAGATTTTGGTGAAAAAATAGAGTGCAGGCTATAGACTTCCAACTCCACTTTCAAATTTCTTGAAAATTTGAAAGGGACTAGGTCACCAATAGTGGTGAATTAGTCCCATTATAGGATTCTATCAAATATTTTGGTAGATTTGAGTACCTAGTTGGCTGAAATGGACCCTAGAGCAGTTTTCCAAAACTAGGACTAGGTAGCCCAACTTGGCGTAAGTATCTCAATGGGCATAAAAGTCAGATTTTCTAGATTTCCAAAGGCCTTTGCAACCTCCATTTCAATCTACATCAGTTTCTAGGTGCACTTGTCTGAATTATTCTATTATCTTTCTTTGTATAGTCCTTATTTCATCCTTGTTCCATAACATCATGTGTTTTCAAATAATGTAGATTTATGTACATAAGGGAAATCCCCTTTCTTCTAGGTGAAAACCCTAGGAGCTTATTGGGGAACCATCCTTTTACACACATAAATTTTGTGGTTCATTTTGGTGAACCTACATTTAGAAACATCTCACTTCTGATTTAGCCTACATTTGCATCCTAGGAACCTCTTCTCTTTCATTGCATGTTGCATTGTTTAAAGTTACATCCTAGGGTTTCATACTTTGCAATGTTCATTTTTGCATCTCATTTACTTAAACAATAGAGAAATTTTGCATACGTACCATAAAGCCACACTTTGCAGTCCATAATACAACATTTTTCATCAAAAAAATTAGAAAAAAGTTAAAAATAACCCTACTGGGACTAATTCACCACCTTAGGCAACCTAGTCCTAGTGATTATTTTGCATCAGTGATTTTTTCATTTCCTTGCTAGTTTTTGAATTTTTTTGTTTGTTTTAGTTGATTCTCTATTTACTTTCAGGTACTTTATATTATATGGTTATCATTAGCATAAGCATCTTTTACTTTGATGGCATTTATGAATAGCATTCAATCTTTGCAAGTTTCATTTTCAGCATTAGTTCCTAGTTATTTTAAATAAAATTCATCAGAACATGAAAACAAAACCATAGAAACATCACATGAAACAATGCACACACTTCTCCACTATTGAAAAAATATATCATCTAAACCTTTTAGTAGTGATGACTTGGATAAGTTAGATGCAGCTCTACAAAGCTTCCTCTCACTAAGTTCATCCACTAAGGTTTGTGTTGACAATCCCAAACCCACCACTAATAACCTATCTCCCAAACCTTTATTTGTGATGATATGGGTATGTTAGATGAATTTCTTCAGGACTTTATCTCACCTAATTCATTCGCTAAGGTTTGTTGTGAGCAACCTCAAACAAAATATGTTAACGTAATTCAACCTCAGTTTGTTCTCTACCCATCCTCCCATAAACCTACAATCCCATCCAAACCTGAATTTACCCTCTACCCATCCAAACATGATGATGTTGCTCATACTCATTACACTAGAAATAAACCACACCCCCAACAAGCCACTTCAACACGCTTACCATTACCCAACCCCATCTTACCTATGGCTCCTCATCTCAATTCACAACTTAGGGAGTACGATCTCATTAAACAACTTAAGAATACTCTCGCCATAATATCCCTTTGGGATATTCTCCAAAACTCCCCCAACTATTACTCTATGCTTCAAATGACAGTGCAATAGATAGTGGTCCCTCCTAGTACAAATGCTAATTATGTGGTAGCTCTCCTACAAGAAATGAATACAATCAATTTAGACATTACTTTCTACCACCATGAGCTCCCTCCATTATAATTATGAAAGAAAAATTAAGCCTTTATGATAATAGCCCAGTATGATTGGATAGGCATCAAACTGACCCTCGTTGACAATGGCTCTACCCTTAATTTGTGTAGTGCAAATCTTCTTGATAGATTGCATGTGGATAAATCAAAAATCAAATCTGATTCCTTATCCATTAGAGGATTTAACAATGTTATGAAGCAACCACTTGGAGTCATTACTTTACCTATTACTGTCAGAATGGCTATGTTGCAAACTCCTATTCATGTCATGCTCTATGACCTTTCCTATAATATCCTCTTGGGAAGACCATGGATTCATGAGATGCATGCAATACCCTCGACCCTTCATCGCAAAATAAAATATGTATATAATAACAAAGTTTATCAAATTGACATAGATCCTGAACTTGAAAGTTGCTTACAACTTGAAAAGGGAACATCAAGTCCTCTCAACACATTAATACCTACCTCCAACATCGCTCCTTTTGAGAAGCACCAACAAGAAGAAGAATCAAGGTCTAACTTAATTGGTGATGATTGGGGCTCATTAGAATTCACCCCTTCATTTATGGGCGAGTACATAATCACATGAAAAGAGGATGAAAAACAAGAACAACCAGCAGTCCTCTCTACCTAGAATAAAGACAAGCCTTCTCCCACATCTATCTCACCTCCTTTGGAAGAAAATGCAACATATACAACAAATTTTGATGAGATAGATTACCAAAAACCACCCAACCCATAGGAAATGGAAAGACTTTATGGACGAGGATATGATCTTGTGAAACAATTAGGTTACAATGGTAAAGGATGTGGAAAGCATGAGAAAGGAATTTATGTTCCCATTGAACCTAATATACAAGATACTAAGACTGGTTTAGGGTTTTCCTTTCCTAAAGCTACAAAATAAAATCAATGACCATTCCTCAACATAAACACTATCACATGCGCACCAAGAACCAACTTATGCTCAAACATCCTAAATTCCTTGATATCATGGATTCCCCACCATTCACCTATGTTGATAATGATGAAGCTTTGAAACACCTGTTAGGCACTTCAGATAAGATTTCTATCTCCAAGAGACATGCCTCTTGTGCTATGATAAGTTATGAGCTCAATGTTATTGACATTAATGATACCCCTACAAGCATGGAACCGTAAGATCTAGAATTTCCTAAGTCAAATGCACTCCTTTTAGGGGAAACCCTTGATATACCAATGGACATAGATGATAAAGAAAAATTGATTAAAATTGGGAAGTGCCTTGATGATAAAGAACAAGAGGATGTTGCAACCTTGCTTCATGCTTTTCTTGAACTCTTTGCTTGGAAATTTTCTGATATGCCTGGAATAGATCCAAAGATAGTCACCCATAACAATGTTCTTGCTAAAGATTCTAAGCCTGTTCACCAAAAGATACCAAAGATGAACCCTAAGATAGCATTGCATATTAAAGGAGAACTTGAAAAACTCTTTAATGCAGGTTTCATTCAACCTATTGATTATTCTCCTTGGATATCAAAAATTGTTGCAGTTGCTAAACCTGATAATCATGTTAGGATGTGCACAGAATTTCATGACTTGAACAAATCCTCTTTAAAAGGTGATTTTCCTCTTCCTAATATTGACATGATCATGGATTCAACTGTTGGACATGCTTCTTTATCCTTTATGGATGGATTTTCTGCATATAATCAAATCTTCATCAACCCACAAGATCAATACAAGACAACCTTTACATCCGCTTGGGGAAGAATTTGTTGTGTTCTGATGACTTTTGGATTATATAACATTGGTGCAACTTATCAATGATAAATGAATCTAATATTTCATGATTATATACATAAAATCTTAGAAGATTATGTTGATGACATTCTAGCTAAATCCTTAACCCAAAAAGATAATGTGAATGTTCTTTGACAAATCTTTGAATGCATGTGTAAGTATATAACATGTGCTTAGACCTAAAAAAGTGTATCTTTGGAGTAGACAGTGGTAAAATTTTAGGGTTAATCATCTCTCACAAAGGAATTGAGGTGGACACGAAGAAAATTGATGCTATAATTAACATGCCGCCTCACAAAATTTCCTAATTATGCACATTACAAGGAAGGATTCAAGCCATCCGTCATTTTTTTGCATCCCTAGCTGATCGAACATTACCTTTTATTCACCTCCTCAAAAAGGATGTGACCTTTGATTGGAATGATGATTGTAAATAGGCCTTCAAGATTTTGAAAGAGTACATTGCAACTCCACCTATTTTACAACCTGCTATACCAAACAAACCCTTCATCCTTTACATCGCTGCTTCTGTCCACGCTCTGGCTGCATTGTTGGCTCAACAAGACAACAATGGCAAAGATCATCTTGTTTATTACATCAGTCAAAATCTCATTGATTATGAAACGCACTACACAACCATTGAAAAACAATGTTTGGCTCTTGTATTCGCTACTAGTAAGTTGTGAAATTATTTACTAAATGAAAAAATACAATTGATGACAAAGTTTGACCCTCTCAAATATCTTTTCAATAAAACAGACCTTTCAGAATGTCTTGCTAAATGGGTAATGTTTTTGACCAATTTTGACCTTAAGTTTGTTTCCCAAAAATAAATCAAAGGCCAAGCCTTAACCGATCACTTAGCCAATGCTCCTTCTCCTTTAGCATTACCTATCAATCATTATTTTCCTAATGATAATGTGTTGACCATAGAACTTCCTACATGGGAATTATACTTTAATGGATCCAAGTGTCAAACATGCTTTGGTGCTAGAGTTATATTAATTTTACCTGTAGGCAAGCCTATTCCCTTGTTGTATCACCTAAATTTCCTATGTACGAATAATACAACTGAGTATGAAGAATTAATTGTTGGATTACATGCCACCTTAGTCATGGGAATTAAAGATATCAAGATCTATGGTGATTCAAAATTAGTGATTAAACAGATTAATGGTCTCTATAAAACTAAACATGATAAATTATCACAATATAAGGATCTCATATTGGCCTTGCTCTAGATAAGTCACATTGTTCACCATTGATAACATCCCCCTAAAAGATAATTAGCATGTAGAGGCAATGGCTAGTCCAACTTCTCTTATCTATCCTATAGATCCTTCCAAAAAGGTCATGTTTACCATCCACCCAATCATGAAACCCTCCATCAGTGATAAAATTGATGATGTCCTTCCCACATTCCTAGATAATTCATGTGAATTGTATGATTCCATATATTACTATTTAAAAGATGGTACCATTCCCGAGCCTACAACTAGAAATACCCGCATTTGCCTCAAAATGTTAGCCACTAAGTACATAATCCTTGTTGATACATTGTATAGAATATCCTTTGATGGAATTCTCCTACAATCTCTCAAGGATTTTAAAACTCATGTTTCCCTTGAACAAGCCCATTCTGGCACTTGTGGAGGTCATTTTGGAGGAAAGACCTTAGTGCAAAAACTCCTTCGCATGGGTCTAATTGGAAAAATTTCACCACCCTCTTCTATTGGATATACATTTATCATTACAACTACTGATTATTTCACCAAATGGGTAGAAGTTATTCCTCTCTCATCCACAAGTTCTACTGATGTGATATGTCATTTCTTATTGGAACACATTATTGCTTCCTTTGGACTTCCTTCTGCATTAGTTTTAGATAATGGAACACCATTTAAAAATAATGATGGGAAGAAGTTCCTAGAGACTTTTCATATTCAACATCACTTTTCAACACCTCACTACCCACAATCTAATGGTCAAGCCAAAAGCACTAATAAAATCCTTAAACAAATTCTTAAGAAAACTGTTGATCTCAACCAAAAATATTGGCACACACAATTGCAATATGTGTTATGGGCCTATCACACAAGTGTTCACTCATCTACAAGAAATACACCTTTCAACCTTGTTTATGGTATTGAGACTATCATACCTTTAGATTTAGAAATCCCCACATTGCGGATTGCTCTCCAAGGTCTTGTCGATAATGATACAGGTATGCACAACAACGATTACATCAGCTTGAATTGCTTGATGAACAACGCATTAACACTCTCAAGCATCTTCAGGATTACACTAAACAAAATGCAATGCAAACATGATACTAGTGTCATCCATTGGATATTTAACAAGGGTGATTTTGTTTTATATGAAAATAAATGGAACACTACTATTTACTACACTGAAAAAGGCAAGTTCAGTCCTAGTTGGTTAGGACCCTATGTGGTCAATACGGATTATGGATATGGTGCTTACACATTAATAGAATGTGATGACACTCCTATTAAAGACCCTATTAATGTTGTGCATTTGTGTTACTATTATGTGTAGTCCCTTTGAATGGTATGAATTATAAAGTTGCAGTGTTGTAAGAGCTATTGGATTATATCCTATATGTTTTCCCATTGCTTTGTTCTTGACAAATAATTATGTATGTATCTTGAACACTAAAGTGATTATTTAAATTTTTAAATTTTTTTTTTAATATAATTGCTTTAGGTTTCATACTATTCAAAATTACCTCCTATGTGTTATGTTGCTTTACAATCATAAGTGCATAACATACTTAATATTCATGTTGTATCTAATAGAAACTCTAACAAGTTTTTACTTAGACCACATAAATTGTGTTAAATCATGATGACATTAATTAAGTAATCTTCTATAGGCTATTTAATTAATCACATTGTTATTTAACATTCACACATTAAACCAATACATATAACATCAAAATGCATATATATATATATATATATATCAAAATAATATATACATGTCATCAAAATATACAATGTCATTGAGGATTATGATTACTAGATCCCTCAGGATTTGGTACTCACATTGCATCAGTAGCCTAAGGTCAGGAGATGATCATGTGTGATCGAGATCTGCTGAATCTAATCACAAACTCCATCCCCTCCATCCACGCAATTTCCACCTAATGCTCTCCTACTATCTAATCCCTCTTTGACTGTAGCTGTGTCACCTCTCTCTTGTCTCTCAAACTCTACCGAAGTCTGTGATGAATGTGCCTGTGACGTAGTCCTAGCTCAATGGACCTATCTCCTCAAGCCCTCATATGCTGCTTGTAGTCTTACGAAGGGTCTCAATGACTCTGGATCTTAGTCCACAATAGGTGGGGGTACGTAATCTAATTCCATCTCCTCTTTGTTGAAGGACGCTGACACTATCTCCATAGCTACTTGACGGTAGAGATACCGCTAATCCTTCATGGGCCCTACAAGATAGAAACAAATCATAATTAGTACACATCATGATATATATATGCATAAAGTAATACATCAAAGAACAAAGTACATGCATCAAAATTAAATATCATCACCTATATCTCCAATAGGATAACCAATATCAACCTCATCCTATACATGGTGCATGGATGTTGTGTTAGCCTTTCCTTGGCTATGAGTACTGGTGCCTACTACTGATGTTGCTCAAGATCTAGTATATAAATGGGTGAGATCTCTCCCCACTCCTATCGATCCTTAGCTGCTACCTCATTATCCTCACTTAGGGGTGGCTCCTCATCCTCATCCTCCTCCTCTCCCTCCTATCCATGATAATATGGATCTGCATCCTCATCATACTCCTCATCAAAAATGTCGATAAATATGTTTGCAACCTTGTAGCATGTCTCCTTGGCTCTATCCTCTCTCTCATCTCCCTCATCTCGTAATGGTCCTACATCCCCTATGGGATCATCAATCAGAAACATAGGAGTTGGTCGTGATGCTATCCACCACTCCTCATGATCCCATGTGGTATCGACGTCATCTGCTTCAGAGGCTGGTGGCTGATCATGATAAGAATAATCAGATTCACTCTGGATAACATCCTTTAAAGTGAATCATTCTACATCTAGCCTCTGATCACTCTGCACTGACCTCCTAAAATATGATCATGCCCTGGGTGGTCTCTAAATCTGGACGAACTGATGCATGACTCGATCATAGTAAAAATGATGTACTATGTGACCATGCTGACCAACCAGAAATCTATCCAACTGAAGTCTCCTCATCCATCTCATATGGTTTGGACACTACAGTACAAGCTGATAAGGTATTCAAAAAATCTCATTCTCCTCTAGTTGGTTGAACCTCACTCTCCAAAAGTGTAAATCTCCATACTACTATAACCGCCGAAGAGGATAGCAGAAGGTCCGAGGATACCCACTATTTTAGGACACATGAAACCAGTAGGCCTAGTGCAAGTGATATGATCTAAGCACAAAACTTATAGAAGCATACAATGCACCATACTATCTAACTCCAGAATATAAACCACCCCAACTCATAGTATAAGTGTGCAAGGATGCAATGTCCCCGAGCATATATTGTCTTCGCCATCCCCCATATCAGATGCAGTAGCCCACCCAGAAAGTGTGTTTCTCATCCATCTGGGAGGAGTACTAATGCAATGGTATGTATCATAATCTGTCTCACCACTGGTGCTCATGAATAAAGTAACAGTGCTAGGTCAATCCATCCCACTACCCTATCATCATGAACCGGTCTGCCAAGGCAGTACTGCATATCTTCCCATGCTCCTAAAAGGTACAACCTTTATGGAGGCACACTCACTCCCTTGAATAGGGACTCAAAGTATCCAATGCACATCCTCTAGTGTGTCTATCATCTCTCCAGTGGGTAGGTGGAATGTGCACATATCTGCATTCCACTGCTTACTCAACACCATCAACATCGCATCATGATACCTTATGGGGGCATGAGGTATGCCCAATAAATACCTACCTCATGTAAGTGCTCTATGTCTACTACTAACAAAGTGAGGGCTAGATCTCTCAAAAAGCTCAGTTGTCTCCCACCCAAATGCTATTGCGATCAGGTAGGTACCTATCAAAACATCAAAATGTGCTCTCTAAATCATCTAATATCTTCAATTTTACTCTAATTCATCATGCAAATGTGCTAATTTTTTTCTAATGTACTTTATCTAAGGCCCTAGACACTTTATAACCCTTTTGGGACACTTCATGAAGAAACAAGACACTTTGCGAACAAAATGGATACTTTACGAACAAAAGGGACACTTTACGAAAAAAGGGACACTTCGCAAACTTTTTTTCCAAGATCCTAAATTAACCTAGACATGCATATAAATCATTCCATAATTAAAAAATAACAAAGAAAAGGTACCAAAACTGACTCACCTCGTGATGTTACTTGTCGCAAGCCACGTGGTCTCGCAGTGCATCCAATCTAGCAGGTGTAAAATCTTGTGTGCTCAACATCTTTCACTATCTCCTCATCACTCTCAAGATACAATAAGGTAAAATGAACATGCAAGTGACACATTATATAATTTTCATTCTTTTTACTCTTTCTCATTCTCATGTAAGCACATTTTTAATTTTACTATTTTAGACATATTAGAGTGCTTTTCATTCAAAACAACATATCAGGTGCTAGTGAACTCCATTTTTGATGTTGTTTGATGTGTCAAACTCATGTTTCCACACCCCACATCATCACTCACCTATCATTATGTGGCATGGTACTTGGAAATTCCCTCTGATATGCGTGTCCTCATTCAATGTGGCTAGATTGCTACATTGATTCCACCTCCGTAAAACAAGCAGAATCAAGGGGGGCATACATATACCATCAAATTTGATCACTAGGAATTAGATAAGAGGATTCTTGGACTACTAACGAATTTGTGTTGTAGGATGTGGTTCCTAACATTGTGGTTTTGCAGATAACTACACTAGGGGCTTCAGTCTTCCACTTTTGAATGAGTATCCTTTTATGAAAACAAAGTGCATTATTTAGAGTCCTTTATCTTACATATGCACGTAGAGTCATATGGGTGCTAAAGTGGGGGCTAAATGTGTTGCCAAAAATTATATACCTTGTAAGAAAAGGATAATTTTGTGCCTAATTTAGTCTTACTTTAGGTACCCTTGCATCAATCACCCTCCTAGAAAACAACATTTATAGGCCCCTAAGACTCGTTATTTTTTACTTTGAGGCCTATTTTACCTAAGGAATCACACAATCCATAAAAAATAGCACCAAAATCAATCAAAATTCATAGATCCCACCTCAAAAAACCCTAGTAGAACTAGATCTCCCAAGGTGGTGACCTAGTCCTTTTTAGGGTTATTTGCATTTTTTAGCATGAAAATGTCCGGCTTGATAAAAATTCTCAATGGGTGTTGGCCTCTTAGGTCAAAATAACCGACAATCAGGTATTTTTTCTTATAAATACTTCATCTTAGGTCATTTTTCAAGGTTCCTCAATCATTTTTCACAAGCTAATCTCAAGAATCAAGCATTGAACATCTTCCACAAGAAGATTCATCTATCTTTCTACATCAAAGTTGAACCTTAGGGAAGAAAACTAGGGTTTTTGCAGGTCTTCAAGCTCACTTCTCACTCAAGATCTCACATTGCAAAGGGTTGACCATGGATGCCTATGGAGAATCATGGAGAAATCTAGGTTGAGGAGGTGCAACTAGCCACCAAATCACACCTAAAGACTTATTTTCAAACTGATTCCATCTTCCATTTTCTCTCTATCTTAAAATTTAAGGTTTGCATTGGAAATTTACATTTCACTTACATTCATTTGTAATTTTGTAAGGTTTCTTGGATTGAATTCTTACATCATTCAAATCTCATGCATGCATCTTATTCTAGCACATTAGAATAGGGTTTTATCTTACTTCAGATTTTCCTAGGGTTTATGCAGATTTCTTATCTCTTTCAAAGTTTAAATACAAACTAGGGGTTTGACCAAGGAAAACCCTACATTAGAAACCAAAGTATATTCTATTTTGTAGGTGATTTTGTGGATTTGAACCCACATTTTGGTGAAAAAGCAGAGTGTGAACTATAGACTCTTGACTCCACTTTCAAATTTCTTGAAAAGCGGAAAGGGACTAGGTCACCAATAGTGGTGACTTAGTCCCACTACATGATTGTGTCAAGGATTTTGGTAGATTTGAGTACCTAGTTGGTTGAAATGGAGCCCAGAGCAATTTACCAGAACTAGGTTTAGGTTGCCTAGCTTGGCATAACTGTCCCAATGGGCATAAAATTTAGGTTTTCTAGATTTCTAGAGGCCTCTACAACCTCCACTTTGCTCCACATCAGTTTCTAGGTGCACTTATCTTATCTGTTCTATTATCTTGCTTTGTATAGTCCTTATTTAATCTGTGTTGCATAACATCATGTGTTTTCAAACAATGTAGATTTCATTGGGTTGCATGTAATAGATAGTTTTATTCATCAGATTATAACATTTAGAATACTCCATATAGGCATTTCAATCATATCCAACCCTAATATTGAATGAATCCCAAGATTTATGTACATAATGGAAATCCCCTTTCTTCTAGGTGAAAACCCTAGGAGTTTATTGGAGAACCATCCTTTTACACACATAAATTTTGCGATTTAGCACAAAAGCTTTCCTAGAAAAATTGGGATCTTCCAGCACACAGGTATCTACCATCACAATATTGTACACTTATCTACAAAATGTTTAGATTGTTTTAGACATAATGCATCAAAACATAGTACTAAAAGAAGAAATGAATACGAAACAAGAATCGCAATCAAATTAAGAAACTTTGGAATGCATTTTCTCACTTTTTCCCTATATATTTTATGTCCAATAGATACACAAGAAAAACCAAAAATAAAAGCATTCTAAGGATACATTTTCCTGAAATTTAGTTTGATAAAAATCTACAAGGAATTAGTTGTTTTCTTAGTTGTAGCTAATCTTAATGATAAAAAGGTGCATCTATGTTGCTTGTTAATCGAAAATAAAATATCTGTAGAGGTCTATTTTCCTATAATTTCTATTCTGGTTCTAGCTGAATATTGATATTTCCTATGCACCAATTCTAGATAGAAAATCCTCTTAGCACATTATCTTCTTAAAATAACAGTTTTTTTTCCAAATTGTATCTAATCTATCATCGAGAAACTGCTAAGCCTTCTAATAAAATATGCATTTCCATTCTAGGTAACCGGTACCCTCAAACCCAAGAATATCCACCTGCTAGTATACAAACCAGTGTGTATGACATGTGAACAAAGGGTTTTCCTCACATAAGGATTAAACAATGGCATTGTTCAATGCACAACATGTGCAAGGGAAATGAAATTTGAGTACAAACAATTTATCCAATGCACAATGCAAACAACAAATGGAGATCTAGACTGTTACCTACACAAACAATTTCTAGAAAAGAACTTCCCTCAGCTTGTGGCAATACCCTTTCTAAATTACAAAAAAGACATGTCCGCAGTAATGTTCATGCTATGTAAATTTAAATTACAAGGAACATTTACACTTGCAATGGGCAATTCCATCATAGCAATTGAAAAATAAGACAATGTTGTGACACCTACACTCAGCTAAAAAATCCATTTGCAACTTGTCACAAGTACTTGTTCTGCACAAAATAATTGCTTGAATTTTACAGCTCATATAGTTTCAATTTGGTTTGGTGAAATAAAAACATCTTTCTTGTATTTCTTTTTCATGTAAAAGAATTTGTTTTGTTTCAGAAAAAAAAAACTAAATCTACATTTGATCATTTGTACATATGATTCAGAATTTAGGAACTGCATTGCAAACGATAAACACTCAAGAAACATGTGTGGTGCAACCTTCTCTCTAGACATTGAATCTAATTTAGCTATGTCAGTAGTTGAAGAACTGCCAAAGCATATTTATCTAATGCTTTCTTACCCTAATATATGATCGCATCTGCTATAAAATTTGACAAAACTATTCTCCATCTTCACATATAATAACTAATTTTTTTTTATAATTAATTATATACATAGTCCGTAGCATCTTATTACATAACAAAGAACTTGTATCCATGTAAATTTTCCTTCCGAATATGAAACTAATTTGAAGATTTTGCTAAGAGATGTTTGATTTAGGTTTCAATTATTCCATTTTAAACTTTTTTATACAGTGTACAATGTTGGAAAGTGATCGTATGTGGATGTAGCATATGTGTGCATGTATTATAATGGCATCCAAGCTATAAAAGACAACGCAATTATTAGTTAATTCCATATAAAAATATATATATTTAACATGAAAATACACTACGTTTGAAGGTCACATGTTTGTTATTAATTAAATTAGAGGGATTGGTGGCATGTTGCACTCCCATGCTTTTTCCACAAGAACATCTTGCTTGTTCTCAAGTCTTACATTTTCCATGCTTGGCCACCATCCATTAACAAAACTATATTGGTACTTATGCAAATGGTGCTTCATAATTATTAGAGGTATTTTCCTTTTTGCATCATAACCTCTGATGTCTGGAATGGAATTTTAGCCATGCCTTTTTTAAGATGTGTTTGTGCCATTTACATTAGGTCTGATTGTGATTTAAGAAAAAATATTGATTTCAAGTCTTAGAAATATAGTTTGAAGGTTGGGTTCAACACGTGGTTATATTTACTGTTTGCAGTAGAATTTAACCATGTTTTTGTTAAAATGTGTTTGTGTTATTTGTATTAGTTTTGTATTTCAATATAATTTATGTTCTATTTGTGATTTAGAAAACTATTAATTTCAACTCTTAGAGATGCAGTTTGATGGCTGCATTTGCTTAAAAGTTTCCAAGGCCTTTTCATTATATCCATTTTTTGCATATCCTACAATCATTCTAGTTCATGAGATAACATCTTTTTGAGACATTTTTTCAAATAGTTCACATGATTTGTGTATGCTTCCACATTTTGTATGCTTTGTGTATGCTTTATGCCTCCCAATTGCATTTTCGTGAAAGTTTCCAAGGCAACATAATTTTTAGCATGGGAAACATGATATTCAATGTCAATGTCATCCCCAATATAATCCTATCAACAATACCACCCCAACGAGGTTTGAATCTTGGTGGCAAGAACAAAAACAACACCCTTAAACAATTGACAAAAAATATTAAATATAATTTTGTGATGATTATTCATTTGAAGTTATTTTTTAAGTATTAAGACAATTTTATTTTGACAATATATATTTAAAAAAAAAAATTATAATCTATCTAAAAAAATTCATTTTATGTTCCTAAAATTTTGTGTATATATTATATTAATAAACTTTTTTTTAGATACAATCATATAATCATTATATTTAAACTCTAATGAAACAAATTATATGTAGAATAATTGAAGTTTGTAAACTTAAAATGTTAATATATATTTATAAAATCCTAAATTTAGAGTTTGAAAAAAAACTTTAATATATGTAGTTTAAATGCATTCATGAATATTCAAGATCTCAAGAAAGCATGAAATAGTTAAAACTTTAATGTTTAGAGAGATATAGTTCTTAGTAAGATTTATTTTTTCTCTTGTATGTTTATGTGCTTTGTGAATTTTACATTTTTATTAGTTGGAGTTATTTGATCCACTAAAATATGTCTCATGATAAGTATGTTTTGTGTTGGTTATAAAAAGGCCTTTGTATGTTTAATAATGGGATTCCATAAATTAAGTAAGGTTACACAAAATTTAGTAACGATGAAATTGGGTTATTTGCACATATACCACAATTATGATGGTTGTTATTATGATGGAGGCAAAATAAACTTCATGCACTAAAATTAGTAGTTATTAACATGATTTTTTAGGTAAGAAATATGGTAGTTGAAAAATTTTACCCTTCATAACAGGAAATGGTGTAACATGATGTTTCAATTGAGAAATATGGTAGCTAAAAATATTCACCCTTCATAATAAGCAACAACATCACTAGCTTGTGTAATCTATCTAGAACGATAAAAGAAAGGAAATTATACCATTCATGAAGGGATATATTCTTGGTTATAACAAAACACATTATTAACTTTCTCATTGGCTATTATTTTTTTGTGTGCTACAATCAACTTTGTGTTGATTCTAGGTCAAAAAAATTTGAATCCTTTGAGTAATGAGAAGGGTGGAAGAAAAAAATAGATAGAGAGGAGGTAAAGAATGTAATCTAGAGTAATTTCAAGGGAGGAAAACCAATGAAAATTGAATGGAAAACTTTTTTTTTTATTAGTTCAATGAGGACCTTTAGTGAGTGTTCGATGATGATGATGGTGGTGGTGGTGGTGGTGGTGGTGGTGGTGGCGGTGATGATGATGATGATGATGATGAGCATCTAAAAATATATGAAATAAGAACTAACATATAAAATTTACTTGATAACATTTGTAATAAGAAAGTAAATATATAAAAAAAATAGAAAATTTGTTAGGCATGGATAAAGCCATCAAAATGAGAATGAATTTATAATAGGAATGAATCCTTGAAGAGAATATAGTTGTCATGAGAATGAAAAGATGGAAATGATGTATTTTTTGTGGGATTGAAGACATGAAAAGAATGAAATTGTGATGGTAATGAAGCCATAAAATTATGAAGTAATTATTAGAATCATAGTAACCAAAAAAAGGTTACATATTGTTGGCCAAGTTTCAACCTAGCCCATTTTAATCTTCTAATGCCCTTCAACCTACCAAATCACACAAACATTTAATTTTTAAAAATCTGATGAAGCTAGTGCTAAATCCTTAAATTGGGTTGATGCTAACCTTATTATGTCCAATGTGGATAATTTTCATGCCCAAACTCCTTACCATTTGAGATATTTTAAAAATCTACGTTTCTAACTAGTGATTTGCAAATAATGTCAAGTCTTGGAATCCATGCATCTGGAGCCAAAATAATTTTTGAGTTTTGTTCTATGATGGTCATACTTCTTTTTTTTCAAATATCATGTAAAATGGAGTTTTTAGTTGAGAGATATGGTGTTTTTCATCTCTAGGCTCAAAGAGGTGATTACAAAGTTAAAAAATTTACACAGTCCCGCCTGGGTGGAAAGTTAGAAAAAGTTCACAAAACCCCGCCTAGGTGGAAAGTTAGAAAAAGTTCACAAAACCTTGCCTAGGTGGAAAGTTAGAAAAAATTTACAAAACCTCGCTTGGTTGAAATTTTGCAGAATTACTCAAAAGTGGAAAGTTAGTAGAAATACACAAAACCCTGCTTGATTTAGTAGAAGTACACGAAATCTCGCCTGCGATGTGTCCAAAGCTATTTTTTTTCCAATTTTTTTTTTAAAAGAGGCAGTTACTAGAATGTGAAAGGTCATATTTTAATGGATTCTTTAAAGAAAGAATAGCTACAAAACTGAAGAGTCTTGGGGAGTAAAGACTATATATATTGTAAAGATATCTTGACAGGTGGATCATTTTTTTTTTTGAAAGCTCAATACGATATTTTTCGTTGTGAATGAAATTACTATTTGTCGTTGTGCATTCAGTTTGTGAAATTGATCTAGATTCTTAAAATATTTTTGTTTAAAAAATTTCTTAATGCAATATCTTATCTTTGTGTAAGTGATGTATTTTTCTTCATAATCAATTTCATTTCTTAGATGGTATTGGGTGTATGTTTTAATTGTTGAATAGTTTGGCTAAAATTGGTCTTTGTGCCAATTCTTCTTATTTGTTGGATCTTGCATCTGATATTTAGGAATTTTCCTGATATTGGGTTTTCCTTTACTTCTTTTCAGTTAAAATCATACATGATAGTTGATTTTAGCATTTAAATTCATTGAAAATCTTACGAGGGAGTTGTACCCCAAAATTTAGAGGAAAGCCACAAATGCAATTGTGGTCTTTCTAGAGCTATTAGCGGATTGATACTAGTGCTAAATAGGCCTGAGAGTCATTTATTTTGAGCATATTTATCATGAGCCAATTCATGTTCGCTAACAGATTTTTGGTGACTCCACTAGGAAAAGAATTAAAATACCAGTGTCTTCTTGTATTTTCTTTTCTCAAAAATCTGAAGATACCTCATTTAAAATGGAGGTTGGCAACTCTATTGTTTGGGATCAACCCAAAATTTATTTTTGGTAAAAGACCCAACCATTCTTTTTCTAAATCTGTATTATGGTGTTGGTTTCAACCCAGCCATGGTGTACCCAATTTGGACCTCTAGCGCTACCACAATATTTAGACTTGCCTACAACTTCAAGAAAACATTTCCCAAAGTTTAATGGAGAAGACTCACAGGTTGCAGATGGTCATCTTTAAGCTTTCACTATAGCTTGTGGTGTTTTGGGGGTAAGAGAAGAAAATGTCTTCGTCATGTTATTTGTTGAATCACTAATTGCAGTTGTTGCAACTTGGTTTCAATCACTAGAAGATGGATGCATTACGAATTGGGATAGAATAAAGAAGAAGTTTCTTGGAAGATTTAAACCATCAGTTGATGCATGTGTGCTTTCATCTCAATTTCTCAACATCAAAAGGAAAGATGGTGAATCTATAAGGGAGTTTGTAGAATGGTTTGACAAGTGTCTACAAAATATTCCTCATAATCTTTAGCCAAGTAAAGATCTGCAAATGACCATTTTCATTGGAGCATTACATCCCGACATTGGATTCCTATTGAAGTGAAGTAAGGTAAGTGATCTTGAGATTACAAAACAAGAAGATGTTAATATTAAATATATGATTATATTTTATCTGGGGTGTGGAAGAAAGATAAAGTTGAAAAGTTTGCACAAAATGGTATGGTTCAAAGGGATAAAACTTCAAAGTTTCAAAACACAAATTCATCAAATCTCTTTTTCCCTATAACTGAATGTTCCAATCTCACAATTTTTGTTCAAATTTTTTTTTCAAAAATATGAAGTGATGTGAGGACTAAATCTTTTGATGTTGAAATTTATAATCTTAACTGTGAGATAGATGAAGATGATTCTAATTCTTCCAGTGATGAGGAAGATTAATCTCCTTGTAAACAATCGATAGGTATGGAATCTTCTACTTTGGTTGCAACAAATACTAAAGATTCATCTAATGTTATAGATATTCCAGAATTAAACAAAAGTGAAAAACTGTTGAAGCCTCCTTATGCTCTAGAAATTGAAACTTTCATATTTGAAAGTATTGATATACACTTATCAAATGATTTAGTTAACATGAACATGGAGGGTCAATTTTTAGGAAAAGATGTCAGCAAGTTATCAAAAATAGAGGTATTCACTTTTGAAGATGTTAATATGCATTGTACAACTGAGAGTGGAAATAAAAATCAGCTTCAAGAGGTAACTAAATCATCGAATGCCTTTTCTTCTTGTTTGCAACTTGATAATGAAGCATTTAAGTTTGTTGATGAAATTCTTGAAGGAAAGGCAGCATAAAATGAGGTAATTAACCATTCCATTTATGAATAATTTCATCTTGAAGAGAATATTATACAAGATTCAAAATTTTCAGATCTATCATTTGAGTCAATGCATGTGATGGATAAAAGTGAAGATGATATTGAGATTGATGAATCAAAAGTTGAATCTAATGAGTTTGTTGATGTACATACTACAAATTAGGGTCCAAAACTTTTAAACAATGCAACTACTTCCACATGTAGTGACCAAGAAATTTATTTTTATCATAATTTATATGTGGTATGTCCAATTCGTGGGCTGATTTATTCTGACACACAAAATCAAGTGCAACATGGTATTATATATGATATTGTATAGGAAGATTATAGTTATTATATGAAAGGTTATATTGGTATCAATCAATTAGTTACATGAGCATATGATGCAAAGTGGATTTTTGAACACGATATTTTATCTAGAAAATCTTTATAGGGTTTTGGTCTAGTCTATTTGATTGCAGTTGCTACAAGTTGCTAGTTGGTTGTGCACACACTTCTCATTCACCAAGCATTATTTAGCACAGGAAACTACTTCTCCCAACCTGTTAATGGGATTTCATGATCATCTTGGAGGCCATTTATGGTAGGCTCTTCCTATCATGTACACATTAGGATTTTTTGTTGTGTTGGTAGATTAGTTTCCTTTCTTACTTTGCCCCATTTTTGGCTAGCTCTATCTCCTTTTTCCTCCACGTTCTTGACTCTGTAGCCCAATGGAAATTAAAGAACTGGTCTATCCTTGAGATTCTAGATTCCTTGCTTCATCCTTTACAGTCCTTGTTCCCCAAATAGATCCAATTGTTAGCCAAGTTTTGACCTGGCCCATTTTAAACTTATAATGCCCTTCAACCTACCAAATCACACAGATAGTTACTTTTTAAAAATTTGATGAAGCTGGTTCTAAATCCTTTTGTTGGGTTGATGCTAACCTTATTATGTCCAATGTAGCCAATTTTCATGCCTAGAATCCTTACCATTTGAGATATTTTAAAAATCTATGTTTCTAACTAGCGATTTGCAAATAATGTCAAGTCTTAGAATCCATGCATCCGGAGCCAAAAAAAAAATTGAGTTTTGTTCTATGATGGTCACACTTCTTGTTGTTCAAATTTCATGTAAAATGGAGTTTTCAGTTGAGAGGTATGGGATTTTTCATCTCTAGGCTCAAAGAGGTGATTACAAAGTTAAAATATTTACACAGTCCCATCTGGGTGGATAGTTAGAAAAATTTCACAAAACCCTGCCTGGGTGGAAAGCTAGAAAAAGTTCACAAAACCTCGCTTGGGTAGAAAGTTAGAAAAAGTTTACAAAACCCTGCCTAGTTGAAAGTTAGCATAATTACTCAAAGGTGGAAAGTTAGCAGAAATACAAAAAACCCTGCCTGATTTAGTAGAAGTACACAAAATCCCACCTGCGATGTTCAAAGCCCTTTTTTTTAGAATTTTTTTAAAAGAGGTAGTTAAACATAAAGGGGTAAAAATATTATTAAACCAAGGACACATTACAAAGCAAGGCCATTAAATGGCCCTATCAAGTTCAACCAAGTGATCCAATTGATGAGACAAATCCGGGGGCAGATGGCCCCGATCCACCAAATTCCAATCATGCATATGATCGGAAGCCCATTTAGCCAAACAATCAGCCACACCATTCCATTCACGGGGAATATGGTTGAAAGTAACATGCTCCAGAGATGCACAGAGAGTGAGAATTTGTTCAACAATCAAAGCCAGCTGCCAGCTCACATTATCCATATACTGCCTTTTCAGTAAGTTCACCACAACCTGGGAATCAGACTCACATATGATCCTTCGCCAACCCAACTGACTGGCCCACTCCACAGCCACTAAAATAGCCTGAGCCTCCATAAGATTATTCATATGAAGACCCTTATACACAGAGAAAATAAACTGAACATCCCCTGAGCTATCACGACCCACACCTCCAATGCCAGCATGACCAGGATTACCACGAGAAGAGCCATCCGAGTTGATTTTTAGGACTCCCAAGGGAGGAGGTGTCCATCTTCCCTCCCTATTCACCTTTGGGGTAGGATGCCTACATCTGTTACGCATGAGTTGTCGTTGCGGAGGAGGAATATGAAGACGAATACAACAATCAACATCTCGAGGGTCCACCCGCATAGTCATATCACACTTAGCCGCAATAGTTTCTCCTAAGGAATGTAAAATTTTCCTCCAAAGGTGAGGAGCCATCAGCCGCAAATCTTGAAAGATCCGCCTATTCCTCTCCAACCAAAGATTCCAAATAATAAAGGAAGGCCCAATAGCCTAAGCAGCCTGGAGAAAGGAAGTAGAAACAGGGGCCTTGCCCCATCGTTCGCCAAATTCCACCAAAGAGGAAACATGCTAGCAGGCCGTATTCCACACCCCCCACCAGAAGTGCCAAATCTCCCTAGCATAGGAGCATTGGAAGAAGATATGGGATACACTCTCTTCACAACCTTGACACAAAACACACATAGAGGGGCCTTGAAAAGCACGCTTACATAAATTATCCCAAGTGAGACACCGATTTTGGGCCACCAACCACATAAAAAAGTTGCACTTGGGCCATGACAACTTGTGCCAAACATGCTTCCACCAAGGGACCTCAATGTCCCCAAACAACTGCCTACCAATCTGTTTATAACCAGCAACCACAGAGTACTTTCCAGACAAGTCTGAACCATCCCAAGCCAAAACATTAGGTCCTCTCAAAGAATTACAAGCACGGGATGCCAAAAGTTGGGAAAGCTCATGCCTATCCCCCTCAGACCCTCCTAGAGGCCACTCAGAAGGGTGCTTCCAACGAAAACGTAGAACCAAACCATCATGTTGCACCACCTTATAATGCTCCACAATATCCCAGCCAGCTACACTAAAAACCTCAGAAAGAGGCTGGAGATGAGGAAAAGAAGAAAGAATAGGAGGGTGACCATCCCAGGAATCTGACCAAAAAAGAGCCTGTGAACCCGAATGACAGATCCAAAAAAGAGCATCCTTAATCAACTGCGCCCCCACTTTCAAAGTATGCCAGATCATATAACCACCCCCCTCCAGAGGATAGCGAGGGACCTCAAAAGAAGCAACACCCCGAAGATATTTAAGGTTGAGAATACGAGCCCATAACTGGTGTTGATGGGTGCACCAACGCCAGTAAAGCTTAGCAGCAAGAGCTTTCCCATTCAAAATAATAGAGCGTAAACCAAGACCCCCCTCCTGCTTAGGTCTACACACCGATTCCCACTTAACAAGGCTCCATTTAGAAGACAATAAATTACCGCTCCAAAGAAATTGACGAGAAAGAGCATCAAATTCCTTAAAGAAATACATAGGAGCCACTTGAACAAAGCACTTGTAGATGGGAAGGGCCTGGATGACAGACTTAAGAAGAGTCAATCTAGCTACAGAAGACAACCAATGATGGGTCCAATGAGTAACCTTTCGCCTAAGCTTATCAAGCAACTGTTGCCAAGAAGATCTGGGCAAACGACCAACAGTAAGAGGAATACCCAAATAAACGAAGGGGGGAGTCCAAATTTGAAACCGCAGAATGGTAGCAATCCTATGCTAGATAGCTTGAGGAGTATTAAAGAAGAAAATAGAAGACTTTTGCTCATTGACTCTCTGGCCCGAAGCCGCCAGGTAGATGTCCAAAGTTTTCCTGAAAAAATCAGCCTCCCTAATACGAGCCAGACCCATAAGAGAGGTATCATCCACGAATTGGAGATGAGAAAGTGTAGGCAAGCCCATCCCCCACTGCCAACCATGAATCAAGCCATGTGAAACCTGAGATTTAAGAAGACGGCCAAGCCCCTCAGCCAGAATAATAAACAAATAAGGAGAGAGCGGATCCCCCTGACGAAGGCCCCTAGTAGCCCCAAAAAGCTCAGAAGGCTCCCCATTCATAATAACCGAAAAGGAGGAAGAAGTCACACAACTCAAAACCCAACTCACCCAATCAGAGGAAAAACCAAAGGCCAGCAAAATCTTCTGAAGAAAACTCCATTTAACTCTGTCATAGGCTTTGGCCATATCCAACTTGATAAAAATAGACCTCTCCTGAGAGGTAGCCATGGAATGAATGGCTTCAGACGCAACCACCACCCCATCCAGAATTTTCCGCCCAGCCACAAAGCCACCTTGCTCCTCAGAAATAATCATTGGCAAACAAGATTTGAGTCTCTCAGCCATCAACTTCGTAATAATCTTATACGCCATGTTACAGAGAGCAATAGGTCTAAAGAGATCAAGTTTGTCAGCACCTTCCTTCTTAGGAATGAGAACCAGAAAAGTAGCATTCAAAGCACGAAGCATCTGCTTACTATGAAGAGACTCACGAACCACCTCTAACAAATCTTGCTTCACAATATCCCAAAACTCCTGGAAAAACTCAACTGGGAACCCGTCAGGGCCAGGAGCTTTCCCTTTGTTCATCCCAAACACCACCTCCTCCACTTCAGACAAAGTCACCGGGCGAATAAGAGAAGCATTCACCTCATTAGAAATTATAGAAGGAATACAAGCAAGGACTCTATTTTCATCAGCCTCAGTAGGTACAAAATCTTCAGTGAAAAGATTAGAGTAGTACTAACGAGCCTCTCTAGACAGAGCATGTTGAGCAGAGATTGAAATACCCTCAGAGTTAACAAGAGAAGAGATAAAGCACTTATTTCGACGAGCTTGCACAGAATGATGGAAAAAGGCCGTATTCCGATCACCCTCTTGAAGCCAATCAATCCTAGCCTTTTGTTTCCAGAAAATCTCTTCACGGAGCTCCCACTCTTCCACCAATTTCAGAGCCTAGGATTCAGCATGCCCAAGAGCCTCCGAGAAGCCCAAATCCTGAATCTGACGGGTAATCACAGCAAGGCGGTCCAGCACTTCTCTTTTCCTAGCCCGAAAATTACCAAAACTCAACCTATTCCATTGCTTAAGATGAAACTTAACATATTACAACTTCTTAACTAGAGAATACATAGTTGTACCATAAGCAGGGGCGCCATCCCGCCACCATTAAGCCACAAGATCACCCAAAGACGGATCACGCAACCACATGAGCTAGAACTTGAAAGGAGGATTCTTAGGATTTGGAAAAGCTGAAGTCGAAAACTTAATTGGCCAATGATCAGAGCCACGCCAGTAAAGAATCTCGAAGCAAATGACCAAGCTACCTCTAACCCAAGAGCAAGAGACAAGGAAACGATCAAGCCACTGGGCAATCACTTCAGGCCCACTCCGTCTATTATTCCAAGTGAAAATTCCATTAGAGGGTTTTACATCCATCAAAGCTAGAGAGTTCACATTAGTCCAAAACATATCTGAAGCAGGGCCAAGCCTAGGCAGCCCTCCCCTTTTCTCCTCCAAGCTCAACACAGCATTGAAGTCACCAGCTAAAATCCAAGGCAGAAAGGGAGCGCAGGACCTAACATACCTGATATGAGCCCAAAGCTGGGATTTACCACGAATATCAATTGGAGCATAAACATTACTAACCAAAATAGTCTCACTAGATTCCAAAATTGAGGCCACCATAGAAATAGCAGACTGGCTGGAAATCCACCAATGAGGGACAACCTTACGAGGATCCCAGAAAAAGAGCCAGACCCCCAGAGGTTCCCCTAGACCCAATACACTGACACTGGCCAGAAAACCAAATACGAGGAGCATGTTGAAGCATGAGGTCCACCTGAAGCTTAGTTTCCTAGATACAAAAGATATCAGGAGAATGAACAACAATCAAATCTTGAATAGCCTTTTGACGGGGGGTGCTATTCAACCCCCTTGCATTCCATGAGAAAATAATCATGAGGAAGGTTGAGAGAAGTGGGCCTCAAGGGTCTTAATAGCACCAGATTCTACCAAAAGATCCCCAGCAGATTTAAGCTTGTCTGCATCCTTCTTACGACCAACTTTCGAAGAAAATTCAAAATGTCCCTTCTTGAGAGAGCGTTGCACCACCCCCAAGGAAGGAGACGATCCTCGCCCTTTGCCTAAAGAAAACACTGCCTTAGCCAAATCTGCTAAAACAATATCATACTGCACATCTACAGAGGCCCCAGGAGGCTCTGAACCCCCCTGCTCCAATGCCAGAGAAGAATTATGCACAACAATTGCTTTCTCCAGCCCTGTATCCATCCCAGTATCCATACTAGTGGCCCTAGCAGAAAGCTCAACATGAATCCCTTCCTCCACAGCCTGATTATCCAGGACCTCAAACCGATTGAAACCCTGATCATTCTGACTATCTTTATAGGCCCGCTTGTGGCCCCTCCCTTTATTTCTCTGCTTAACAGGGATAAAGCCATCCTTATCAAGCCCACCCTCACCCCCAGGCACCTTCCCTTTATCCCCTTTCTCCACCGAGGGCCCAGAAGAAGGAGAAGGAGACACCCCAGCAGCTTTGGGTGCCCGAGGACACTGGCGCTGAAGGTGTCCATACTCGTGACAGAAGCGGCAACGAAAAGGGAGGGACTCATAATCAAGCGGTTGGATCCACGAAGCAGAGCCAATAAAAATTTCCAAAGAGTCTGGCAAAGGATTATTTAAATCAATTTCAACGCAGATGCGAGCATAAGAAAATACCTTTTTATCCAAAGTATTTTGAGCAATGGCAGTCGGTTTCCCCAACAGAGCAGCAATCCAAAGCAGAATATCCTCCCTCCAAAACTCCAATGGTAGCCATGGAAGACGCACCCAAATAGGAACCCGAGTAGGAAGATCTTCTGTCGCATTAAAACCACTATGCCAGGGCTTAATGAACAAGCCAAAATGATTGTAAAAATATGGCCCTCCTTCAAAAACATGATTACGGTCTGAGATACAAGAAAAATCGACCATGAAATAGCCATTTACAGCTACTAATAAATCAAAATCCCCCTCAACTTGCCAGGTTCGACGGATCCAAGATTCTAATGCCGAGAGAGGAATCCGAATACCCAAGAACTTGCAGATCAAAACATGTTGGCTCCAATAAGCGATATCTTCCTGGACAGATTCAGGAGAGATAACCAAAACAGGCCGATCTTGACTCCGCGGCAGACATCCGTTCACTTTCTTGAGCTTAGAGCTCTCACCCACAAAAGATGACTCCAATTTTTGTGCATGCATAGCCTCTGAAAATTTTTGAGATGGCTTCGAGCCTGTAATAACCAGACTATTGGAAACCACAGCCATGGGCCCACCCAACTCACTCGGGCTCCAGCCAACCCTTACTCCACCACTTCCACCAGCCACTTCCCCCCCACCGAACAACCTCCCACCAGTTCGTCACCCACCCAAACCCCCGTACCACACCACACCCAACACTAAGAACAGGAAAAAAGAAAAGGAAAAAACAGAATGCCCAAACGCTGCCAAAGGGAGCAGGGAAAGGCACACGTAGGAGTCAACATGCAGCCTTAGAGGCTGCGCATGGCCTTACCTGCACATAGGAACAATGCCATCCTCCAGCCATCACATCCCAAAAATCTATTGTCCGACATATGTGGCGCTTTAGAATGGCAGTATGAGTATCTCCAATTAACCCCAAAGGAAAATCTAAGATAGCCAGCCTTTTAAAAGAGGTAGTTACCATAATGTGAAAGGTCATATTTTAACAAATTCTATAAAGAAAAACAGTTACAAAACTGAAGAGCCTTGGGCAATAAAGACTATATATATTGTAAATATTTCTTGAAAGGGGGATCATTTTTTTTGAAAGCTCAATACGATATTTTTTGTTGTGAATGAAATTATTGTTTGTCTTTGTGCATTCAGTTTGTGAAATTGAGTTGGGTTTTTGAATCTTTGTGAAGTGATGCAATTTTCTTCATAATCAATTTCATTTCTCAGATGGTATTGCCTGTATGTTTTAATTGTTCAATAGTTTGGCTAAAATTGGTCTTTGTGCCAATTCTTCTTATTTGCTGGATCTTTCATCTAATATTTAGGAATTTTCCTAATATTGGGTTTTCCTTTATTGCTTTTTGGTTAAAAAAATACATGATATTTGATTTTAGCATTTAAATTCATTAAAAATATTGTGAGGGAGCTGTACCTCCAAAATTCAGAGGAAAGACACAAATGCAATTGTGGTCTTTCCAAAGTTGTTAGTGGATTGATAATATTCCTAAACAGGGCTAAGATTCATTTATTTTGAGCATATTTATCATGAGCCAATTCATTCACTAACACATATAATATATGGTTTCTAATTGCTTACATCTAAAGGATGTAGGTAATTGAAGAGAGGAGAAAATATATCATCATTGAAGCCCAATTTAATCATGTAAAAAGTCCCATATATAATATTGTGTGACAAAAAATTCCTAAGATAATGGGATGTTATCATGAAATTATGTGTAAGAAAGGGAAATAAGATGCCTTAATGCTTCCCCAATTAAGGCCACAAACAAGTGATAATACCCATAACATAAAATAACACCAAGCAAGCATAAATAATTTTCATAACATGTAATTAGGATAAATATATACATAATTTAGTCATGCAATAATTTTATTATAATATGTAACATAATAAGTATATCAAAATGTAATAAGAAAATATATTATAACAAAACAAATTACTAATAGATTGGATAAGGAAGAGGATATTTCCAACTCTAAAGAGGAGGAAGAGGAATACGGTAATGAGTAGTGAGTGGTGAAATATTTTGAGGAGGATGATGTAAATGTTGAAGAAAATGAATTTAAGGAACAAGAAGATACAAATGTTATGGTTAAATGGAGAGTTATGAGGAGGAAGGGGTGATGGTAAAAAAAAAATCACAAACCTAAAAAGATGTGATTGCTTCTCTGTAGGACATAATAAATAGATTGGATAAGGAATTTAGTAGTTTGATTTCTTTAACTAATGGTATCATGGGCAAGGCTATTTTTTGTACTATGAATGGTCAAGAAAAAATAAGGAAAAGAAAATGGAGTTTGGCACCTTTTGAGGAAGAATGCAAGTAGATGGATGAAGTGGCTAATGATGGAGAGGACTTGTGGACCATGGAGCTGGAAACACTAACAAAAGAATGGGATATGACTAATAGTAAAATAAATTAGTTTTTTTTTATGTTTTATTTTTGCATACACGTCGATCCTTTTTAGGCCTACGTGCCACCTAGTTATAGTTCTCTTTAGCTTTTTGTGATGTTTTAGTTATTGCCTTGTTGTTTCTTGGTGTCTTCTAGACTTATCTTTAGTTGGATGGTTGGTTTGTTGGCCTATTTTTTGTTTGTTGTGTTGTGGATGGATGTTCTTGCTTTATGACCTATTTTGTGCTACTTTATATGAGATCAAGGCCCTAACCCTTACTTTTTTAATATAAAATAAAACACATTATTATCCACATAAGAATAAGGATAATTTTACTACATATAAATATAATAAGATAAATTTATGTAATAGGGCTAAACCATAAAGCTTGTACCACTTTAGTGACATGTTATTATTTACCTGAAATCATATATTTAATAATAAAAATTAAAAATACACAACTTCTAGTACTCACGCTTAACTATATTTCTACCAACCAGTTTTTTAAAATACTAAATATAACAAAAAACCACATGGGTGTACATGAGACAATATGTTTTATTTTAGTGAGAAAAATAGGAACACTTTTATGTGTGCACAATATTTCACCTTCTTATTCTAATTAACTTAAAAAAATAGTAGTTTAGAAACTAGATTCAAAGCAGTACAATTTTTGTTCTTATTGTATCTACAAAATTTGAGAGCATGTATGTCAAATTATTCATCCAAGTTCAAGTTTAGCTAATTTTAGGAAAAAAGTGGCTAATTTTGATCCCTTTTGTATCCTATCTCCATGCACTTACCCATCTAATAAAAATTAACAATTAAAATTCTTTATGTTTTATCATCTTAAAAAGCTATTATACATTTATTGGATCTTAAATTTAGAATTTTTTATTTTAATTTTTAATATATGTAGTTTAAATGTGTTGATGAATGATCAAATACATGAAATTGATAAAAGTGAAATGTTCAAATAGAGAGATATGACCTATTTAGTAAGATTTATCTTACATCTAATTTGTTTATGTTCTTTATGGATTTCCTTTAATTATATTTAATTATTTGGGTTGATATATAATTTTTTTAGATTAATTTATATTTTTATTAATTGAATTTATTTGGTCCACTAAATTATTCGTCTCATAATAGTTATTTATTATGTTGGTTATTACAAATATTTTTATGTTTAATAATCCAAGTGCATGAATAAGTAGAGGAAATAAAATTTAGTAATGATAGAATGGGGGTATTCATATAGACACCATAATCATGATGGAACTTATTAATATGAAATGGTTGTTGGTTTAAATACTGACTTTATCAAACTAGTTAGCTTTTAGCCTACCTAGGAGAGTCCTATTCACATTGCTTAAGTATCCACTTAGGGACTTCAATAATTGTCTCACCTCATGTGGTTGAGACATGTGTCCTCACTTTCTGAGATACCTATTATATGTATACTTGCCACTTTCTCACATATTTATCAAGTGATCTCACAAGTGTTGCACATTTGGAGGGGTAGTTAATCATTTTCTCATACATTCAAACATTATCCACCTTTCCTATATATTCAAGGTTCCAAATTATATTTACACATTCTTATTTTATATCATAGATATCCTATTGTGTTTATTGTTTCACTTGTGGAAGGTTATCAATTCACACTTTTTTATCTTAGCATTCTGCAACATGGTATCAGAGTTATGAGAGAATGTTTCTTCCTGCATCAAGGTGACTCTCATATATGTACCTATAATTGGAGCATTGTGGAGCCAAATGAACATTACCATTTCATTCAGAAGGCTCAAGAAATGAAGAAATATGTTTTGTTTCATAAATTTTAGTAACTTTGAATTTTTTTATAATTTTTTATTTCTTATACTTTATTGTACCATACAATCACATATGACACCATAAAAACTAGTACAATACAGATTTTTAAAAAGTGAATCGAAGGAAATAGGATTCCACCTCTTAGGAGATGAAACTTAGGATTTCATTCCCAGTTCATTAGGAAGCCCTAGAGATCACTCAACCCAATTGATTCAATTAAGGGAATGAAATTACTAGGGGGTTTCTTTAGGTGTGATTAAAAAGGGGGTTCACCACTAAGCGAATGCTTAGAAAGAAAGAAATGAAAGTAATATGCAAATCTAACTATGCGACCTAGAATATGAAACGAATGAGAAACTAAGGATAAAAAGAGAAGCACCAAGAAGATTGGAGATGTCCAAAACAAGGTTTGCAACTCTAAAATTCTGAATTTTGAAGCTCACTAGGATTGATATGCCATAATGGGTGATTTAGTCTTGCTACCAAAATGTGATCAAAATTTGGAATCTTCTAGTGCTAGCAAATCAGGATCTACCGAAAATTACTAAAAATAGGTAACTAGGACTCATAAACCCAAGGTGGTGATTTAGTCCTAGTATTAGAGTTTGACTGAAACTTTTTTATCCTCGAGTGATCTTCTATAGCTTTCATCTTGTCTGATCTTCAAGTCCAAAAAGTCTAAATTCTGATATGTAGGTGAGTTTCCATGAAGATGACAACTTTATTCAATCTTGCAACTTTGTCTTCAAAGGATTTTGAAGCTCAAAATCACCTAGATCTATAATCACACATGAAGAGGGAAAAATGTTGTTGTGTGAGGGAATTGGGGTTTATCTTGGTCAAACCCTGTTTGGGTAATGAAACCTTCAAATGAAATGAAATAGAATGAAAGAATGATGAATGAAAAATATGCAATGTTGCAACTCACCAAACCCTTCAAACAAAAGTTGCAAACTTGTGTGAAATGGCTCCAATGGATGTGGATCTTGACTCTTGATCTTGATATGAGATAATTCATTTGAATTCTCGATTGAATCATAAAAACCAACATCACAAATGTTAGCTCAAAAGCACACATCATGCATGATGACTTTGACATGATGCATGAAATTCGAATGCTACTCCAAATTCTTGATAATTAGCTCTTGAATTCTCTTGAATTCTCTTGTGAAAGTACTATTGATTTCTTATGAAATTCTAGATTGTTAGATCTTATTAGGAGAAATTATGTAAAATAACCTTGTATTTATACTTTTTTATGCTAAAATTCTTGAAATTACAACACTACAAGTCGACATCAAATCTAGGATAATAAAATATCATCAAGAATTTGATTTGAAATAGGTCCTAGTTAAAGCAGGACTCATACACCAATTGGTTGTTTGAGTCCCAATGTCTTAAACACAAGACACAAACTCCAAAAAGTGTTAAGTTCAAGGAAATATTTAAAATCAAGCCTCAAGACCTAGGTGGGACCCATACACCCAAGGCGGTGTATAAGTCCCAGATTACTAGATCTAGAACACACAACTTTAAACATTAAATCATGATTTTTCCATTATAAAGTGTTAGGATTATCTTGAGAAAGATGCATTAAATAAGGCTTGTGGATGAAAAATAGGACAAAGTAAGGCATAAAGAAGCCCAATTTTAGCAGGGAGGGCCCAAACAAGTGAAAAAATGTAAAGGTATACATTTTTATACACTACATTTATCCCCCACTTTAGTGAGAGGAGGAAATTTCTCCAAACTCACACTAAAGTAGACAAATTTACATCAAGAGGGGTCCAAGTATACCATTGTAGATGGTATAGGATTAAAAAGATAAAGGAGGTGGCCAAGCCCCCAGAATCCAAGATCCTCCATCAAACAAATGTAGGCACAAAGGAAAACACATCTGAATGATGTATGAAGCAACAACAAGATACAAGCATACACTGCCAAAGACATAAAGAAGAAAGAAAAAGGAAACAGGGGGGTGGAGAAAGCCTTGACCATTTGTCCAATGTGATGTGGATCACATCTAAGCTATTTTTTCAAAAAAATTTACAAGTGGAATGGAATTTCCACTATGCAAACAATACACATGCTCATAAGGGCTAGTGGAACCTCAGGTCATCCACTAGATGAGCCCCCAAAGACACATACATACGAGGTCAGTATGCACTCACACAGAAAAGCAAGTGGCTATGGGAAATTCATGCCTAGGCTGGATCCCATACACTAACCATACCAAAGCTATACCTCCTAATAAATTTTATAAGAAACCACACAACATGAACGACAAGAATTCATGAGGCAATAAAAACTTCATATGCTAACACCCTTGAACAAATCAGATGGCTCCAAAGGCAAGCAAAGTGTGTTATTGAACGTGGCCATATAATAGTTATTGTAAATGCATAATAGTGTAAGGTACTTTCAAAAGGGATTTTCTTAATTCATGTAAGGTATTAAATTATGGAACATTGTTCCTAATGTCTCCAATAGAGGACCAATCAAAGAATATAAGATTCACTACTTAGGGGATGCAGTGTGTCGCATCAAGTCACTAAGAGGAATATAATATGATAAGAGAGGTCACACTCTTAAAGGACATCATACCCAATGTCACCACAAAGAGAAAGATGCATCATATGAAGTAAGAATACTACACAATGAAATATGAATTGTAATATGCAAAATAATAATGCCAATGTATGCCCCCAATTTTAAAAAAATGATAAACACCATGTTGTGAGAAATTACTTTAAATTAGAAAATGATAAATGCTAACAATAATGAGGGCATGAGAGCTTATTTGGAAAGCCCTATGTTAATTCATATGTTTCCAAATGAAGCTACATCATGAAAAGGGGAGGAAGGGGTTACCCCCAAAATGAAATCCCAAAAAAAAATCAAATAAGGTGTCATGCCCAAAATTTTCACTAGAAAATGCAATTTATTTTTTGTAAAACAAGGACGATCATCGTGTTCAACATATCGATATGATATAAGCTTTAGGAGAAGTTGCAAGTGTAGAAAAACTATCATCACCATGCCCTATGGTAAGGAGTGTAAGCCATGCGAATGTAGGAACAAAATACCAACTTTTTCCTTGAGGCTTGATTTGTTGTATCCCAACATGATTATGGGTTTTATAAAATTACAAGAAGTATGTGCATGGATTTAATCTTAGTTTCTTTGTTAAGGTTATAAAAAAAAAACAAGGTATGATATAAGATATGTGCTTGTTAATCTCTTAACAACATTCACACATCCAAGGATATATTTTATACAATAGTAATATTGTTTCTTGATTAGCTCACCCATAATAATAGTATGTTTATTTAGTCCTAGCTCAAAAACCTAACCATGATAGTATTACCATATAGTTTTGACAATATTTTTCACTATATGTACCCAAATATCATTATCTTTCCTTAGCCCTTCCTTGACAATGCAATTATTACTCTTTAACTAAAAAATCTCAATAATAGCAGTATTATCACTTAACCCAACCATTAACGCGAGTATTATTACTAAATCAACCAATAATGTTATTATTATTTAGCCACGGTTTGATTGTTAATGAAGCATTATTATTAACAATTAATTCCAAGGCTCTCTTTCATTTATTTATTTATTTTTGTTCTAATGATGACCCACAATAAATGTTCCAATAATAATATTAGTATTATTGTGAACGATTAAAACATTACTTATCCCCCATTTACACCATCTTATCTTTATTTGACCAATGAACAATTAATTAATAGTATTATTTTTACTCAATTACAATTCACCCATAATAATATTATTACATTGTTTTTTCTTTTATTTTTTTCCTCTTTTCTTTTCCTATTGTGGATAATTATTCCTTAATGGCACTAATGTCAAAGTTTGATCAATCCTTTGGATATCAATAATATTATTGTTGTAGGATTCATGCTATCATTTCCTTGATAGCCCAACAATAACTAAATTGTTATATATTTTTTATTTATTTTTCAACTCAAACATTGGAAACAAGATCATATTGATAATAAAATCTTGGACAATATTATGATTAAAGAACCAACAAATAATCATGAATCCATAATAGAGGTAAAGTTTGAGGGGACTTAGACATTCAAACTATTTATATTCTCTCAAGTTGGCATTATTAATATCGCTTACATTTAATCGAATAGAATAATAGTATTATGAAGTGTGGAATTAACCTCAATGTAATTTTATTAAATCTTAGATTAATACATTAAATTGAATAATATATTATATTCAAACTCGTATATATATATATTTGGTTCCCATTAAATATAATAATAATATCACTGATAATCATCTTATCAATATCAAGCCATAACTTACGAACGTCATTTAGCTAACACTAAAACTTAATAATAACATCATGATTAAATTCTATTGAAAATATGATTCTTATTAATTGTAATCCACAATATTTGCATAATGAAATTAATCAATTTATACATGCTAAACAATCTTTAACAATCATATTATCATCGTCTAACCAAACAGAATCATAAGTACTATAATAGCACTTGATTGATATCTCTTTTTTTTTTTAGAATAATTAAACATTTTATTGCTTACACTGCATAACTATGACGAAATACTATCTCCACTAAATTTATTAACCCAACCAACATTTGCTACAATGTTGCACTGTAACTTAATGCAGTTGTCCTTGCATTCGAGTTGACAGGAGACAGACTTAGGATGGCTTAGGCTCTAAGTTTGAAACTCCTCAATTTGTCTCACCTCCAAAAAGAGTTGTTGTGCAGCATAAATAACTGCTTTATTAATTGCTGACATTCATGCTAAGCAGATAAAGACTTTAGCAAGACAATATCGCTTGAGGATAAATAAGTAGATTCAAGAATTCGAGTAATAATAAAACATAACATCCACTAAGCAATCTACTACCTATAATTGGTAGGTGAGGAATTAAATTGATAAGATTTGGATGATTTGAAGCATCGAGAAACCCAATGACTATTTCCAAACACTTATTATAAACTTATTTTGGTATTTGCAATTTCATGAGTTTAGAGAGTGTAACGTAGGATAAGCTCGAGCAAGCCCAATTGACACGCTAGTTGGTGGGTGAGTGATCACATCAGCCAATCCTCGCAGCCATCAATTCAAAGGCATTCTGTCAACTCGGGTTCAACCAGATGAAATGGAGTGTGAAATTAAATAGCTCTGAAAGCCCAATTTATTTGCATTTACTTGTAGGTTGTGGTAAGTTTACATGAAGCAGTGTTTGCCTTGTTTATTTCTACAACTACTGCGTAGTTAACCTCTGAGACACGCATGCAAAATCAACATGGTACAACTTTGAGAAAATCTCTCAGTAAATTACTGGTCGTGGTTTCAGTGACTTGATTTCTTTTTTGTTTGTTTGGCTTCAGCCTCCTCATGGCATCGCATAGGGGAGTCTACTTCATGCATAATTTGTTTCTCTATTTATTTATTTGCTCATAGTTTATTATTCCTATGCTATGGAATCAGAGGGAAAGGGTTTCTTGTTACTTATATTGTTAGTTTCTACTATTATTTATGCTTCATTTCTTTTATATGCGCATACCGAACATGGTGGCAGGGTGAAGAGAGTAGCATCGAGATCAACTGGAAGATGAGAAGGTAGTGGGTCTTTGGCAGATCTTTAGTATTATGTTTTTTTTTTTTTAAATTGCTATGGAATCTGTTGTTTTCATTTACAGTAGCAAGGTTTTTAACTCTTTCTATATTTTATTTTTTTTAAAGCAAGGCATGAGATCCAAGTCAGCAGTTTCTTTATTTTAGATGATAAAGATGGATGTTGCTATTGGGTTTTAATTTTTCTCTTACACAACAGTATAATGTTTTGAATTCATATAACTTTGCCAAAAATGGTTTCAAATAATAATCATATGTATTCGCAAGGTTGCAGCTGACTGGTGTAAGAGGCACCAGCATGAGTAATTTCTTCTTTAATTTATAGACAATGTAGAATATATATATATATGTATGTTTTTATATTTTTATTTTTATTTTTATTTTTATTAATATATGTTTGTTTTTTCCTTAAGACTCCATTGAGGATATATATGTGCTTGAAATATGAATATGAATCTAAATTCTACTTTCAGATATAATGTTGTTGCTCTCTTATTTTATTGTTCTTTTACATATATTTCTCTAAATATAGACACAACTAACATATATATATAAAACATTTTACAAAGCTGAAGTTGTTTTTTTTTTTTGAGCGGTTGTTATTCATTTATTTTATTACTCTCTTTTAAAATATATTAAACTGTTGTCAGCATAGATTACATTTTAAATAAGGTAGAAATTTTAATGCATATTTTTATATATATTTGTTTTGTTTACTATTATAAAATTTCAACCTTGAATGAATATTTAATATATACCATAATAGTTTATATATATAATCCCAGCCATCATAGTTTATCCCTTATCCATTTGTCCTTCATTTTACTTTCTAATAGAAATATTGTAAGCAATCAATTTCAGCTTCTATGATGACTTGGATGAATATTTCTCACAAATCCATAAAATCCTATTTCTTTTGGCCTCTACATCTAGTTCAACATAGACTCATAGCTTCTTTTTTCTCTTCATTGCAACAAAATATAAAAACCTTCAATATCACACACAATATTAATGAATACAAAGAACAATACCCAAAAGAATAAGGCTTTCTCTTTTCATTTTTTTCATCTTAAACAATATACTAGCCTTCACAATATTTCAAAAAAAATACATAAGAATGCAATGAATATAACACAACTAAATAAAGCTTTTTCTTTTTCCATTTTCTCTCATAATGCACCAAAACACCACTTTCTATATTACAAACAAACTTTTAGAATTACAAAGGGGGGCACACAATTGATTCAGGCTTGCTCTCCACACTACCATAATGGCGTCATGGAGCCTCTTGGGCTCTAGCCATACCCCCGAGCAAGGAATTCTTTAAGCTCCACGATGATAGATGGAGTCTTTTCTCATTTTTACAATGGACAAAACTAACATAGCACCCATTTTCAAGCATCTAAATTCTCTAGTGTCTATTTTCAACCATATTTCATACACTAAGTCAACTTTTTACAACCAATAAACAAAGGTAAATGAAAGTAGGAAGAACTTATCTCTTCTTTTTTTTATGAAGGAAGTGAACTCTTGTATCCAACTCTCTTACCCAAACCAAGCCATCTTGATCACTATCTTTCAAAAGAGGTGGACTCCTCTTCTCTTCTCTTTCTTTCTACCATCTTCACTAAAGTTCTCCAAGAGGAGAAGTGGGTAACACCCCACTTAGTCTTCCTCTCCCAATTATATAGGAGTTTCAACATGCAACTTTTGGGTGAGGAGGTGTGAAGTGTATCTACCTCCATCAATGAGAGTCTTTTCCTTATTAAAGGGGAAACATGCACTTGGACACCCCTCGATCTTTTCATTCCATCTTCTACTCAAAACTCGTCACTCTCCATCATGAGGACTTTTTAGGGGTAAAATCATGTCCATAGGGCACTATTATATGCCCACTTGACCCCTACCACTAAGGTATACACCCTATGGGGTTTATTTATGCATCCCAACCCAAGAAATTGACCACCAACCCTCCTTAAAGACCCACTTAAGGTTCCATCCGAATTTCACACTTGGATAAAAGGGTTTCTAAACATTAAACCCAACTTAAATCTCACATGACACACAACTAAATACCCTTTCAACCCAAAAGAATAAACACAATAATTATATTTCCTTATAAGTTCCAAAATAAGGAAATCAAATACATAACCACAAGACGATGTCTTTCAATTTGTTCTCACTAATTTTCCCTTCTCGTAGGGTTGATGCAAGAAGTTGGGTCCACAAAAAGCTCAAAAAGTGGAAGTGTTTTTGCTGTTTTTCAGAATTTGTCACACTTGAACTGAAAATTTGAGGCACTTACACAATGAATTTTTAAAAAAGTCAGTATGAAATTTAGAGATTTGAATCTAGTTTATAAATATTTAAATTATTCAAATACCCAGATTGTAGAAACTAAATTTTGATAAAGATCTATAAAAACCACTTTTTAAAAGTCCCTTTTTTTTACCATACCATGCATGTGTACGGACAACACTTTTTGAATCAAATAAAAGTATTTTACTAATTCCTTTTGGGGAAAGAGAGCTAACAACATGAAGATTGATGAGGAATTTTTTTTGTAATTTTTTGTTGAATATTTTTTTTATTATTTAATTTTTATTGGCCTTAATTGTTGTTTTTAAAAATCAACGTGTACGGACAGCATAATTTGACCTAAACTAAACTTTTTTTGAATTTTTTTTTTTTCATTGTGTAAAGAATTGTCTAAAGATTGATGTCATATAATTTTTTTTCTAAAAACTTTAACCAAAAAAAAGTTATTAAAAAACAAAAAAAGTCTGATATTTCAAGTTTAATGACTAGTTTGCTTTGAAATTAATTAAAAAATAGAAAATATAATCCAATATTAATAAAAATTATATATATAAAAACTAGACATCATGTTCTGTAATGGATTTTAATTTTATAGATTGATTCAGAAAAAAAATTCATCCACCATATTGTCAAAGTTGAACATTCTTCTTCAATCTGCCTTAGTTTTTTAGTTGCAGGTCAAAGGCTAAGGCTCGGATTGCCAAAGCTTTCCTGAACCTAAAACCAAGTCTCCAAGCGGGTTGGGAAACAAATTTTTTAATAACGCATACGCGTTATGAAACACATACACGTTATTGGAACAAAACGCGTACGCGTTTCATAATGCGTACGCGTTATGTTTTTACCCGTTGGGTAAAGGTAACGCGTACGTGTTATGAAATGCGTACGCATTCCTTTTTAAGAACGCGTACGCATTTCATAACGCGTACGCGTTTCATAATATATCCATTTATCCTGATTTGACATTTTCTGATACAGTACGGTTTTCCTGCAACATTCTTTTTCTGCAGTACGACTCGCAAGTTCGATTTTCTGCATTTTTTATTACAAATTGGTTGAAAATTCAAGTGCAGGTTGAATTTTTGAAGTGGAATCAAATACAAGAATAATTTACAAGAAGATTCAAAAAAATTTTTTTGGATGTATTCATGATATTTTTGTGTACTTCAAAGTTCAAAGAATAAAGGATCTTCATAGTACAAAGTGTTATTTGAATATTTGAAGGAGATAAAAATTTGAAAATTGGTTACAAGTAAATCATTTGTTTTTTCATCAAAAAGGGTTTTGTAACCATGGGATCAAAACAAAGACAAAGAAAAAAGTGTAGAATGTCAATGACACCCGAAGAAATTCAAGCAAATAAAGATATGGAGGCAAAAAGACAAAAAGATAGAAGAGAAAAAATTTGTCAAATGAAAAATTTGGAAGCATCTACTTCAATGAATGTTGAAGAGAAAGTCATGAATGATGAAATGAATGTAGATGATGCAAATGTGGAGATGGTGAATATAGAAGAAAATACAATTATGGAGAGAAACTCAACTATGTCTTCAACTACAACTTTGAATGATATGGAAACAGTACATATGCAAACAGCTTCGGGTATGTCTTCAAATCCACCTCCCAATGATATGGAAAATGCACCTATTCAAACAATCTCTCTAGGTATTCTTTCAAACCCAAGTCTTGATAATATTGATTTTGCTTGTTTAGATGAAGCTGGATACACCATTGATGATATCAATAATTATAGGGTTGAAAGAATGCAAAAACAAAAAAATTATGAAAATATATCTTATGAGAATGCAAATGCTAATCAAATCCCTCATATTAATGAAAATGAGAATGAAATCTTTTTTACTTTTGAAAATGAAAATGGAACCCCTTGTGTGAATGAAAATGAAACCCCTTGTGTGAATGAAAATGAAACCCCTTGTATGGATGAAGATGAAAATGTTTTTTTTACAATTGAAAAAGATGTGTTAGATAACCTTCGTGGTAAAGTTTCTTGGAGACAAATTAGAACTTATGGAAATAAAATATATAAAATGTTTTTTTATAGAAAGAAATTAGGATTCCAATGTCAACTCATGGTGCAATTGATGAGAATGTGGAAAATGAGAAAAGTGATGAAAAAATTAGGTATTTTTGTAAAACCAAAAAAGAAAGATGATTTAGTAGAACAAGTCATTTCTAGTGTTGCTAATGCTATTGATTTTATAGGTAAGAAAAGTCAATCTAAAGATAAAAATGTGGCTCATCGTGCAATAACAACTGCTTTAGTTGATAAAGCAACTTCAAATAAAAGAATGTTAAGTAGGATTAGTAAATGTATAAAAGTAAATCCCAAAACTTTGATTAGAGCTGCTAAAAGAAGAGAAAATATTGAAAATGATCCAATTAATCAATGTTGGAGTTTTAGTGGTAGACTCCCAAGATCAGACATGAAATTAACTAATGAAATTAAATCTTTAATCGATAAATTTTGGCATGATAATACAAGAGTATCACCTAACATTAGAGATGTCTTAAAATTAAGGGTGGGTTCCAAAATTCGTGTACCTCATCCAAAGCATCTCTTAGATATGACTCAAACTGAATTATATAAAATTTTTTTAGATGCTTCAATCTTACCATTGAATATTAAAATAAGTCAAAGATCATTCGAAAAGTGTAAACCTTGGTATGTTAGAATTAATAAGCAACGAATTTCTTGTTGTTGTAAGACTCATGTACAATTTTGTTATTATTATGATAGTTTTCGATATATACGATGCACTTTGCATGTTAACCAAATTATGCAGGACATTTGTGGTATTAATATGCCACCTGAAAGAATCAAATATTTTATATCAGGTTTGTTTTGTGAACCCTCTAACGGAAACTTATTTTATTTAAAATCATGTATTTCTAGAGAATGTGATAGATGTGCTAACTTTTCATTATTAGGTGAATGTATGCATGAAAGTAGTTTAAATGAATTTGGACAACAATTAGTAGATGTAAAAAGATTCAAAAATGTTGAGTATTCTTTAAAAGATGGAAAAACTGGAAAATGTTGTGAGCTAATTATGGAAAAAAATACTGTGCATGCATTTATTAAAGAATTTAAAGATAAGATTGTACCTAAATATGTTCAACACTCTCAGTATGCTCATTGGCTTGATAATCAATTTTGTTTATGTAAAAACACATTCCCAATTGGAACTATATTGTCGGTTGTTGATTTTGCTGAAAATTATACTCTTGCTCCACAAGAAGAAATTCAATCATAGTATTATAATTCAGTGCAAGTATCTATTTTTGTTCATATTGTTTATAGACATGTAGATGATAGTAGAGAAGATAATAGAAATTTTTTGAGAGAGTACCATTTTTATGTAAGTGATAATCGATTACATTCATCTGAGTTTGTTCAATATTGTTTTGATATATTTTACAAAAATTTAAAAGAAAGAGGAATTCAATTGCTAGAACATCTCATATGGTCAGATAATTGCACGGGTCAATTCAAAAATGCTAGGATGTTTTATTGGTTATGTAGAGTTCATAAGGAAAATAATATCCAGCACATATGGAGTTTTTTTGAAGCCGGTCATGGTAAGGGAGAACACGATGGAGCAGGTGCATGTGTGAAAAGAGCTCTTGCTAGAGAGCAACTAAAATTTGAGGATGCTGCAAAATTTAGAGATGCACATGCAATTGTAGATTGGTGCAATACCAAATTATCTACAAGAGTAAGTGAGAGCTCAATAATTCACCGCTTCTTTTGGTTAGTTGAAGAAAATGATATTTGTTCTCGACAAGATTGTGAAACAATTAATGGATCTGCAAAATGGCATTCATTTAAGAGTTTGAATGCAAACACATGGACAATATGGACAAGGGAGTTGGCATGCTTTTTTCAATTTTGTATTGCAGGTGATTGGGAGGCTTGTGAAAATATGGAATGGGTTGAACAATGGCAACAAAGAGCCTTAACACCTACATCGACACATGTTCAACATGGAACAATAATTGAAGATAATCAAGTGTTCACATCAGATGATTATGACTATGTTTCTGATCTTGTACAAGAAGGTACATTATTTATTGAGATGAATTTTATATGTATGCATGTTTATATACATGAATTAAATATAAGTCGTGCTCTTTATTGAATTTTTTATCTATTTTTGTAGGACATGTGTATGCTGTTGTTGCACCTGAGGGGAATGAAGAGGAGACAGAGTACTGGTTGGCTAGATGTGTTGAGAGAAAATATAAGTTGGTACATCCTAGAGTGGATGATGATAAATTTGAGTATCCAATTGGTTCAGTTGTTGTTGTTGGCACTTGGCTTCAAAAATATTTGATAAGAAAGAATGGCTTGCCTGCATTTGAAGATTATGAAAGACACAAGAAGATTATACATTATTCACATTTGATTTTGGCAACCAATATAAAACTAGTTAGATATCACGGGAGGCCTGCTAATAAAGTTTTATGGACACTTTCAATGGATGATCATGAGACAATCATAGATGCATTACAAAAAAGAGAGGATGTGGATGGTACAACAGAGTAAATAAATATTGGTAAGTATATCTAGTTGTATGTATATATTTAATTGATATATATATATATGTCTTTAAATTCATTTCCTTATTAAAGTTTTATATCATTTTTTGTTTCAGGTCTCCCTTGATACAAAAAAGAGAGGAGATGCACTCTTATTACAATGGAATTCGAATCTACAGACAGGTAACTATATATAGTTGTAGATACATTTAGTTGAGAGTATAAATATAAAACTAAATTTAACTCATTGTCATTTTATAAAAAGTTTATAATTTATTTCATATCCCCTTAAGCCATCCTCGTATGTGCCATTAATCCATCCGCTTGCATCCCCTTTAAGTCTCTCTATTAATTCCCCTTAATTCATTCTATTAGGACCCCTTAATCCATATCCTTGTATATCTATCCTTAATCCATCCTCTTGCATCCCCTTAAGTCACTCTCTCAACACCCCTTAAGACATCCCCTTAAGCCATCCCCTTAGGTCACATGGTTTAGAGTTTAGGGTTTCTAGGGTTCATGAGATGCTTAGAATAACAAATTTATATGGATTAATGGTTTAGGGTTGATCTCCTAGGATTTAGGTCATGTGGTTTAGGGTTTAGGGTTTCTAGGGTTCATGTGATGCTTAGAATAACAAATTTATATGGATTAATGGTTTAGGGTTGATCTCCTAGGATTTAGGTCACGTGGTTTAGGGTTTAGGGTTTCTAGGGTTCATGTGATGCTTAGAATAACAAATTTATATGGATTAATGGTTTAGGGTTGATCTCCTAGGATTTAGGTTACGTGGTTTAGGGTTTAGGGTTTCTAGGGTTCATGTGATGCTTAGAATAACAAATTGATATGGATTAATGGTTTAGCATTGATCTCCTAGGATTTAGGTCACGTGGTTTAGGGTTTAGGGTTTCTAGGGTTCATGTGCTACTTAGAATAACAAATTTATATGGATTAATGGTTTAGGGTTGATCTCCTAGGATTTAGGTCACGTGGTTTAGGGTTTAGGGTTTCTAGGGTTCATGTGATGCTTAGAATAACAAATTTATATGGATTAATGGTTTAGCATTGATCTCCTAAGATTTAGGTCACGTGGTTTAGGGTTTAGGGTTTCTAGGGTTCATGTGATGCTTAGAATAACAAATTTATATGGATTAATGGTTTAGGGTTGATCTCCTAGGATTTAGGTCACGTGGTTTAGGGTTTAGTGTTTCTAGGGTTCATGTGATGCTTAGAATAACAAATTTATATGGATTAATGGTTTAGCGTTGATCTCCTAGGATTTAGGTCATGTGGTTTAGGGTTTAGGGTTTCTAGGGTTCATGTGATGCTTAGAATAACAAATTTATATGGATTAATGGTTTAGGGTTGATCTCCTAGGATTTAGGTCACGTGGTTTAGGGTTTAGGGTTTCTAGGGTTCATGTGATGCTTAGAATAACAAATTTATATGGATTAATGGTTTAGCGTTGATCTCCTAGGATTTAGGTCACGTGGTTTAGGGTTTAGGGTTAAGGGTTTAGGACCCTTAAGTCATATCCTCTTACATGTACCCTTATTCCACAATCTTGCATCCCTTAAGTCACTCGCATAATTCCCCTTAAGCCATTCTCATAGGACCCATTAAGCCATACCTTAGGGTTCATGACATGCATCCCATTCATCCATCCTATGGAAAACATCATTTGAATTTTTATGAAATTTATAAGATCCAATTTTGTAACTTTTACTATATATTTACTTAAATGAATCAAAAAAATTATAGAACTACTTACATTTTACATTAATTATTTTTGTAGGTTCTCATCAAGTCGGTCTACCATGCGATTGTCACTGAAAAATTATTTTATCAAGAGACTATGTAAATATCAATTTTTGGTCTTCAAGTAAAAATTGATAAGCTAAATAATTGGATATACATGTGCACACATATATGTTTCATCATATTGTATAGTTGTATGATTTTCAATTAACTTATTAGTAGCATTTTAAAAATCTCATTCCAATTTTCTAGATTATACATTTCATATAATTGTTCAAATATTTTCTAGAATTGGTAAATAGTTAAAATTACGCGAGCTCTTAATTTATTATGAATATAATCTAAACTATTTAAGGAATATTTAAATTTATCACCTTTAACCATGTGATAAATTATATATTTATGAAATTTGATTGTAGAGATAAGAATTTGTATCTAGTGCATGTATTACTTGAAAATTAGATAAAATATCTAGATCTACATATACATATGAGTGCATATAATCATCAAAATGAACATAACATGATCATAATTGACTGCATATATATAATCATCACATTAAAGTCATCTGATATAAATAAACAAAAATATGTATATGTCAAGTCCAACACATAAAAGTTTAAATAAAACTAGAGATGTCTGGTCTATTTAAAATTTAAAACCATTTAACTATCAGGCTGATCAGTCAAATCAAGTCTCCTCTTTGTTCCAGGTCGATTAGATGTACCTACATCATGCTGTAAAAGAGTACAAGTAACTTGAAATTAGATTTAAATTTATTTATAAATTTTGATATAATTAAACATATTTAAACCTGACAAAATATAAACTTTTGGATAAAAATAAATAAATTAATTAAATATCTAGTAAATACAATAAAAATGATTTTTAAGACATGAATAATTTACCATATGATCATGTGGATCTACTGGAACATTTTGTTCAACGGGTAGCATAACTGTCACTTGAGAAGATTCAAATGCCTGATCTACTATATCCTGCATATTCATATAAAGCAATCAATATGTTAAAACCTCGAATATATATATATATATATATTTAAAAGATCCGTAAAAATTGTTTAGGATATTTAGTAAAGTTTACAACCTTGAATGATATGACCTCAAGATCACGCACCTGAGATTGCCCATGCATAAATGCTGACGATGTCTCAGGTGCACCTGCAATGGGTGTCTCATGAAATGCCTGCATATATATGTACAACAATTTGTATAGATCATTCACGCATGTGTATGTAAATGTAAAAATTAAATTAGATCTATGATGTGTATTTAATTCAAACTTAACAAACTTTTTGAAAGAACGCACCTGAGCTGATGATGACTCAGGAGCGCTCACCACAACTTGTGCTTGGTCAGCACTAGGCATGCTCATCTGACCTCCCTGCATCTAGATATAATATATATCAATCACACATCATGTGTAAACATTCAAAATAAATTAGATATATATATCCACACAAACTAAATTTAATATATATTGGTTTAAGTACCTGACCAAAAGGTGAGCCCATATCTACAACACTCGACATATAGACATGATCATTTTGAGTTTCAGGCATTGTCTGATCATGCGTCTACACCAAACACTTATTGAATTAATATTGTATTATATATATAATTTGATGTTATTATTTAAACATGAATTTTGCACATTCCAAAAAAATATATTAAGTTCAAAAGATGAACATACCTGTGAAAGATGATGCTTAGAATATAGTAAATCCAAAAATGACTCTGTCTCAGATGTAGGTGGGTCACCTGAAGTGGATGCCTGAGTATTCCTATTGCTGGAGCCTCCATGCTCTCTATTGACCACTTCAGCCGCCGCGTGTGAAGTTTGATGAGTGAGATGTCTTGAAAGTGAACTCAATGCTCCTAATGTTGATAGCATGGTTTGCTGCTGAAATGCAGCAAGAACACCAGGAGAAGCAGGAGGAACAATAGGAGCAATTGGAGCACTTCGTTGAGGATCAACACATGCTCCTAATCTATGTTGGGGCATGCCACGCCCAGCTCCCTGAAGTGACCTCATATAAAAATAGTTGGGTTTTAAACCCAACTCAAACTCTTCCCATAACTTTCTCAAAAAGTATAGGGGCACCTCAGAATTGCCATGTGGTGGAGTATCAAACACCATCCACCATCTATCCCAAAAATGTGCAGCTATCAAGGGGTGCCTACACCATAAAATTGAAATTCGTTTTTTGGTGGGTGGAATTGGTTGGCTAGTTTGAGGGTTAAAAAAATACTGGCACATGGCTTCTTTGGTAATTTTAAGGTCATTAATTTCTTTATAAGACAATCCATCTGCATAGAATTGTCTCCTCTCGTCTCTCCATTGATGGAACCTATCTAGGTCCGCATCAATAGATCGAACAGAATCGACAATAATTTGCATCGTAGATGCAAACCGTGAGAGATGGGGGGGAATTCTAGGCTCATTTTTTATCAGATCTATATTTTCTTGAATGACTGTAAGATTTTCCCTAATGCTCTCTCTCAACTGATCCTGGTCTACTATAGGGGGTGGGGGGTTAGGAGGTGGAGGGTTTGGAGGAATGGGGTTTTCTGGTGGTGGTGGGTTAGGATCTATGGGATCTACAGGAATATGTGGTTCAGGCATAAAATCCTCAATGCTAAATAGTGGATCCATGTGAATGTACAACCAAATGGCAACTGCACATGTTAAACAATTAAAAAATATATATCAACAAACTAATTAAATAATGCAGACAATTTGAAAGAACTATTTAAAAAACACATTGAATGTGCACAAATCCAAAATGCAATTCATTTGAAGACCATTCAATTTATCATTAAAAAATCATTAATGTTCATTAAAAATCCATAGCATGTACACATTTTAAAGTTTATAATTTAAGTTTGTACAAGTTTTGAAAATTTCAAATTTGTGGTTTACAATTTGAGTTTTGGGTAAGGGTTTGTGTTCATATTTTAGAATGTAGGGTTTAGTGTCTATGTATATTAGAATAATGTAATAACCATTAAGATCTAGAAATTAAAAAAATTGGTTATAAGGATACATTTAAACATATTAAGAATACATTTAAATATATAATAATAGAAACATAGGAATCATGGTACATTTGAAAAGGGGAAATGATAATAGGAGTTACCATAGAACACAAAATATTGTTCATATGAGAGACATAAAAGGTATGAGAATTAAATATTATTTTAATAATAAATTATTAAACAGTATACTACATGAAACTTAAAGGATGCAAATAAATAAAAATTATAGTGATTAAAAGTAATAATTATGCAAAAAAATAAAGAATCCAAACTACCAATTCGGTAGGGTCAAATCCAAGAAAGTTTGCAACCCAATCCTTCACCAATTATAGAATTTAGAGTTATACATTTTAATTTCTTGATTTTTTTAAATTTTGAGTAATAATAATGAAGGAAAATCTATAAGTTGTTGTTCTAGGACGGTCCCCTTTGACAAAATGGTAACAATCGACCTAGATTATGTTGAATCAAGAGTGAAGGAAATGAAAATTCAATATGTTATGACTAAAATTCTATGGTTGTTATAACAAATTGAGGGAAATGCATTGTCTTGTGATACCTCACAATTATCTCTACTAAAAATAAACTTTGTTGATCACACCTAAAGACCCCATTGTTATATAAGTTTGTAAATAAACTCTTTCAAAACTAAGATTGTGAGAAACAAAAATTGAAGAAATAAGACTAAAACCCTATGTGTTTTAAAAAGTTCCACTAGTATTCATGATTTTTAAATCCTTATTTTTCAAGTTTAAGATAAAAAATTTAATCGATATAGATGAAGAATTTTTTAAAATACGATTTCATCTAGGGATATGTTGCCTTATATTAGAATTTTTATCACACTAATTCTAACTTGAACCATAGATGGGCTAATTATAACTTGAACCATAGACCCTAATTATAACTTGAACCCTAATGTATTCTAACTTAAACTCTAACCCTAATTGTAATTAAATCGGGTATCATAACCTTAGTTGAACACTAACCCTAAATGCATATAAATTTTTTAATCATAAACCTAATTAAATATTGATTGAATGTTTAACTCTCACCAAAATTACAACCATTTAACCCTAGACTCTTAATTTAATTTTTACCCCAACCCTAGAACCCTACACCAATTGACGGGGCTAATTCTAACTCCAACCCTAACCTGCATCTTAAATTTTAATTCATAATTTCATAATCCTAAACCTAACCCTAATAAAAATATAACCCTAACTCTAAACCTAGTTGAATACAAACCCTAACCTCAACCCTTACCCGAATATTTATCTTAGAACCCTAACCCTAGAATGAATTTTAACCCTAGAAGCAGGTAATTGAATTCTTTAATATTAAACAAGTAAACCTAATCATAACCCTAATTGTAATTTTGAAATCTAACTATACAATATATATTAAAGTTTAAGCCAAACCCTAATTGTACCCTAGATTTAACCTAATTTTAACCTACAAATAGGGTTTTAGTTTATGTTACATTTTCTAGGGTTTTAGTTTACGTAAATTCTAGGGTTTTAGTTTACGTTACGTTTTCTAGGGTTTTAGTTTACGTTTTCTAAGGTTTTAGTTTATGTTTTCTAGGGTTTTAGTTTATGTTTTCTAAGGTTTTAGTTTATGTTTTCTAGGGTTTTAGTTTACATTTTCTAAGGTTTTAGTTTATGTTTTCTAGGGTTTTAGTTTATGTTATGTTTTCTAGGGTTTTAGTTTACGTTTTCTAGGGTTTAGGTTCAAAGATTAACGGTCTGAGTAAATTAGTTTTTTATAACCTACAGTTTAGGGTTTTAAATTTCAAAACTAAATGTGTCAAATTTAGGTTTTCGATTTAAAATTTTATGTTGTTTGTTTCGTTGATGTTTTCGGTTAATTAAATGCAGTTGAAAAACTATTAAATATTAAATTAAAACAAACTAAACAAAAATAACTAAATAGCAATTATAATGCAAAAATATTGTAGAATTCAACCAACCTGGAGGTCGCTGAGGTCAGGTGTGTTGACTGGAGGAGGTGAGAGTGAAAATTTAGCAGATTTCGGCCGTCCAAAACGAGTACGCGATCTGCTGTTTGTTGTCTTGGCGCTCCAAAGTCGGTTGTGAAAATGACTTTCGCAGTCACTTATTTAAAAAAATAAATAGTCTTTAGAAATGTGTACGCGTTATGAATGCATACGCATTTTGAAATAACGCGTACGCGTTTCATAACACGTACGCATTTTAGGTTTGTAACCCGAACCATAACGCGTACGCGTTACTGATTTAGGATCGCGTATGCGATGCATAACGCGTATGCGTTTTGCGCGAGAATTTTTTTTTCGTCCGAAACTTCCCCTCTTCGTGGACCCAACTTCTTGCACCAACCCCATATTGGCACCCTTTCTTACTCGACCTTTAATGTTAATCCCACATCGACTCACTTAATTTCCTGCACAACATAATTACACACAACTAGACCATAATAATAAATCACATTAATTTTAAATCAAATCCTCATAACTTTATTCATGATTCTTTTACATAGCTAATTACTCTTTTGATGTAATATGACATAACGATTATCTTATTTCAAATTCATATAATAATTTCAAATCTTATTCTTGATAATTCACATGTGCACATACATCTTCATTAAGTAAAATAATGATGATATAGCAAAAACGAAAAAATAACTACAAGGTTACTATTAGACAATCACCTCATTTATCACTCATAATATATCTAACATCTATTTAAGAAAACTATAAAACAATTTAAGGTTGTATTAGTCACATGCAAAGAGGGGTCTCACATAAGGGATCCACATATTCGGGGTCAAATGTCTTTGCTATAATGTTGTTATAGAGCTCAGAATTGTCATCATTCCCCAAATACTCATAGAATAGGAATAATGACACAAAGAGAGCAAAAAAAAATAACTTCTTTTGGGTCAACATGGAAGAGACCTAAATGTCTCGACACCTTATGTCGTCCCCAAGAGGAAAACATAAGACAAAGAAAAGATGAAATGTTTATGACATATAAAAGAAGTTAGAGACAAATAGAGGAATTCCACAAAGAGATATACATCAAGAAAAATGGTATGGGGAGATCACATTACACACACACATAATAAAACAAAAGCAAGACTAGTAAGGCACATGTGAGTCAACCTATATTAGTTCATCTGCATCCCAATCTTGTTCATCGTATATGGAAGACATGCAACTAACGAAAGGGACAAAAAAAAGTGCAGTACTAGGAGCATCACCAAGTTCAACACTCTTCTCAGGAGAATTGTCATTTAAGCTCATAGAAGAGGAAAACAATGAATTCAATTCATTATGCACTTCTTCATCAATTTTAGTAATCTCATCATCATCGTCCAAGTTAATCACTATAGTAGGTCGAATGATAATATCCAAAGAAGGTGCTATTCCCAATTGTGGTTGCGATATAGGATCTCTTTGTTGTGGTGAAGATGGAGACTCCTCATGTATTGCTTCACTTAGTTTGGATGTTGATTTTATCTATTGTTATCTTTGTTTAGCCTTCAAGAAATCGCATGATGTCTACACCTATGCTCTCTATCATTTCTATTTCTTTTGGTATGATTTTCAAGTTGTGTTTGTGTAGGAGTGGGTTTATCAACCATAGGTTTATTTTATTCCTTAAGGGAGGAATGGAAGTAACCATAGGAGGCTATTCAACCACTTTCTCTTTAGCTTTGTGAATTATTTTTATCTTAGGAGGCATGATATAATTTTTTTAGTTGTCTCTTGGTCTCCTGTAGGAAATAGGAAAAGGATTGGTCTTGGGTTGGTCTTGGTTATTAGGAATTGTAACGCCTCGCCATGCAACCCTAGAGGAAGTTGCAAACAACTACTTAAACAAAATATATATATTTTTTTAAAGTATAATTAATAAGAAAGTTTGCTAACTAATGCCAACAACCTCTAAGGTTACGAGACAGAGGTTAAATAGAACCTAAACAGAAAACATGATTTAAACCATGTCAATCATTTACTTAATAATTTAAACACATCAATTCCAAATAAGATGAATTAAATTAAAGCATCAAGATGAATTTACATTTCATTAATCCATTCATTAAACAATAAGATTATAACTCTCATTCCCTGAATGAGGTAAGTCCAATAAATAAGATTACAATTACCACTTCCACCTCGATAACAACTAAGGGGTAAAATAATACAAGATCAACTGAAATGAAATACATTAAGGACTAATACTGAAACCCATGAGCTCTCCAACTGGAAGTCTCATCCACATGAGCATGAAGAAAGGACCCAACAGATTTAGGTGCACGCCACCCAACCAAGTGGTACCCAAAGGCCCACCCCTCGTACTAGGAGATAGTAACCAAGAATCCTAGTCAAGACAATCTACCTCTAGACAGGCTAACATAACTGAACCAAACTGAAACAACCATTCACATGAACCTCACAAGTACATCCCAAGGTATAACTCAAATACAACTCAAATACCATGCAAGTACAACACAAGTACAACTCTACATGGTCACATTGCTTCCAGAGATAAAGCAGAATAAGTATGTTATGAGAACCATACACACATAATCAAACACCAACCATGGTCACATCAGGTATGTTACAGAAACCATACCCACAATACATGAGTACAAACTATGGTCACACAAAGTGCCATCACACAACACATCATGAGTTATCCACTACGGATCGTCAAGATTGTGGCCCCAAACCGATTCTTGGCCCTCATAAATACTAATGAAAAATCAAAGGTCAAATGTTGTCCTAGATAGAGTGTCATCACATAGCTCATCATGAGTTACCCACACTGATCGTCAAGATGGTGGCCCTAACCGATCATTGGACCTCATACTTACTAATGTGGAATCAAATACCTTTCGTATAGACAAGATAGATGACCTTGTCGTTACAGTCCTTCCCACCCATCCCAAGCCTAACTGAGCACTTGGATCTATGAGTGAGGCATAATTATCTTTTTAGTGTGAAGTACTACCCAAACTCTAAGTATATTGATTTAGTTATCACTTAATTATACCACTTCCGAAGGTTACCCAATATTACCTCTTCTAGGCTCTGGCCCCAAACGGAAGCCACTCTTCTACTTGAAAACACACCTAACATCCAAACATCTAGGGTACAAAGTGCAACAAACAAGGTATTACAACCACACCTTTCTTAGGAGGCGACAACAATAAAACCATCTCCAAACACTGGAGGTAGCAACAATAACAAAACTGCTCCTGACAAGAAAGGCATACATTACAAAATCCACTCCTTTCTCAGGATGCACAAAACATTCCCGTTCATAGAAACCAGGTGACTAACTGATAATTTCTCATGCACTACCCAAGGAATACAAGACCGGTTGACATAACAAATCGACAACCACAAAATGAAAAACTCAATTGAAAGCCTTGTCCAATGCAATGACTCAAATTTCCCAAATGATGACAAGAACAGATAAAAGTCAAAACGAGAATTAAATCTGCTTTGGATATTCTAAATCCATGTCCTCATGCTAACATTCAGTACTTTATTGCATTATATAAACCAATACAAAATACGTCTTTTCCAGACATGGGAGAAAGTTAATACTTAATACTTAATCCCCTACTTGCATTTCAATAACAATAATATAACTTGAAGATATATTATTTTAAATCAACACTATTCCCATTAAAGTATTGTTTACAAACAAAACAATGATTTAACTAAAGTCAATATATTTTTTATTCCCTCAATTAAACTTAAGTCATGCCAATAGAAAAACAACAATCTCCTATGTATATTAAATTTACACCACAACTATACATATATCCATCTAATTAGAGAAACAATTCATCTATATAATATTAATAATTAATAATCTATATTATTCTTAAAATAATACATATTATTATATTAATATCATATTATAATAATAATATTATATATATATAAATAGTAATATATATATTAATATTATAATATAATAATATAAAAATTATATATATTATAATATTAAAATATGTATTAATATGTATATTTTTTTTTGATCTAAAAAGAAAGGCGAAGTTCTTTTTTTGTTTCGCACACTAGTCTCAATGGGCAGTCACCTCGGATTGTGGGCCACGCTGAGCTTTGGGGCCGTGCTTTACACAGGCCTACGCACCACACAGGTCGGCTAGCTGTGTTTACACATAGCCGACCCCCATTAATGGGGGCAGCGACTGTGTGTAAACAAAGTTGTCCACTCCCGTGGGCGGCGACGGTGAGAAGGGTGTGGGGAGTGGGGATTGACGCGTTGGGCACGACTCCCTCCACCCGCCTCCCATGGGGCACGATGGGGGTTGAGCCCCCAGCGGCCTCCCCAATTTTTTATAAGAAAATTAAACCCTAATAAAATCCATGACTGCGGTTTTTTTTTTAAAACGCGATTTTAAAACAATAAAATTTTCCCATTTCAATTTCGATTTTCTTCCAATAATACATTTTAAAACCAGCATAAATATATATATATATGGTTTAAAAGACAGAATAAATTGAGAAAACCAGAATAATATAATTACAAGAAAAATCATTTGCATTCAAAGCATCATTTTCTTGGAAGAAATATAAATTTAAGAGGATCTCCTTGCTAATTTGAAGAACAAAATTCCAACCTTTGCTTTAATTGAATTCGGACAACAAAATTTAAAACTCTTTCCATAAGATCTTCAACCATAAAATTTAAAATTCAAAAATCTCAAAACCAAACATTTAAAAGACATGAACCTGGTCTTTTTTTGAAATTGATAGCAGATCCTAATGGTGACTTGACTCCCCCTTCAGATCCATAGGTTCCCCAAGCTTTTTCCAAAAAACCCACCAAATTGAAGAATTCTTTCTCTATCTAATTCAATCTTTTTCAAAACTCCATTAACAACCAAAAATTCAAGCCAATTTCAAACATAAGGATTTTACCCTAAAAATCCTAAAACCACCCTCATAAATTTCAAAAAACAAAAATTGCCAAAATATCTCATTTTTTTTTCAATTTTGAATTCAATTTTTCAAATTTGACTTTTAATCATTTTTCAATTTTTTTAATCCCAAATTTCTCAAATTGACTTTTATGCATTTTATTTATTTTCAATTTCAACAATTAAATCAATAGCTTCCACATAGGTAAATTAAAATTTTTCAACCACATAAATTTAATCAATTAATAAATAGATTTAATCAACGATTAAATTATTTATTAATTAAATTAAATTAATAATAAAATAAATTATATTTCAACATAATTCCAGATTAAATTACTCAACAACTTAAATGCATTAAGCCATTTAAATCACCCCATTTAACTTGCAATTAAATAAATTCAAGGCCAAATTGAACAAAGTTAAAACAATCATAACCTGACAACACCAGTTGATACACAAGACTAGGGTGACAACTTGGCACAGAATCCTAGCTACTATCTCCCAATCGAATACCATTGGGCATGGACATGCTCAACCTTATGAAACTAGGTGGAGTCGATGTCTTGTACCTGTCAACCTGAAAATCAAGTGACAACAACATATTATGTAAACAACATAAAATACACACCATGAAGAGGAGATCACGGAATCGCAGGGCGCTTGCAAGCGAGTGATGTGGTACCATCCTCTTCACCAATACAGTAGTACTATTGACAATTCTAACATACTAAAATAATCCAAAGCCTAAACATCATTAATTTGAATATCCGTTTATGTTAATCCAAAACATGCCATAAGATAACATCATATTCAAATATCATCACAACAAAGTTACATTAACATTGAATTATAGATAGTGACCAAATAGAAGCTGAGTACCATAGTCAAGGTACTAACAGAAAGTACAACAAAAGAGAACAGAACACTGTTCAACCAAAATGCAAAATGGAGGGGTATTATAGGAATGGTTTTTGGTTATAACATGGTTTTTTCAAGGATGGGAGGATCAATCATGTGTGGAGGAATGTTTTGAAGGGATAGTTCTTCTATGCGTTTCACCTTAAAATTTTGATAGGATTTGAAAAAGAAGTCTTCATAGGGTTTAATAGGTTCAATAGGCTCGGGCCAAAATAAATCCAATGAAAAGTTCCCACATGAAGACACATGATTAAAGCTACTATGGTACATAGTAAATATATCACTGTCAAAGGGAAACTTTAAGCATTTATGCACAATCGATAGGACAACTTCCATGGAGCATAACCATGGGTAACCAAGCTTCAAACATAATTGATACGATGCTAGGATGATGTAGGATGAGACATTTAATTGTTTCGGTCCTAATTTTAAAGGAAGGATGATTGAACCAATCATAGGGAAAGTGAAACCATTATGTGTTTTATCCATTCTTTCGATTTATCATATGTATCTTGATAGAGTTCATGTACAAGTAAGAATTATTTAGTGATCACATTCTCTCCATAAAAAAATATCAATTAATATCCCATTAGTGGTCTTATCATTCATTTGTACCGCTATGTAAAGAGGACCATCAGGTGCATGTTTAATTATATCTTTTTTTGAGAAAGCGATATCAAGAGGAATTTTAGGTCGACCCTTATGAGATTGAATTTTTGATAAATCCAACCATACTATCCATAGGAATTTCCTCATTAGTATCTATGTTGTCATCATCTGTGTCAACATTCATCACATCATTCTTCTTAGTTTCACTAGCTTTGACAAATGAAATATTATGATTTGGTATGGGGTTGGTAAAGATTTGCAGGTTTTGGTTGGGAGGGGCAATAGATTTATTACCTTGATCATTGACACCTCCAATTTGAGTACAATTGGAATCAATGAGGTATTGCATTGTGTGTTTAAGATGCTTACAATGTTCTATATTGTGTCCATTTTGATGATGAAAATGATAATAGGAATTTTTATCTAAAGTTCAGAGGTAATGGCTTGTTAGGATAGGGAGTTCTAATGGGAGGTAAGGAAATCAAGTTATTCGAGCTAGAAGTTGTAACATGGTGTTATGGAGGGTATCGGGTAAGGGAGTAAATTGTCTAGTTGGATCCCCAAATGACATAAAAGGAGTTTTCTTCTTTATAGAAACCACTTGGGCATCAACATGTTGGGTTGGTTGAGGGGGATTTAGTTGAAGAAAGCCTTTCTTTTGTTTTCTAAAAGGTTGATAATTTTTTTGTTTTACGGATTCAAAATTTTCAAGACAGCTAAAGGTGGGTTTTGTTTCATGACTACTAACTGAGTTTTGATAAACATGAAGGGTGGTACACAAGTGTATGAAGGAAGGGAATTTCATCATACCAAGCTTATCTTGCGTCTTAGTTTGTAAGTTCTCAATGAACATTCATTGAAGGTGAGGATCAGTAATCTTTATTTCAATTTGGGAATAAAGCAATTGGTAACATGAAATGAAGTCAATAACCTTTTCATCATCCTTTTGCTTCCATCTCAAGGTGATCCCACAATACTAGTTTATAATTTTTGGCCAAACTAGACACTAAAATATTTTTTTCTAACTAAATCTTCACTTTTGGGCACCTATAGCGGCTAAACCATGAGGAATTTGAAGATGATGCAAACTAGTGATTTGTGACATTTTGTCTGTAGATTCTAAATATATTCTTTTCAAAAAAATTGGAATTAGATTCCACTTATTTTTCCATCTCCTTCGAAAACTAGTTTTTTCAACAAACAACATTTTTAAGGAGTGATGCTCAACGTATACAACATGATTTTTTTTCCATGAAGGATAAAATTCTAACTCTTTCAAATCTAGATCTGTAACTATGATATCTAGTGCTTCCAATTGGTCTCATAGTTTTTTATTGAATATTTTTTCCTTAATCAAGTTTTGAAGTCAAACCAATTACAATTTAGATATAGGTTGGTTGTATACAACGTAACTTTATTTGTATATATCAAAATTCATTTTTTTTTTTGGATCAAGGACTTCAATATCTGGTGCACTCATATTTTTTTTATTTATTTTTTGATAATCTGCTATTTTTTCACATGTGTAGAACAGGGAATTTGATTTTCGGTGAAAAAATTATGTTTAATAAAACTAAAAAAACAAATACATAATATAACTAAAACTTATTAAAATTATATTCGTTGGATAGCTCATTCTGAGGACTACCATCATCCAGTTGGGTTTGTGAAGTCTCCTCCATTTTCATCCTCAACCCGAGCTTCGAAGGGAAAAAATTTGGACATTTTTGGTGCCAAAGAGGGAGAAGAGGGGAAAAGGGGGGTTTGAGTGAACATATGTTCACTCGAACCACCCAAAGGTAGTTCGATCGAATAGGGGTTCGATAAAACCTATGTTAGATCGAACCCTTTCAAAATAATTTAAAAAAATGATTGAACAAATTTAAAATAATGTAAAACAAAATCAACAGGTTGGTTCGAGTGGACTCTTAGTCGATGTCCGTTCGAACCCCCAGCCGATGAATACATTTTAATTTTATTTTTTTCTCCATATTTGTAATAATGTTATTTTAAAATATATAGTATTATTATTTATAATATACTATTATTTATATTATTATGTATATAATATATTATTTATTATTATTTATAATATATGTCTATAGTATATTATTTATATTATTAATATAATAGTTTTTAATAATATAAATAATATACTATAGACGTATATATTATAAAAAATTACAATAAATTTTATAATATCAATATAATTTTGAATTAAATAGGTCAAGTAAATAATATATTGTGTAAACAAATATAAAATTATAAATAAATAAAATTTAAAATAAAAATAATAATATATTATAATTTATAAAAAATAAAATATTTTGTTTAAATATAGATAGAGAGATATATGGGAAGAGAAGGAGAGAGAGAGAGAGGTAAAGATATAGAGATAGATAGGGGGAGAGGGAGGGAGTGAGGGAGGGAGAGATGGGGAGAGGGAGGGAGTGAGGGAGGGAGAGGGGGAGAGATAGGGAGAGAAATAGGTAGAGGAGGGGTAGAGAAGAGGGGGAGATAGGGATAGAGATAGGTCAAAGAGAAAGAGAGAGAAGAGGGGGAGAGAGGGAGAGAGATAGGTAGAAGAGGGAGAGAAAGAAGGAGGGAGAGAGGGAGAGAGAGAATAAGATGGGGGAGAGAGGGAGAGATAGCTCAATATATATAGAGGAAGAGGGAGATACATAGAAAGGGAAGGGGAGAGAGAGGAGAAAGAGCGAGAGAGAGGAGTAAGGAGATAAAGATATATAGGAATATAGATATAGAGATGAAGATGGAGAAGGAGAAGGAGAGGGATAGTGAGAGGAGAGAAGGAGATGGGGAGATAAAGAGAAAGAGGAGAGAAGGATATATATCTTGATGGAAGAGATAAATATATAGAGAGCGATAGGTAGGGATAGAAAGAGGGATAGATAGAGTGGGGAAGAGTAAAAGAGAGAGGGGTAAGGAGACAGAGATAGATAGGAAGATAGAGATAGGTATGGAGATGGAGAAGGAGAATGAGAGGGATATGGAGAGGAGAGAAGGAGAGAGAGAGAGATAAAGAGAGAGGAGAGAAGGATAAATAGAGATGAAATAGATCTAAATATATAGAGAGGGACAAAGAGGGAGATCGATGGATGGATAGAGAAAGATTGAAATAAAAATTTTGAATCAAGAAGATAATCAGGCTCCATTACCAATAGAATCTTGTTATGTTTTCAATAAGGAGAGAGGGAGAGAGATAGAGGGAGTGAGTGAGAGAGAGAGACCTGAGAGAGGGAGAGGGGGTAGGAGGGAGAGACTTGAGAGAGAGAGGGAGGGAGTGGGAGAGAGATAAAGGGTATAGGGTTAAGAGTAGAGGGTAGAGGGTATATGGTTTAGGGTATAGGGTGTAAGGGTTTAAGGGTAGAGGATAGAGGATAGAGGGTTTTAGGTTTTAAGCGTAAAGGGTGGAGGCTTTAAGGGTAGAGGGTAGAGGGTTAAGGGTAGAGGCCCAAGAGAGATAGGAGTGAGAGAGATATAGAGAGAATTGAGAGAGGGAGAGGGTGTAGGAGGGAGAGACTTGACACAGAGAGAGGGAGTGGGAGAGAGATAAAAGGTTAAGGGTTAAGGGTAGAGGGTACAAGGGTTTAGGGTTTAAGGGTTAAGGGTAGAGGGGAGATAGCCTGAGAGGGGGTAGGAGGGAGAGACTTGAGAGAGAGAGAGAGAGGGAGGGAGTGGGAGAGACATAGAGTGTAGAGGGTTTTTAATGATGTATATTTTCTGCAAGGTCAAAACTGGATTAGTAATACTTGCATGTTAATAAAATCATTAAACAATCGAATGCAAAGGAGAAATAACAAGAAATGAAAGAAACTAGAAATATCTCACCCATTCCTATGCTCCATGACTGATTTACATTGCACCTCCTTGGATTTTTTGTGATAATGGATGCCCTCAAATTGTATATGTGAGCAAATCCTATAATGTATAGACCTAAACAAAACTTTGAAGGATTTATAAACAAACTCTATGCAAACTTGAAATTTAATTCTATTATGCAAGTTATCAATAAACCTAAAAGATGATATGACAATGAAAATAATGAGATTATTCAAAAAATAATAAGAGATTAATAGATGCCAAAAATGAGATCAAGATTGTCATTTTATAAAAAATGCAATCTTGAACAGACGGTTGAGATGAGAGATTAAGAAATGCCCTAGAATCAATGGTTAAGATTCAAAGTGACAACTCTCAATTAGGGTTAGGGCAACAATCCCCAAATGTGTGGACAAGATTTAATTTGATAAATTAAATCAATGGTGGAGAATAAACGTGACCTTGAGATGAAATTAGTAGAAATCAAAAGATAAGGAGATGAGATTTTAGAAAATCAGTAATTTTAGCAATTACTTGATTTGTAGAAGAATCTTTCCATATTGAATTAAATTAATTCAAAATATGAATTTGTGAGATAATAAGTAATTGATTTTTGAAATTAATTACTAAAATAGGAATTAGTTAAATATGTGAAACATTTTTAAATAAATTTGTTTTATTTAAAAACAAAGAAGTGTCACATAAGGAAATTAAATAATTAATAATTATTATTTAATTTAGAAGAGATAGTTAATTAATTAACTAAATTAATGAATCTATTTAATTATGAGAGGATTTAGGAATTAGTGACATATTAAATAAATATATTACAATATACTTATTTAATTGTAAGAGGACTTTGATAACTAGTGACACATTAAATAAATAAATAAGATTTATTTATTTAATAATCATGAAGAATGAAAGATCCTAAATTAATTAAATAATAATAAATTATTTAATTAATAGTTGAATGTGGGTTAGAAACATAATTACAAAGTTATAATCATGTTATGACGAAAGGTGGAAAAATAGTGGTCGCAGGCCTAAGTCAGTTTTAGGTGTCTAAATTTTCCCCTCTTTGTCATAATGTAGCTTGTCGCATTGTGGAAAAGAAAATAAGTCCAGAATATGCCCCAGTGAAGGTACAAAGTGCCTATGCCCCTTGGGAAAATTTTTGAATTTTGACCCGAGGTCAGAAATTTTCTGGAAAGTGTTATGATTAATTCAATTAATGACTAGAAAAGTGATGGCATGATCCAATTCAGAAACGGAGGACATTGAGCTAGCCGAAATTCCAATCAAAGGTGGTCAAATGAGCCTCCAGTACAATCTACTAGGTCAAAACCCTAATTTTCAGCCTATAAATAGGTTGAAAAGGTCAATCCAAGTGTCATTTGCTCATTTGTTATATAGAAAATTTAGAAATTAGAGCTCAGAGAGACAATGGTGATTCCAGTGACTACCCACCATGGATACTGCGTGCAGACATTTTGACGACTGGAGGGCACGGAGGCACCGGTAGGTACCCAATCCCCCTTGTCAATTTTTGAATTTAATGCATTTATTAGGGTTTTAGGAGGGGTAAACACATGCGTTGTGACACAAATAATGCATAAATTGCAGACGCCTTCACATTTGATGCATTTTCTTGCATCGTGACGCAAGTGTGATGGGTAGATTAGGGTTTGTTGTTTGATTGCATATTTGCAAGGGGAAACGACGCAATCGCTAGGTTGTGACACAAGCGAGGCTTTTGTGACGCATATGCCATTTTGCGATGCAATTGCCAAGTCAAACAATGCATTTTCCAAATCGCAACGCCATTTTCAAGCCAAATGATGCATTCATTCTTAGGTTGCGCATTTTCTATCTAGAATGATGCATGCATTGTTAGGTTGTGCATTTGTTGGCTAGAATGACGCATTTGAAATATTGCAACACAAGTGTCATGCGTAGAGCCGCAATTGACTAACTATGGCGTATTTGTAGTCAATGCGACGTAATTGTTGTTGACCAGAATTGACTTTTATTGACTCTGTGCTGAGATTAGTTTGGATGCACCCTTGACTTACTAGTAATAGTAACCTTTCAATAATGTTGCCAAATATGTGCTAATCCTTGGCCTTACTTGTGCAGAGTCGGCTTGTGCCGATTTACACCTGAGTTCAGGCCGGCAACATACGCCTTTACAGATTGCCTGAGTGATAGACAGAGACAATGAATGATGGCACTAGGTTTGTATCATATCACATATATTCCCATTATTTAGGCAAATAGGGGTTTGCTAACAGCTCTTTGTGAGAGGTGGCACTCAGAGACCTTCTCATTTCACCTACCTACTAGAGAGGCGACAATGACCTTGGAGGACGTCTACCGTATTCTTTGCATTTCGATCTATGATCCGCACCAAGGGCAATAGGCCCTATCAGAGATGTATGAGGATGTTGATGGTGCCCAATTGGGCATGGATGGTTACGAGATCGGTTGGGATGTTGTAGCTGACCGGTTTCCTAGGTGGGATGCTATGCTAATGACGCTGATTGTTGGTTTACTGATTCCAAATTGTCGCGGTCATGGATTTCCCATTGGAGGGGGGATGTACTAGTTCATATGCGAGCACAAAGGATAGTTTTCGCTTGGGGGCCCTTCTTGTTTTCCATGCTTTATCATCAGTTGCATGAGGTTGTTTATCACCAAGGCAATAGTATCAGTTGTGACACTACCCTTCTGATGATCTGGGTATGGGAGCACATTCCCATCTTTCAACCACCAGTACAGATGCAATAGCTAGGCGATGGGATGCCATACATCTAACTGTATGTGGGTTTAGTTAGTTAGACTCGTGTGGGAGATACCGGGTACTAGCATCACCAAATTGATATGATGATCAATTTTGTCTGGAGGCCTTACAAAGATTATCGTCAGTGACCCGATGAGGATGGCCATTTATCCTTTTGTAGATAATTCCAATATTTGATTGGCCACATGTTATAGACCCAGCGGATTATTGAGATGTACCTACCCTAGCGGGTACTATGAAAGTTTGGAGAGTAGTAGGATGTGCCAGTAGGCACTATAGAGTATGCACGATCTTCTAGAGAGACCATGTGGGGGCCGCCCACATCAGTGACATTGGTTGAGCAGCAGGTTGATGGTTTAGTTGTAGTTTAGTGGGTGTGGAGGGGTGGTCCAGTAGATGCAGGTACATCTGTCGAGTTCGATGCCTGGTGGCAGATTCACAGGCCCATCCCTTTGATAGATCCAGATGGTCCGCCACCTATAGATCAGGGGTCAGTTATTCCAAGGGTACCAAGGAGAGCTCGGGGTGGTAGGGATGAAGACAGAGATGGAAGAGAGGTCAGGGGAGAGATGGAGGTAGGGGAGACAAAGGTAGAGGAGATGAAGGCCGAGGTGGGGGAGATGATAAGGGTGGTGGAGGGGAGGGGATGGAGGAGATGTGAGGGATGGTGGAGGGCAAAGGAATCCCAGGAGAGTTAGGAGGAGAGTGGGAGGTGTACCATTATCACACATCTGAGAGGAGGGTGAGGAGAGAGAGATGTTTGCCAAGCAGGAGGCAGAGGAGGAGATCAGAGGGGGTGAGGAGGAGGTGGAGGTGAGTGTAGAGGAGGATGTTAGGGGTCGAGATGAGGAGGCGTAGGTGAGGGTAGAGGAGGATCCATTTGTTGGGGGACACCCTCTTGATATAGATGTGGAGGAGGTTCGACGAAGGAGGAGAGAGATGAGGAGGAGGAGGAGGAGGAGGATGAGGCAGACCAGAGACTGCAGGAGCATATGATTTTTGGGGATGATGAGGGTGACAGATCACCCATTTTTCCTGCCGATGCCACCATTGATCAACGGATCGCAAATTTGCAGAGCAGACTTGATGTGGCCTTGTCTCAGAACAAGGCTCTGGTAGTGGAGTTAGAGGTCACCCAGGTGGAGAGATATTAGGCTATCCTCCGATGACAAGAGTCAGATCAGTGGGTGATAGAGTTTTCTGAGTTATGTTCAAGGCCGATAGGAGACATGGCCAGGGAGCTGGCTAAGATGGTAGAGAGCAAGGGGTGGTATAGGTTATTATATGAGCATGTAGTTCCCCTAGAGAGGTGGGACCTAGGATTGTCCCGATCCTACAGTAGGACGGGTAGTGGCATCCAAACACACAGCAGCAGCAGATCACATAGTGGCAGTCATACTAGTGCTGGGGGGTCCACTGCATCAGGTCAGTCATCGGGCCACTGGTCACACAGCTCTCACAAGAATTCATTAGGTCACAGTCACAGGTCAAAGCATGGGCACAGATCAGTGTCATCAGGACACCAGACAGAGCAGAGCCAACCTCATGTTACTGAGGCCTCGAGCTCTTAGAGTCAGACTCAGGACACCAGCCCCATTCATGTCACATTTCATGTGGTTGGTTAGGCACAACCAGCTCATAGTTCACCTCCACGAGATGGAGGAAGCACTTCCTAGGACTTTTTTGTATAAATTTATATATTTTGATATTCGAGCCTATGAGCTCTATTTTTGGGATAACACATGACTCTATCCTATGACATGATATTTTTTTGAGAGTATATATATATGCAATGCAGTTTTGATGTGGCCTATATGATGTTATGTGCTATGGTGTTCTAATGTTTTATCATATGTTTATGTGATGTTTTTATGATGCTATGAGGTGTATGGACATTATGCTTATGAATGCAATTATGGATGTGGTTATGTATGCATGCATTGTGTAATGTAATGATGACATGATTCCTATATGCTAATGCAAATGTTTATTTATGATGCTTATATGTTGATGCAAATGATGGTTTTATGATGTGAGATTGATGAATGTAAATGATAGCATTATGAAATGTGAATTATGGTATTTGATTTATGCAGATGTGAATATTAAATGCCTATGCCATCATGTATGCAATTTTGTTTTTTTGTATGTCACAGGATATCATTAGAGAACGAGAGAAGAAGAAGGCAAAGATTGATGTTAGTGTGAAGAAAAATATGCATGTTCGTGCAAAAATTAAAATCCTTCATAGCTTTGCTATAGTACTATCCTAGTTATTTATTTTTAATCATCATTGGGCGAAAATGTCATGATGGCCGACAAACACTATGATATGACATAGATCAATAGTGTGCAAGGTCAAACCATCACGTAGATCAATAGTCGTAGACAAGGATGATCATGACTCATACAAGGAACATAATTACCCCTAGTCATTTTGTCATGACGAACCGCCAGAAAAACCAAACCAATCATGAGATGTTGTTGCTTCTCTAAATCCTAATATTAGGACATCCTTGAGAAACTAGCCACATGATAGAAAAACATAGTAAAATCATCATACTACGTCATTGCTTCTCTAAATCCTGAAGTCGGGACATCCTAGAGAAACTAATAGTAAAGTGATAATTAGACAAGGATAATCATCATGATATGTTGTGGTTCCTAGGACATAAGGAACTAATATCGTGATAATGATCAAAAGATAGAATTTTTTTGCCAAGTGCTTGCCAAGTGTTTTAATGTCAGGTGTTGCCAAATGTCAAGCGATATCAAATTCAGGAAAGACACATCCTGAATGATGTTGATATCTAGGAGATCGATTCTCGGAGTTAGGAGAATCCATCAAAATGCCAAATGATGATGATGATTCTTAGGAAGGACACATCCACAAGCATAAAGAAGTGACGAGAGTTGCTTTTTAGAAGGACACATTTGGAGAAGAACCCAAAAAATTTCCATGGTAAATTGTCGTGATAAGATTTTGACTACATGTCATTGCTGGCATGCTGAATTGACTGAAAATGTTGATGAAACAGATTTCCAATAGACTGATAGCTAAATATTGACATAAGATTTGCTTGATTTGAAGATAGTTTGACATCTGTCAAAATGAGGTGACATGAACCCTATTAGACTGACCTAGTGCAGCCTCGGGGGCTCATCGATTGATGGCCTTGCCTACAACATGCACTCAGAGACCTCGTAGTTCAACATGACCAATGAATTTTTCCAAAAGATAGAAGTTTGAATCATGATTTTATTTTGACAAACTTAGAAAGTCTGACCTAATGTCTCGAGGATTCAAAGATGAATCTTGCCTACGTAGCAAATGCGTAGAGACAACGTAGTTCAGACATGGACAAAAGATGTACTGATATGAAAAACTAGACTAACCAGATGGAGATTGACCTTGACTCTGCTTTTTGTATTTTGACATTGATTTGGATGTTTTTGTATTTTCTTAGGACACTTTCCGATTTTTAGGTCTTTTTTCAGGACTTTTTCAAATTTTTAGGTCTTTTTTCAAGACTTTTTAAGAATGTTGGATCATGTGTGACAGCCACTGCAATTACATGATAAAGGTATTTCCCCCAAATAGATCAAGGATGATCTGAGTCAAATGATATGGAGATAGGTAGACAAAAGGAAATTATATGCAAGGGATGATGTCAACCAAATGCTAGCCATGGTCAAAATCGACAGGACTTAGGACGAATGTTGTGAATGTGTCAGGCCTTTGTGATTATGACAAATGGATAAAGGTCGATTTGAGTAATAGTAGATGGCGAAGCAACGATCGACTACGTGTGGTGCTTGTTTGCCAGGTTTTCACCATGGTACCTATCCAAAACTCCTATTTGCTAGGTTTTCACTATTGGATGAATTCATTTCTTTTTACTATTTTTGCCATTTTTTAATTTTTTTTGGTGTCACCAAGATGCCTATTTGCCAGGTTTTCATCAAGGGACAATTTTTTTCTTTATTTTTCATTTTTTTTGTATTTTTAGGTTTTAGCCCAGCTCTCTAATGCTATGTGTAGAATTTTCTCAGATGTAAGTTGTTGATAGGTTCTGTCAGCTATTCTCCATCAGGTGTGGCCAACTGATAAGCTCCGGAACCAAATATGATAGTAATGATATAAGGACCAAGCCAATTAGCCTCAAACTTTCTAGTCTTTTCATGATCTGCCTGATTTCTAGGGTTCTAAAAGAGAACCAAGTCACCGATTTCAAACTTTCTTACCATTAGTCTTTTGTTATAACTTTGGCAGAGACGATTTTGATATGCCTGCAAATGGTTCAAGGCATTCTTTTTCCTTTCTTGTAACATTTCTAGCTCATGTAGGTGAGTATGTATGTAATCCTTGTCATCAATCATTCCTTTCAAGGAGACTCAGAAAGAAGGAATTTTGACCTCAATGGGAAATATGGCCTCAGATTCATAGACTAGGGAGAATGGAGTGGCTCCAGTGGGGGTACGAATGCTGGTATGATAGGCCCATATAGCAGGATTGAGTTGTAGGTGCCAATCTCAGCTAGCATCATTGACAGTCTTCTTCAGAATGTGAAGAATTGTTTTATTTGACGCCTCAGCTTGGCCTTTACCTTGTGGATAATATGGGGTGGAAAAATGGTGTTGGATGTGGAATCGCTCATAGAGCTCATGAACGTCCTAATTTTTGAATGGATTGCCATTATCTGTGATGATGGATTGTGGGACACCATACTGGAAAATGATGTAATTTAGGATAAACTTGGATATTTTCTTACCGGTGATGTATGTGAGGGGGACAGATTCAATCCACTTAGTAAAATACTCAGTGGTGGTGATTATGAATTTATGGCCGTTAGAAGAGGATGGATGGATCTTTCCCATGAGGTCGAGTCCCCATTATGCGAAATTCCATGGAGAAGTGATCGGTTTCAATTCCTATGTAGGTGCGTGGATTAGGTCACTATTCACTTGGAATTTTTGACATGTTCTGACAAACTGAAGAGCATCTTTTTCCAATGTCGGCCAGTAGTATCCAAGTCTGGTGACTTTCCTAGCTAATGTTGGACCACTCAAATGAGATCTGCATATACCCTCATTTACTTCTCGTAAATTTTTTTAGGCTTCATTAGTGTTGAGATAGTGAAGAAAGGTGTTAACAAAGCCGTGATGGTATAAGGTGTCACTGACGATGGTATGTCTAGCCACTTTTCAGATAAAGGACTTCCTTTGGTTGTTGTATAGATTGGGTGGGAGGGTTTGGGACTTAAGATAGTCATATATGTCTTGGTACCAAGGCAAACTAGGACCAACAATCTTGCACACTATTTCTGACTTTGGAATATCATATGCAGGCATCAACAATTGTTCCACTAAGAATTCAAATTGTGACACATTCTTAGGGATGTTTAAGAGAGATCCAATGGTAGCCATTGCATCGGCTGCCTTATTCTATGTCCTTGGGATTTGTTCAAATGCAATCATTTTGAAATACATCAGGAAACTATCCACCATTCATTTGTAAGGAAGCAACTTTTCACCCTTTGTGTCATAGTCATCATTCACTTGATTGATGACTAACTAAGAATCCCTTAATACGAGCAATGTCTGAATTTTCCATTTAATTGTTATCTTGAGACCTGTGACAAATGCCTCGTATTCTGCAATATTATTTGTACAAGGGAAGGTAATCTGAAATGATTTAGGAATCGAATCCCCTTGTGGTGTGATAAATAATATGCTAGCTCTTGAACCATGACCAATGTGGGACCCATCAAAGTATAGTTTCCATGGTAAAGCTAGTTCCACATGAAAGATAGACTCATCAGAAAAATTAGTTAGTAGTGGATGAGTGGCTTGGATTGGTGCATTTTCCAGTTGATCTGCTATTACTTGACCTTTTATTGTCTTGCACTCCACATATTTTATGTCATACTCGCTTAATATCATGACCCACTTCGCCAAATGGCCTGTCAATGTTGCTCGACTGATGAGATACTTTAATGGGTCAATCTTTGCTACCAAATGTGTTTGATGGCTCAGAATTTAATGTCTTAATTTCTATGCCATGAAGACAACTTCAAGGAATGCCCATTCAATGGTTGTGTAGTTGAGCTCATATCCAATTAGTGTGCGACTGATGTAGTATATGGCTCTTTCTTTTTCTTCTTGCTCATTTTGCGCCAATAATGCCCCAGTACATTTTTCGTTGTGAAGACATATAGGATCAATGGTTTTCCTTCAATAGGCGGCATCAACACTGGTGGTGTTAGTAGATATTATTTAATTTTTTCAAAGGCTATGTGGAATTTATCCATCCATACAAAAGGAATGCTTTTGCATAATAGATATTGAAATGGTTGACACTTGTCTGCCAACTATGCGATGAAGTAGTGAATAGACTACAATCTGCCTTGAAGTGTTCGCAACTCACTGATTCCTTTTGGAGGAGGCATGTCCAAAATTTCTTTTACTTTTGCAGGGTCAACCTCAATGCCTTGTCGTGAAACTATGTATCCCAACAACTTGTCTGAAGTGACTCCAAAGACACATTTCTTTGGGTTCAATCAAACTTTGTAATCATCAAGTCGTCTAAAATTTTTTTCCAAGACTTTGAGATGATCTTTCCTTGTCAAAGATTTTTCCAATAGGTCATCCACATAATCTTCCATTAGGATATGCATCATGTCATGAAATATTGTTGCCATAGCCCTCTCGAATGTGGTGGCTGCACTCTTTAAGCCAAAAGGCATGACATTCCAATAGTATGTTCCCCAAGGGCAAGTGAATGTCGTTTTGTGTTGATCCTCTATTATAATTCGGATTTGGTTATATCTCGAGAAACCATCCATGAGGGATAGCATCTCATACCCTGCTATGAGGTCAACAATCATGTCTATATTTGGTAAGGGGAATTCATCCTTTGGGCGAGCCTTCTTCAAATCTTTGAAATCTGTGTAGATATGGATTTGTCTGTTTGGCTTTGTAACAGGAACAATGTTGGATATCCAATCAGCATAGTCTATTGACCTTATGAACTCAGCATCCAGTAACTTCTTTAGTTCAACCTTGACAAGTAATGCAATCTTTGGATGCATTTTGTGCAACTTTTGTTTCACTAGCTTGATTCCTAGGATTAAAGGAAGATGATGTAAAACCAATTCTGCATCAAGGTCTAGCATGTCAGTATATGACCATGCAAAGTTAACTTTCCCATCTGTGAAGAATTGTTGAAATTTAGGCTTTTCTTTGTCTAACAATGGTGCGGCCAAGAGAATCATTTTGGGATTCTCTGGTGTGGCTATGTTAACTTCCATTGTATCCTCAATGAGCATAGCTGATTTTTCTTGTGTCATGGGAAGAAAGTCCAATCCTCCATCCTTAGGCACCTCAGAGAGGTTTTCACCTTTGGATACATCCTTTGTTTTTACTATTTTACTATCAGAAGGTGCCTTGTGGTTTTCACCTAAAGACATTTCTTTTTCTTTTTTATTCTTTGTATTTTTGCGACTCGAGGATTGCATAGTCTCCCCGAAGTAAGCTGCACAATCTAGATCAATGGAGAACCTTGTTTAGTGATCACCCCATGGAATACCTTCTCTTAGCCCCATGAATTATGCAATTGCCTCGTCATTTTGAAATATGTCCATCACTGGTGAATCTTGTTGGTCCCAGTTGATCAATTGTGGGTAAACAAGGGGGATCCCATCGTGAGTGTTGGTAAAGGATGGGGAAGATGCAAAAATTGTGCAAATTGATGCCTCAAGTGTAAAGGAAAATTTGTCAATTTCAACTTCCATGTCAGATGCAATGGATGGTCCATACTCTGAGTCAGATGAATCAAGTTCAAAATCATAATATGGGATAAAATTATCAACATCGTGACTAGTGGTTGGCATTTCAGAAGTATGGATAGTGGGCTCAGATAAGTTAGGCTCATGGGTGGGCTTAGGAATGGGGTGGGATGATTCAAGTATTGTCGATGACACCTTATGTTCTTCTGGATTCCAAGGAAGGCTTACCCATTCCTTATTTTTGGAACATCGGTCAATAGGGTCAATTTTATATTCCTAGCAGAATCGTTCTTCAAAAGGGAGTTGACCAGGATCTACGAATAGTTCGTCAGTATCATAGTCACTTAGGGTTTTTTCAGATCCCCATTCCCATTCATTTGAGTTAGTTTCGGTAAGGGATTCTTTACATGTCTCAACACTTTCTGTAGTCATTACAACCTTACTTGAAAGTTCATGGGTATGTTGATCGTCAATTCTGAAATGGTCAAACCCTAGCCCTATGTACCATGGTCTTGCAGTCATGATGATAGGTTCCCTCCTTCCATTGCTGTCCTTTCCAAGACTGCTTGTGCCATCAAAACCTAGGGCTTTGCATATATCATAAAATTTTCCATAGAGGTGCACTGGTAGTGGAGGTAACTCCTAAGGGTTTTTGTAGATCTAGTTAGCTATGTCGTCGATGAATTCATTACTCATATCGCCCCACAATGTGAAAACACTTTTCTATGGAACCTTGAAATTTGATTTGGGCTCAATTGCAAAACATCGTTTACCATAGACTTTAGGCGGCTTTGGTATTGTGGTGATACAGTAATCCATATTCAATTTGAACTCTCCACAACCAAGGTCCTGGATCTGAAGGTCTTTACTTGGGATGGAGGCCGATGAAGATGGTGTGGTAGAAGGTGATGGAATGGATGATTTTGTGAGTTTCGATGGGTCAATATATTTGGATGAGGTGGAAGATGGGGCCTCCCGATTGATGGGTACCTAGTGCTTAGCAGTGGCTCGTAGGTTGGTATAGTATTGAAATGGAATGAGATTTCCTGGGATAGTGATCTCAGTACCATCAAAAGGGAATTTGAGGCATTGGTAGTATGTGGAGGGGATGGCCTTTAGACCATGAATCCAGGGGCGACCAAGTAAGATATTATAGTGGATGTCACGATCAAGGACTTGGCATGTTGTATCTATGATAACTGCTCCTACCTGAAGTGGAATTATAATGATTCCTTTAGAAGTACGTTCTTCATCATCATATGCCTTGATGACAATGCTCTTGCTAGCATCTACACATGCATCAAAGAAAAAAAGAGCTTTAACCAATTTTAGAGAGCAAATGTTCAAACCTACTCTGCCATCTACTAAGACTCGTCTTACCTTATGTTTGTGGACAAAAACCTCAATGTGAAGGGCATCATTATGAGATGGTTTGGGTGAGGAATAGTCACTATTCGAAAAGGTGATGTGATGAGGCAAATTCAGATATCCAACCATAGTCTCAAAGTGTTTGACATCGATGTTGGTTGGGATAGATGACTCTTGCAAGAATTTATCTAGGATGGTCTTATGTGTGGGAAAAATACGAAGTAGTTTGAGAATGGATATTTGAGTAGGTGTTTTATTCAATTGCTCAATAATGTTGGACTCTAGATTTGGGTTTGACTATTTGGTAGACGGACCAGGTATGGTGATTTTCGGTTGACGTGTAGAAGGACCTAGGATAGTGACCTTGCCTTTAGGCATGGTGACATTGAATTATGAGGCCTTTTTAATTGTAATGGTATTAACACATTCATCTTCATCAGTAGTGCCGAGATTGTTAATAATAGTACCATCAAGATAATTGTATGCAGGACAAACATTATTGTAGGCCAGACGGATGTGGTTGGCTTGATTGTTGGTATTCTTTGTGCTAGATGAGGAAGCTTTACCATGATCCTGTATTGGGTTTTTGTGGATAGTATGATCCCCATTAGATGTAAATTATTGACCACCTAACTCAATGGTTTGGTTCTCAATGAGGTCTTGCACCAGATTTCACAATTGATGACAAGAGGAAGTTTTGTGCCCTTTGGCATGGTGGTAATCACAAAATGAACTGTCATCCCACCATGATGGCTTGAACTGACCGGGGTCATACGGTTTTGGCTCTTCCAGCATTATGATGTTATTTTGAAGAAGTTTCTTCAAGACAATTTCAATAGGTTCACCCAAAGGGGTGTATGTACACTTTTGGAATTGTCAGGGTTGACGCAACTGCCTTTGATTAGTTTGCACATGATTTCTTTGGATAGCATTGGCAGTTGGTGTTGGTGTAGTTACAGGTGCGTTTTGATTTTGTACTCCTTTGATTGTGAGTACATGACCTATTGCATTGACAGTTTTTGCATCAACTACACCATCATTTGTGATATGATTGTTCTTAACCTAGTATTTGGTTTTGTCATTTGAGCTTCTTGGGTTATTATTTGTGGTGGTGTTGATGGTTTTTCCACCATATTTTAATTCACCTTTGGTGATCAAGGTTTTCTCGAGTTGAACACCCTTTTCAACAAGGTCAACAAAGGTGGTGCAACAATGGACTTGTAAGCCATACCTTAGTGGTCCTAGGAGAGTTTTTACAAACATGGTGACTTTCTCCTTTTCAGGTATTTCTATTGTACATCTGCTTGATAAGGTTCTCCATCTTTGAAAGAATGGAATAAAAGTATCTCCTGCATCCTCTTGGGTAAGTCTGCATAAGGAGGAAATGTCGATATCTATGTCAATGTTACAGGCATAGTTTTCAACAAACTTGTTTTCCAATTCATCCCATGTTTTGATTCCCTTAGGCAATAGCGAGAACCATTCTAATGCATGACCTATGAGACTTCTAGAAAAGAGTCTCTTGAGATAAGTTTTCTCATATGCAATGTCCATGCAACTAGTGGTGAATTATCTTATGTGTTCAATGGGGTTTGTTTTTCCTTTGTATTTGGGAAAATGAGGTACGACATATCCATGAGTAAAAGGTGGCATATATAAGGTTGTGGCAAATGGATATGGACACAAGTCATGTGACATTAATGAATTTTTGTTGGATTTTGCAAGGTCTCCACTTGTGTTTCAAGAGTAGTGAGTTGGAGTGTGAGTGCTTCCACCATGGGATGGTTGGTAGCATCACTCATGTTGGTGATAGGGACAGCTTGAGTCCCTAGTTTTTGTGATGAGATGTGTTGATTTGGAATGGGTTGTCAATGAGAAAAATGAGTGTTTTGATGAGGGATGTGTTGTTGTGTATGGACTTGAGAGGCATAAGTGGGGATGTGATATCCTTCCATGTTGGACTAAATTTGAGGGCCTTGTTGGTTTTGGGCATGTTGATGCCCAAATGGAGTGAAGGATTGAGGGCCTTGTTGATGCCCAAATGGAGTGAAGGATTGAGCGCCTTGATTGCCTTGCCCAAGTAAGAGATTGTGGCCATGAGGAATGTTGGTATTAACCTATGAGGAAGTGGGTTGGGTGCCCTGTATGACAACTCTTTGTTTATTTCTCCCAAAAGGGTTGGATGAGTTGGTTTCCATAGTATTTGAAGAACCTAATAATAGGTTTATTGATGTACTCATGGAGCTAGATGTAGTTCCAAGGATATTTGAGGTGGTTTCCCCCATTGTTTGTGAAGGGATGGTGGATGTTTGTTGGGGGATCGATTGTGATGTGGTGTTGGTTTGGGAAGATGATCCCCCAATAGATGTTGTGTTGGTTGTGTTGGTAGTATGACCAAGGGAGGTAGCATTGATGGTGTTGATGACATTTTGTGAAGAGGTTCCCATGGAAGGATTGTGTGATGGTGGAGTGAGAGAAGTTTCTCTAAGAGTGTTAAGATAAAATACCTTTGGTAACTTATCCCCTTGGTCAAGGAGCATAGCTAGTAATCTAGAAGAGTCATTTATGACTACTTCTTCCACAAAAGCAGCAACTTTTGGATATTGGGCAACAACTAATAAGTCTTCTTCAAAGACTTCCCCATTTTGATCCCATCGGATAAATGGTTCAAAAATATGCGATGGAGATGGTGGGATGTTCATTTCACTAAAAGGATTGATGTTGGAATTTCCTATGTCAAAACAAGGGTTATTCGTGGCATTAGGGAATGAATGCATGCCAGTTGTGAATTCAAGAAAGTTGGTATCTTGTCTAAAAGAATCCATGAGTCTTTTCTTTTTTTGTAATCTAGTTTCAACTGTACAAGGTTTGCTCAACCTGGGATGATGAAGAGAATGATCTAAGTATGATACTATGTTTTTGGTTTCTTTGGATTTTTAAAGAATGCTATGAAATGCAAGTGAGACCAAAATGAGACTAAAGATTTGTGAATGCAAATGGTGTGATACTAAAAATGGAGATGCTAAATGATATGTAACTAAAGGAGCCTAAGATGTACTTACTATTGAGGGATCTAAAGAGGACAACTTGAGCAAACAAAGTTGTTGCAATGATTCAAGTTTGGAAAACCAATGGACCTTAAAAGGACTAAAAAGAGGACAAAGTGAAGTTTCCACACTAGACTATTGAGTGGGAAATAATTCACAAAATTTTTGACAAATGAAAAAGGGTAATTGGGTCCAATGATAACCTACTATTGAATGCAAAGTTTTGACAATGAATGGTAAGAGTCAACTCCTAAAATCTGCAAAAGTGTCTAAGGAGATGGTGAAGTTACCAATGCAATCTAATGGACTAGGAATGGAAATGGACTCCTATTGTGATCCTATGATGGTACCTAAAAATGCGATGTTTAAGCGAAGTTGAGCAATTCAACATTTGGTTTGAACTGTGACAGTGAAGGAAGACTTGATTGAAGTAAAGAAAAGTTGTGGAATTTCAATTTTGACAGTGAGAAGATGATTTGAAATTCTTCGCAAAAGCGTCATAGCAAATGCGGTATGACATAGTGAATGTGGCTCACAGAGGCAAATGTGGTTCAGAAAGTGTGTATTGCATCACAATCTGGTGAATGCGGATTGATATTGGCAAATGCGGCGTAGTATAATGAATGTGGCTTAGTGTGTTTCAATTGCGGCTCATCAAAGTGAATGTGGCTCTGTATGTTTCAAAGGTGGCCCATCAGAGTGAATGCGGCTCAAAATATGGCGATTTCAATTTAACATAGTGATTGCGTCACAAGAGGCAAATTTTTGGAAAAAAGAAAACCATTTTGCAGTTTTGACAAGTTCGGACCCAGATTGTTGATGTTCAGCTTGTTGAAGTTTGTTTGAAAATAGTAGGAAAACACATAGAAACTAAAACATTGAGTGTGTATTCAAGGATCAAGCATGACCCTTTTTTGTTTTCATTGGTATTTGAACAAAAAGACACTTCAAGCAAACTCACTCTTAATAGTGAAAAGGTCATCATAGCAATCACAACCCATAGCTTAAAATCGCACCGACTCACACAGTCGTGTCACCCCCTAGAGGGCGCCCATGTTTTTGTCTTTTCCAAGTGCGTACTCAAGGTGACAAAAGTAGATACCAAATCCCCTGAGCAAACAATCTATGGCGGTTATATGGTGAGTGTCTTAGGGGGAGATTCTTCCCTCCCCTTGCATCGTGATTGAAATAATGTCTGGATACTGACATGGCTGGCTTCTACACTATGGTTCATAGTCAAGGTTTCCCTTCAGCGTGGAAATAGATAAATTCCCTTAGGAGACCTCCTAATCTTTAGAACAAATAAATTGGGGATGGTTATCTTGCTCACTGCCGTTGAATATGGGTTTCCCCAAAATTCACTTTTGATTATAGTGGGTTGGAAAACCTGGCTTCGGTTGTTCCCACTTAGGTCGTTCCCATAGGCTGAGTACTTTTTCCCACTATGGTAGGCCTTCTAAAGGTTTTAATAAAACAATAAAATGCATCAAGATAAAATGGGTAAGTCTAGTTTTTTGGTCACCCAATAAAGGGGAGAGCATATACCTATTACCCAATCAAACACAATAGACATGTTGTTGAGTTTTAAACCCAAATAAAAACTTTCTACACTAAGTGAAGATGTTGCTTCACAACAAGCATGGGGTTCATTTTAACCAAACAAAATTAAAATTTGGTGACTATCCTAGGATTGATAAATTTCGTATTAAAATGTCTATCCTAGGATTGATAAATTTCAAGTTAAAGTGTCTATCCTAGGATTGGTTCATTTTAATCCCCATAAATTAATCAAACTACTAGTCGCGGTCGCATCAAATCCAGATTACAATTCAATAATGAAGATTCATTTGCGGCATGAAATAGTAGATGTGGCTCGACAGAGCGGATGTGGCTCGATAGAGTAGATGCGGTTCGGGGTCTGTCAAACACGTTGCATCCTTTCGAATGCATTGTTAGTGAGCTCATATGCATCCCGACAGGTCGTATGCATCATTCACGAGTGCAAATGTGGTGTGACGGAGCACTTGCATTGTGTAGGCTGGCAGTTGCGTCGTTCCATACTCCTATACTTGCAAAAAAAAATCCGAAGCTGTACAATAACCTACAAAAAATGTGTGAGTGGGTCAGGTTCACCAATGTCAATGACGTATATTTTCTGCAAGGTCAAAAATGGATTAGTAATACTTGCATGTTAATAAAATCATCAAACAATCGAATGCAAAGGAGAAATAACAAGAACTGAAATAAACTAGAAAGATCTCACCCATTCCTATGCTCCATGACTTATTTCCATTGCACCTCCTTGGCTTTGTTGTGATAATGGATGCCCTTAGATTGTATATGTGATAAAATCCTATAATGTCTAGCCCTTAACAAAACTTTGAAGGATTTATAAACAAACTCTATGCAAACTTGAAATTTAATTCTATTATGCAAGTTATCAATAAGCCTAAAAGATGATATGACAATGACAATAATGAGATTATTCAAAAAATAATAAGAGATTAATAGATGCCAAAAATGAGATCAAGATTGTCATTTTATAGAAAATGCAATCTTGAACGGACGGTTGAGATGAGAGATTGAGAAATTCCCTAGAATCAATGGTTCAGATTCAAAGTGACAACTCTCAATTAGGGTTAGGGAAAGAATCCCCAAATATGTGGACAAGATTTAATTTGATAAATTAAATCAATGGTGGAGAATAAACATGACCTGAAGATGAAATTAGTAAAAATCAAGAGATAAGGAGATGAGATTTTAGAAAATCAGTAATTTTAGCAATTACTTGATTTGTAGAAGAATCTTTCCATTTTGAATTAAATTAATTCAAAATATGAATTTGTGAGATAATAAGTAATTGATTTTTGAAATTAATTACTAAAATAGGAATCAGTTAAATATGCAAACATTTTTAAATAAATTTTTTTTATTTAAAAATAAAGAAGTGTCACATAAGGCAATTAAATAATTAATAATAATAATTTAATTTAGAAGAGACAGTTAATTAATTAAATTAATTAATGAATCTATTTAATTATGAGAGGATTTAGGAATTAGTGACATATTAAATAAATATATTACAATATACTTATTTAATAATTAGGAGGACATTAATGATAAGGATTAATTAAATAAATGAGACTTTATTTAATTGTAAGAAGACTTTGATAATTAGTGACACATTAAATAAATAAATAAGATTTATTTATTTAATAATCATGAAGAATGAAAGATCCTGAATTAATTAAATAATTATAAATTATTTAATTAATAGTTGAATGTGGGTTAGAAACATAATTACAAAGTTATAATTATGTTATGATGAAAGGTGGTAAAATAGTGGTCGTAGACCTAAGTCATTTTTAGGTGTCTACAGGGTTAAGAGTAGAGGGTAAAGGGTTTAAGGGTTTAAGGGTTTAGGGTTTAAGGGTTGTGGGTTAAGGGTAGAGGGTAGAGGAAAGCTTGAGATAGAAGGAGTGAATGAGTGAGAGAGAGAGAGACCTAAGAGAGGGAGAGGGGGTAGGAGGGAGAGAATTGAGAGAGAGAGAGAGGGAGGGAGTGGGAGGGACATCGAGGGTAGAGGGTTAAGGTTAGAGGGTAGAATTTTTAAGGGTTTAGGGTAGAGGGTAGAGGGTTTAGGGTATAGGTTTTAGGGATTAGGGTTGAGGGTCGAATACATAGAGTAGAGGGTATATGATTGAGGGATTAGGGTAGAGGGTTTAAGGGTTTAAGGGTTGAGGGTTGAGAGTTTAAGGGTTTAGGGTTTATAGTAGAGGGTATAGGGTTTAAGGGTGTAAGGGTAGAGGGTAGAGGATAGAGGGTTTTAGGTTTTAAGGGTTTAAATGTTAAGGGTAGAGGGTAGAGGGTGTAAGGGTTTAAGGGTTAAGGGTTAAGAGTAGAGGGTAGAGGGTAGAGGGTTAAAGTTAGAGGGTAGAAGGGTTTAAGTTTTAAGGGTTAAGGGTTTAGGATTAGGGGTAGAGGGGAGAGAGAGGTAGATAGAGAGGGGGCATTAAGATTAGAGGGTAGAGGGTTTAAGGGTTTAGGGCTTAAGGGTTAAGGGTAGAGAGTAGAGGGGAGCTCGAGATAGGAGTGAGTGAGTGAGAGAGAGAGAAATGAGAGAGGGAGAGGGGGGAGGAGGGAGATGCTTGAGAGAGAGAGAGATTGGGAGAGATATAGAGGGTAGAGGGTTAAGGTTAGAGGTTAGAAGGTTTAATGGTTTAGGTTTTAAGGGATGGGAACATTCTATTTTCTTATGTATATAATGGAAGTGAAACATCATGGAAGTGCAATATATTTGAACAATTATTTATTTAGCTTATAATATAATTTTTTGTATATACATTTATTTATAATTATATCTTACTTTTAGATATTTTTTTATTTTTCTTATCTGATTTATTAGGAGATCTTCATTTTAAAGTTTGGAACTTCTTCTCCTATGCCTATCCTTTACTCACCATACACACCCCTAGCTTTTCCTTAAAATTACCTCTTACCAAACATTTCAAATATGATTTTAAACTAATTATACTTTCACTTTTGTGCTAGTTTAATCATCCCTTTAGGTTGGTTATTATTTTATTGTATATCCTTGTAAACCCTAGATCCGTAGATCCTTACTTTCATGCTATGGATTCTCATGGTCCTTTATCTTTAGAATATCTTCCATCACTAATGTTGGCATGTTCAAATATTTTATAACATATAATTCTATTGTTCTTGATTCACTTATGGCGTTCTATCATACTAATGAGATCACATTGTTTATGAAAGCTTTAAATGAAAAAATGTATCCTTTTCATTTCTTTATGTATTTGATTATCACCTTTCCCACTTTGTTGGACATTCTTATTTCACCACTCTATGATCATCACATATTAAATATCTCTTATATGAAGTGATACTACAATTTTTTTGTCTTTAATGATACATTGACTATAAGCATATTTCCTTCATAAGATCTATTTACAGATGATGACATTATGTTTGCTTATAATTCTATTTTTTCTTATAATTCTGATGAACTTAATAATTCCATGGAACAAATATAAGTTGTATATAATTGTAATTTAGGAAAAATGATTTTAAAAAACTTCATTAGGTTTCAAACAAGTATTTCAATAACATATATATGAGTTTACATGCTAGAAAAAAAAGTGAGAGATGATGCTATAAGTGTAGTTTAAATTTCAAATGAAATCAAATATTCTTGAACTTAAGAATTTCATGGAACAAATATGTACATTTAATTGGAATTTATGCAAAATGATTTACAACTATGCACAAGTTACTATAAGTTCTCACTTGAAAATGTATACATGTACAAGTGAGCTTACACTGGTATTGGTGACGATGAGGGCATGCTAGTTCAACACTTCATTAGGGTACTAAATGCTTGGATCAGTGGTGGTGTTTAGGTTTTTGAACCCAAGACCATGGAGACAGTAGTAGACAAGGCCATATTAGTGGAGGAGAATTTGGTGATGGCATTGGGTGGACATATTGGAGTATAGATAGGTAGTGATTCAGTTGTAGGACCTAGTTCATGTAGTGGCCAAGCTCGGGGAGTTGGACCACCTAGGACACAATAGGTGCCTGCATAGAGTGGTCAACATCATAATTCATAGGGGAAATGAAAGAATTTCCAGCCTAGACAGGGTGACAAATATCAGTCAGGGGATGATAGAAATTGGAGGTGGGTCAAACACTTCAATTATGAGTAGCTCACATAGAGTACACAGTCTACCTATAATAGGGGTAGCGTTCAGTAGTCGAGCATGCCTCTTGGAGGGAGAGGATTCAACAAGGGTACAAGATTTTTTCCTTGTGACCAACAGGGTCACATAGTGTGATAGTGTCCCAATAGGGGTACATCAGGTTATAATCAAAGTCCAATGGTGTCAAAGCCGACTATTGCTAATGTGGGTAGAGGTCATTGGGTATTTACTGCGGTTGACAACCACTAGGCTGATCATCAGAGCATAGTGGTAGAGACTTTGGGTATGTTATAGGGTAATAGGGTTACCATTTTATTTTATTTAGGAGCATCAGATTCATTTATTTCATCATCTATTATAGTGCATTATAGACGGAGGGGAATTAAGCAGGACATTAGGTGGTAGGTCGAATTGGCCTTCAGTGCTAATGTTGCAGCCCATTCCCTAGTACATGATTGTAGATTGTAGATTGGATCCTTCCACACCACAGTTGACCTCTATATTATATCATTGGGGTCGTATGACATCATCTTAGGGATGGATTGGTTGGAGGCTCACATAGTCATTATTGACTTTCGACGCAAGTCAATTTGATGCATTGATGTATTTGGTAGGGAGGTCAAGATAGTGGGAGTTCAGAGACCCATATCATTGAGGATTATCTCGGCTATGCAACTAAGGAGATGTGTACATCAGGACTGCCAGTTGTTTGCAGTGATAATAGATGACTTGGAGTTAGGAGATAGTGAGGAGAAGGTTACACTTGACAACCACCCCATACTTCAGTAGTATGCAGATGTATTTTCTAGTGAGATTATAGGGATGCCACCTTGACATGACATTGATTTCAAGATTGATCTTATACCTAGATCTAAGCCTATTTCATGAGCTTCGTACCATATGAATACACAAGAGCTTAAGGAGCTCCGCTTATAGTTGGAGGAGTTGCTAGTGAAGGGTTTCATCTACCCTAGTGTTTCACCTTGGGGAGCGACAAAAAATTTTGTGAAGAAGGATGGGTCTCTTTGATTGTGCATAGACTACCATCAGTTGAATAAAGTGACAATCAAAACTTGATATTCCTTACCTAGGATCAATGATTTGTTTGATCAGATCAAGGGTTCTACAATCTTTTCAAAAATTGATCTTAAGTCAAGGTACCATCAGCTATGCATATTTGATTATGACATTCATAAGGAAAAATTTTGTACTTGTTACAGTCACTACGATTTTACAGTGGTACCATTTGGGTTGATGAATGCACCATCTGTATTCATGAGCTTGATGAATGGAGTCTTTCACACATATCTTGATAGATTTGTACTACTATTCCTGTTACCAAAATTTTCACTATAGCTCATTTTTTGCAGAGCTAAGATTGATTGTTTCATTTCAAGGTGAAAGGTACACATTTTTTATGCTAATAGTTCATTTGAGTGAATTCAATTTATTATGTGCAAATGAATCATAACATAAAAATTTATAAAATTTTGCATAGTAATGTTGTTTTTATTCATCATGAAGTGGAAAAGATACATCATAGCATAAATTATTTTTGTTTGGTATTTAAAAACTAGAAAAGTGTTTCAATGTCCCACACAAGCCATGGGAATAACTGAATTGATTTAATTCAAATTGAAATGATATATCTAATAATGAAATGAAAGCTATACATTTGAAGAATAAAATAGAGAGGATAATGTAAAGAGAGAATATATCCATCATTGCCTTTTAGGCCCATTGTAGGGTTGACCCTCTTCTCAAGAGCCTTCAGCTCCCTTCCCACTTCAAAGCCAATTGAACCTACAAAAAATTGGAAAACAATCATGTTAGAGCTCCAGATATAATCCTAATCACACTTCCCATCCACAAAAATATAGCCTACAACCATTACTAGATACAACCAACACAATTAGATCAATTCAAACATCAAATATTCAAAGCCAAATCATCAAAGATAATGAAATCATAACCACTAGAAATGTTGTTCTTTCCTACCATGTTTGTTCACTGTGCAGGAATAGGTTCATTATGTATGTGATCAATTTTCATCAGATATGTAGAGAAAAATGGGCTCCCATAAGGGTTGAGCCCAACATATCAGGAGGACACCCTCTCATTCACATCATTATATGAGAGTCATGAAATAGGAATTCTTTCATAAGTGAAGTTCATAAAGCAGCCTTTAATTCAGCATGATGAAAAAAATTGAGTGAATCATCCTTTTTCTCATCAGCCTTTAGTTCAGCATCAAACCATGTGGGGAGTTCCAAAAACAAAAGGGGGAGAAAATGATGAAGGACATGGCTATTAATAGCAGAGGCCCACAAAAATGATGTGTGAGATATAATCACTTAGGGTTTCGAGGGTATATTCAGCTCATAGCCATGAAAAATCTCATAAAATCCATACTTTATGCACACCATTATTATTCTGGATGAAACCCTCGAAGCACAGGTTATTACAACTCAAAATATAGATAAAATGAGTGATAATCATCACTATTGAGTTCAAATGGAACAAATTTTGCAAGGATTTAAGTGGCAAATAATGGAGATAGCCATACCTTAGAGTCTCTGTCATTTCCCCATAGATTGACAAACTTCCAAAGTCATGGGAGAAGCTTCATGATCTTTAGATGTCAACCACAAAAATGAAATATATCAACAAAAAATCATAGAGATGCAAAGATAGAAGAATAGTAGAAATAATATGTAATAGTTGCAGCTATGGAAGCCTAAAAAGCCCTCAAAGCTCATCAAAATGTTCAAATTGTGTGAAATCAAAGCTTACCACGCATTTTTTTTGTGAAAAATCCTCAGGAAATCTCTCAGAAACAACATAACATCTATGAAAATGGAGAATCCAGATAATCAAACCCTAATAGTGGTGGCCACAGTACAATCTCAAGCGTGAGAAGTGAATAAAATTATTAGGGTTCTAGATTTTACCATCTCTTAGACCAAATTATGGTGGGATCTTTTTACCAATGTTTTAAAATAAAATCATTACATGATTATTACCGTGTTCTTGACTCTTGAAGTCAATTGACCTAATGATGTTAAGAGCTCATGGCTTGTGAAGTCAAGATTTAGAATTATCAATATTTTGAAGTGAGGAGCACTTTACTTTATTTTTGCATGTTTTTTGATAATACAAGCCTTGTAAATAAATATTAATGGTAATTAATTACCTTAATATTTATCATGTCATGAAAAAAATGAAGGAGATGTATAATGTATATGCCATGAGGAGTGAGACTTAAGTCTTCTTGAAAAAAATTTCTCATGCAAAAATGAAGTTTAGAGGTGGAACCAAAGTGTTCTTCATGCAAAAGAGGAGATGGAATTGTAACTCACGCATGGAGTTGGAGATTTTGGAGATTCCTTTGACTCGTAGGTCAACTAGAGACCTTTTTGAGTTCACTTGAGTCAAGTGAATCATGACGAGGAGTTTGGAGCCATTTTGATACACATTTGTTTAGTTTTTCCTCTTCTTTTTTAGGGTTTCTAATTTTTCTCGTGAGAAGCATACTTTCTTTTCTCACTTTTAGTTCACATGGATTTTTACCTCTTGGATGCTTTTTGCATGCCATTTTTGTATATATTGAGGAAAAGACTTAGTTTTTCCCCATTTCTTGACTTTTACTCTCTTGAATTTTTGAGAGAGAAGATATTTGTAACTCAATTTTTTTTATAGTTTAATATATATTAGCAGGTTTACAAGTTAATTTTTTTTTCATTACAATAGAATTTTTTCCTTTTATTTGCTTAAAGGATTCGATTTTAACCTTCTCATAACTGAGTTTATGCATTAAATGATTGACTTGATGAAATTTATTATGTTTTAATAAATCAGAACCTTTAAATCTTATCTCATTCATTGGTGCGAATTTTCAGATGCAATCAAGTTTTAGGTCTTAAGTTGTGCATGCATTCATCTCTTCCAAGTTGTGAAGCATAATTTCCTACTAGGAGAGATCAATCAACCTTCCTTCGAAATACTTTTGTCATAAGATTGCCATCAATGAGTTGTGTGAAGTTTTCCTTAAAGTTATAATTGTGAATCAATCTGGCTTTTTAGATCATCAGTTTCGATGCAATCACCTCCTAGAATGAGTTTAGTTTACATTTTCAGTCAATCTTTCTCACCCTTTTCCTTGCAATTTATTAGTTTCTAGGAGAATCAAAAAGGAAGCTGGCCTATACTCTGAAGGTCTAGTTTCACAATAGGGTACCCACAACCTGAAACTAGTTCAATGTTACACGGGATTGCAAAGCTTTTCAGCCTTGCATACGGGTGCGAATCCATGCGATAACAATTCCTTGATGACATATTGATCTATTCCAGGACAATATAGGACCATGAGGAGGATCTGAAGTAGGTTTTGCAGTGTTTGAGAGATAATCAATTGTATACTAACTTGTCCAAATGCAAGTTCTTTTAGGCCGAGGTTAAGTACCTTGGACATGTGATATCATGAGAGGGTATTGTAGTGGATCCTACAAAGATCTAGGTGATCATTGTTTCACCCGTGCCCACTAATATGGTAAAGATACATAGTTTCATAGGATTAGTAGGTTATTAAAAACACTTTGTTCAAGGTTTCTTGAGGATAGGACATCCTATCACTTCTCTTTAGAGGAAAGGGAAGAGATTCATTTGGTCAGAGCAGTGTGAGGTAGCATTTCAGACTCTGAAGGAGAGGTTGACCAGTGCATTGATTCTTGCGATACCTGATCCTACTAGAAATTTGGTTGTCTATACAGACACATCTTTGGAGGGACTATGAGAAGTCTTGATGCAGGATGGTTCAGTTATAGCATATGAGTCCTGTAAACTCAAGGATCATGAGTTGAATTTCCCCACACACAGTCTTGAGTTAGCAGTGGTAGTACACTCTTTGATGAGGTGGAGACATTTCTTTATGGGGCACAAATTTGAGTTGCATAGTGACCATTAGAGCCTATATTACATCTTCATGCAACCCAATGTTAATGCTAGGGAGAGGTGATGGATGGAGTTCCTTTGTGAGTATGAATTCAAGGTGAAGTTCATCCAAGGGAAGAAGAACATAGTTGTCGATGCTCTTAGTAGACAGAGACATGAGTTGTCAGTGGTGACTCTTGGTGTGGATTTGAGAATTCAGATCCTTCCTACACTTCCTCCAGATAGCTCATATCAGGAGGTGAGATTAGAGATAGAGATAGATAAGACTCTTGAGGGTAGATTCTCAGGTTATTCTCTAGAGTTAGATGGTTTGTTGAGATACATGGGATGAATTTATGTTCCATCTTTCAAAGGTCTTCTTACTTTGGTTATAATAGAGGCACATCAGGCACCCTATTCATCTCATCCTAGAGTGAAAAAGATTCATGCCGATTTATGACAGCTATACTTCTGGGCAGGTATGAAGTGAGATATCGTTGACTTTGTGTCAAGGTGTTTGGAGTGTCAATGAGTGAAGGCTGAACACCAGCATTTGGTAGAACTTCTATAGACACATTTGGTGCCAGAGTAGAAATGAGATATAACATCGTTGGATTTCATTGTTAGGTTACCTAACTCTTCATGATGACACAATGCCATTATGGTGACAGTGGATAGGTTGATGAAGGTAGCACACTTCTCACCTATTCGTTCATCCTATAATGCTTCATCCATTTCTATAGTTTTCATGGGAGAAATTGTTAGGTTGCATGGTATTCCTTGTCAGATCATTTTTGACAGGGATCTTGTGTTCACCTCAGCTCTTTGGACGTCATTACAGCATGCCATGGGGACACAGTTGAAATTTAGTTCAATATATCACCTTGAGACAAATGGATAGACCGAGAGGGTCAACAAGATCCTCGAGGATATGTTACACATATATGTGATGAACCAACAAACATGATGGTAGGACTATCTCCATTTAGTGGAGTTTGCATATAATAAAAACTATTAGAGTTTGATTGATATGCCTCCTTTCCAGGAATTGTATGGATGACTATGTCAAACTCCTTTGAGTTGGGACCAATTAGAGGACACAGAAAAAGTATGTTGATGTGCATTGGGTGGACCATTAGTTTGCAATCGGTGACTGTTGATGATGTTTTCTGCACAACAACAACTCCAACAAAATATGCTATATTATGTCTCCTGAAAGGTAGATCTCTATCAACAAAGAGATAACCCCAAGGTCTCTAATGTCAAGTCTTGAAAATGCAACAAAATAACTCAGTTATAAATGTGAAAATGTTGGGAATCACAAAGGGACCTTACAAAACAAATACTGGAGCTTTATCAGATTTCACAATATATTGATACTCAGAATTCTTAAACCTAACCCTAACTCAAATTCAAAGAAATAGAAAAAGATAAGGGTTTTATAAATCCTAAGATTAAAATCACTCTTAAGATCAACAATACCAATGACAAGATACTTGAAATAGACCAATCCCTCAAAAATATTTTTTGCTTAACCCAGATTTATCCTGGAATCTTACCGAAATAGTGCAATCTTCTAAGGAATTGAATATTTTCAGATCATGAACATTCATTCAAACCAACCTTTATTTTCAATTGAAATCAATAAGTACCCACAATTGAACTAAACTCACAAATATAAGATCTAGGCTAATTTTACATAACAACCCACGATCAATAAGTTACTAAAAGTATGGATCAAGAATCACTACAACATCCCAAGTATCGAATCACAAATACCATTCAGCCATTTAACTCTAAATCTAAAATGCATTCAAATATTTTCACGCAATTCCAAAGATAGAATAAGAACCATGCAAGATAAATCAATCCAAGAGAGGCCACCAAAGCACAATGTCTTCAATTGTATTGAATCACCAATGATAGCAACAATTCTAGTATTTTGCGTTACAACACTTGCTTCAAAATAAACCTAACTCCTATTTCTATCTTCTACTTTATCACTTTGCTTGCTTCAAGGTCTAATTGTCTAATTTTGAACCCCAACAACTAAGGCCAAATGCCATTCTTAAAGAACAGGCCATCCCAAATTAGGGTTACAAAGGTCGGCCAAGGAAAAGGCTAATAAAATATTCTATTAAATGCTTGAGACTCCTTTCTAGGTTGGCCTGGGATCTCCAATATAACTCGGTCCAATGCATGTGAAGAATAAAAGAAGGAATAATGGGGAAGCAAAAATTTTGATGTAGCCTTGCAATAATTTCCTTCCCCCTTGTCCTTATCTTGCCCTATTTTATCCTTTAACCTAAGGAAAACTTCCTCTAGGTCGGCCAAAGGTGGAATATTTAATACTTTGAACCTTCTATCAAGAGATTTAATTTCTTCCCTTGATTTCCTGACGATTTCATCCCACTCCTCCTTTAGGGTTTGATATTTCTCAATGACTGCAACATATGTGGCCACATCATTACGTTGGTGTACATTAACTAGACCACCATCAACCAGATCATAGATCTCATGCCACCATTCCCTTAGCTGCTCCAGACTAAGGTGTTTTGGTGCAAACTTCTTTCTCCCATTCATAATCTCAAAAATGGGAATTCCCTTGCCAAAAATATCTTTCAATGTATTCCCAATCTGCTGCCCTTGTTTATGAATCTTCTTTAAAACCTTTTGATCAATTTGCAGCAATTCATACCATTCCTAGGGTTCTAAAACTTTTGAAGAAGGTAGGATTTCATCTCTCACCAACTTCTCTTTTGCGTAATCTATGATTATCTTCAAATTTTGCAAAAGGAGGTCTGTACCAGTTTTATCTTGCCCCAAGACATTTTGTAACTAGTCAAAATATCTATGGGCATCACCACAAGTGGAAAGGATGTCCTTAATAATTTTATCTCTTCTCTGTATCACTCCTTGTAGCCATTCATGGGTAGCCTGTGTGGTAGCCTTCATCCTTTCCAATTTAGTGATAGTCTCCCTAGGTAGAAAGCCTACTGTAGATGATGATGAATTAAACTGAATGATAGACTGCAAGGGTTTGATGAGATCTTGCAAATATCTTTTCAATTTTTCATTCTCCTTCCTTAAATCCTATTTAGCTTACACCTCTTTGTTTAATCTTCCTAAAATTGCAGCACTAGAGCCTTCGAATTCTTCAACTTCTTGCATCATGGAAGTGGGCCCAAGGTTGATGGTTTGAATATAATAGTAATAACCAGTTACCTCATCCTTGTTCTTATTAGGTGTAGGACTAGCAATGTGGATCACTCAGTTATTTGCCACATCTCTATCAATTCTAGAAATAACCTTAGCTTTTTTCTTTGTTTTTCCTTTGCTTATGTTGGCCAGTAACTCATCCCAGTTTGGAGGAATGTCATCCACAATGATTTGCTTACTGTTCAACCTTTCACTAAGCCAACTTGGGGTGGAAGCATCCAGCTATTGTTCACTTTGTTTCTCCTTTTCAACTTGATCCACAGAGGACTCAACGGTTACATTATACTCTGAGGGAAACTCCTCGTGTTTGTCTCTTATTTCATCTTCTTTATCCTTCCTTGGATTCTCATATTTCTCCACATTAGGCTCATCCTCCCCATGTGTTGATGGAGGATTTTTTGCAGGCACTTCTTCTTTTCCTGGGGACTTATCTCCCTTATCCTCAATAGGTGAATCCTCATAATTTACCAAAGGATACTGCAGGATTCTTTCTATCTTTGCCTCAATACTATGGATTTATCCCTCTTTGAATTTCTCCACATCCTCCTCTTGGTAATAACTGATCTCAGCATCCTTAGGCTCATTTTTCACATCTTGTGACTCATGAAGAGGAGAGGCATCTTTTTTTTGTTATATTATAGGAGCATTTATAGTAACATTTTCCTATAGTACACTGCCCTTAGGAGAAGGAGTTCTTGATCTCCTTGTATAAACCTGTGTCTTTTTTCCAAAACTCTCCACTTCTACCACCTGATTCCCTTCATCTTCTTTGTCCTTGGAAGGCTCACTCTTCTTCCTTTAATTTTTAGCCAATCTTCTCCTCTTGGTCATAGGGGCACTATCCTTCTCAACTTCCTCTTCTATTTCCTCCTCAGCGGAAGATTTATCTTTCTTAGGAACCTTCTTCCTCTTTTTAGCAATTGACTTCCTCCTCTTCTCTTCCTCCATCTCTACGTGAGCACCTTTAATCTTGATCTTGAAGGGATAATCCACCTTACATTTTCCTTTTGGATCTTGTTCGGCTTCCTCAGAGGTAGAATGGGATTCCAAATCCCCCATCAGATCATAAGTGTATTGCATGCCCATCCTGTCTAGCTCCCAAAATTTGTGTTTGATCCACAACTTAGTGTATTTGAGGACTTGAGCTATGATTTTTTCCAGCTTTGTTTTCTCTTCTAACCAGTCAATCTCTCCTACTGATTTGTCCTTGATGGGTTCATAGTCATGGTTTTGGATCACATCTCCATCATCATCAATTTGGTCAGAGATGACTCTGACATTGTACAATCTAACCAAGTTAATTGGTAGCCTAGATGACATCTTCTTCTTGACCTCAAACGCATCTTTGCAATTGGCCCAACAATCCTCAATGTCATTCTTGTGGCTGAATTCTCTACTGGCCCTCTTTTTTGCTTCACCAATCAAGTCAAATCTAGACCTTTTTGAATGGAATGAAAAGGAAAAAGCACTCATTTCTTCCTCAGAATACTACACCTAAATGATGGAAGGACATGCCTCATGGCCACCTACCCTAAGAGGGAATTCATTACCAAACCCAGTATTGTGCTTATCCTTCTTCAAAATGGCATCAAAATCACATATATGGCTAGTGACCTCTAGAAGTATGAGGTGATCTATTGGATGCCTGGGTAGTCTATAAGGAGCTCTCTGACAACCATCAATCCTCATATATGAGAAGGTAGGAAATGGTATGAATGAGGCTCCAAACCTTCTTATTAAATCCTTTGCAACATTTGAGATTCTGACATGCTCTGCACCTTGGAGCAATCTAGTGATATACATGGTGAATGCATCATTCACTCTTCTATAATTTGTACTCCCCAAGTGTAACTGTGGATAAACCTCATAGATCACATCCTGTCCAAAGACACCTTTTTCACTTAGTCCTTTGTAGGGGTGAAATATTGCAAGTGCATAGACCAAGTAAGAGGTCATGGTGAAGCTCCTTGTTTGCAATGTGTTACATAGTTGCTCATATATCATGGCACTAATGATGCATGACTAGTGGTAATTAGTTTTTTGCTCCATCCTTACTATAACATAAAAAATCTAGTTCTCAAACACCCCTACACTCTTCAACCCCACCACTCTACTAAGGAGTGTGATTGCATCATAATACTCTACCTTGAACTTTTCTCTAAATAGCTGCTTAGGAAACTTGGAAATATGGGGCTTAAGATTCTCCATCCAAGAGTTGATGATTTGCAATGACTTGATGGTATCCTCCTCATAGTATTTGTTGGCTACATCTAGGGCTAGGCCTACCGCATGGGATCTATGAGGAATATCAAACTTTTGTGCCATAGAGGGAGGAGAGAAATTAGCCAACACCCTACCCTAGGGAACAATCACCCTTTGTGTGCTATTGTCATAATTCCTAGCACACTCTAGGACCAATTCATAGCATTGAACTGTGGGAGGAGGAAACCCAACTACGTGACCCAAGACGGATTCTACCAATCTCCTTGCCAACAGAGGAGGATCTTGTACTACCATTCTTGCTTTGAAATTTTCATATTCCCACTTGCCTACATTGGTATCAGTGATCCCTGCCCAAGTGGAAGATAGCTTGCTCTCTGGGATTTTTCTATTGATATCCAACTTGATTCTCTCGGCCTCTGAGATGGGAGCCCCTTCACCAGGATTCACCACCTGTTTATTCTTGATCTTGGAAGCAACTGTCTTGCTTGATTTAGCTTGCACTCAAAGAAGGACCACAATAAGTATCTAATATAGTATGAGAGTCCATGTTAGTCCATTCAAATAATCATGTTCATCACCAAAGAATTCCAAGAAACTATCAAAATCCCCTTAAAATATCATTAAAAAACCCTTTCTTCAAAGTTTAGGATTTTCAACCCTTCACAAAATTCAAGTCAGAGAGGAATTTCGTGGTATTCTGAGCTAGATAGATTTTAGTGATGGAAACCAAAAAACACCCATAAGCCATTCAATCATCACCCAAAACTCAAGATGTGCTTGAAAATACTCTTAAATTATCCAAATCAATCATGCAATACAAAATCATTAATTTACTCATGCATTCCTTTAGTTCTTCATTCTTAACAAATCTTTGGAGAATTTCATCGGGGGTGGAAATCCATGAAACTTAGCAAACCTGGCACATTTCGGGAAAATGAAGGGCAACGAAATTCCGGGGAAATCCCAAGGTAACGGATTTTTTTGAAGTCAGTCTAATTTCCATGTTTATGCAACTTTTCGGGAAAACAACCAAGCGACCGAAATTCAGAAAAATCCAAAGGAAAGGGAAATCCGCAAGGACATAGAGAACCCAAAATCACAACTTAGTCAAGATTTCGCCCAAATTGCTCGAATGATCACAAATTTGGGCATTCAAGATTGGATTCAACCTACTTCAAATTGAGCATCAACAAATTTAACTTCCAAACTCTCCCAAGGGTGATATAATAGTTATTAGTAATGAATTCAAGATCAAACCCTAGGGTTTTAGGATGAACACATGATTATAGACTCAACTCACCTATGCACAAGATCAAATTCGAAGGGGGGTAAAACTATCAGGGCATGACGAAAACAAGTCATAGAATGAGCAAGGGATGGCCATACCAATTCAAAAGGGAGATTGAAAACAAAGGGAAAAACCCTAACTTAATTGCAAACCCCCAAAATACTGAAATCAAACCCAAGCTTGCTCAACACACCAAAGAGGAATTCACATTCATCGACCGAAAGAAGAGCAATGGGTACATACCATTGATGAAGTGAAATCGATAGCAACAATGATTAGAAGTAAGTTTGACGTGCAAGGAAGAAACAACCACAATGATGCCAAGAAAATCATGACCAAGCTCGAAAATCCACAGATCCCAAATGCTAATCACACCAGGAAATCAAAACGAAGCTCCTCCAAATTCAATTAAGGAAAAATAAGATCGACTCACAACATAAAAGACCAACTCAGACCTTATTAAACATAATCGTAGAGCCTGTACATGAGACATTAATGCTATGACATGACAACTCATGATGAGTTTGGGGATACGAGGCAGAAACAAAATTTCAGGAAAATCCTGTCGACATAGAATTCTTGAAGGACCGAAATTTCCAAAGACAGAGTGAAACTAGCCTCTGTTGGGTTTTCAAGGCAACCGGAAAATCCGCCAAAGGAGGAAAATCCTGAAACCAAGGAAAAACCTGAAATTGACCAAAAACTCAAGATTATGAAAGTATTCTTCAGCAAGGGTGCTTGCACGAGCAAGATGAGCATCAAAGAACATTGCAATGTGACCAAATCCTATGATCAAACCACCAAATACCCAAAAGAGAAAGAAAAGAGAAGAAACAAAAAATCCAAGCAAAGAGGGTCTCTACTTTCAATGGGGTGTGTGTGCAAAACTACACAACAATGACCAAGTCTTTTGACAATAGTTTCCGCGAAAGAGTCCAATCCGATATGGAAAGCGCTCTAAGCTTACACCTAAATTCATCGGGCCATTCAAGATTCTTGAGAAGATTGGACCAGTAGCTTGTCATCCTGCTTTGTCGCCCAGTCTCTCAGGCATACACAATGTATTCCATGTTTTAGTACTTAGTCTTTACCACCCTAATATTTCTCACATCCTTGGTTGGAATGCCTTACAAGTAGAGGATGAGAAAATGGCTTTGGAGCCCATGGCCATCATGTAGCATAGGAGACTCACCCTCAGGGGTTGAGATATTGAGCAGGTTAGGATCCACTAAGATCTGAGAGATGATGCATCAACTACCTGGGAGGATGTAACTAGGACGTGAGAGATCTCTATCCCTATTTGTTCATAGGCTTCCAAGATTAAGCCCGATCCTTGGGGGGAGGATGTAGAACCCCTTTGATTTTCTTATTTTTTCAAACAGTGCTTTTATTTTGATAGACTATGATACTATCATGTTATTTCATCACTGACATTATAGTGATGATGGTTTTTATATTGATATGTGATGGTACACTATATTGATGATTATTGATTATGACATGCTCTTTGGTTAGCATAGTTGATTATGTGAGTTGATATTTATATATGTTCATTTGTAGTTATTTTATGTTTTAGTTTCGCTAGTTTTTATGTGACACTGTATTGGTGAAGGGAACGGGATTGCATCACTCGCTTGCGAGTGCCCTACGATTCCATAATTTTCCCTTCATAGTGTGATTGTTCATGATCTATATACATGCATGACATATATTTTGATTGCAGGATTGTAGGTACAAGACATTGACTCCACTTGGATTGACAAGTTTGAGCGTGTCCATTACCCAACGTAATAGTTTATTGGGAGGTAGTAACAAGATTTCCTTGTCAACTAACCCTAGTCATAGTGTGTCATCAGTCCTTGTTTTGGTCATGCTTTTTTGTCATGTTGTCCCCGTTTTCCTTGTCATTTAATTATTTTACAAGGTATGCTCTATGGGAAATTAATATTAGTTAATGTTGATAATGTTTTAAATTGATTATTTATTTAATTGTGATTAATGTTGTTAGAAGCTTTAAATTTGATTTAATTAATTAGATTAAATTTGATATTAAAATTGTTAGATTATAAAAGTTTTATTTAATTAATTATTTAAATTAATTAAATAAAGTTGTGAATTTAAATGAATGGATAATTAAGATTAATATTTGATTTTAAATTATTAAATAAACAAATATCTTATAAAATATCTTGTGATTTGATTTGGAAAGATATTTTGGGATTGTGACATGAGTTAGAAAATTGAAAACTGGTGTTGGGAAATAATTCATGGAGAGAATCATTGTGTTAACTGAAAGAGGGGAAAGAGGCTATTTCATGAGAATGAAAATGGTATTTTGTGATTGTTGAAAATTGGAAGATGTTCTCGAGATATTGGCTCTGGTTTTATTTTCAAATTTCTTTAAAGAGGATTATTTTGGAAGAGACTTTGATAATTTTGGAATTTGAAGGCGAGACTCTACTTCAAACTTTAATTCTTCAAGCATCTAAAATAGGTTCTTTATTTTTTTTATTTAAATACAAATTGGAAAAGATTGCCTGTACGATGAATAAAATTTTATTTGTTTAAAAGCTTTAATATGTTTTGAAATTGGAAAGATTGTCGTGAAATATTTAGAGCCTCAAATTAAATTCTTGTATTATTTTGAAAAGATGAATTGTTTTAAAATAATATAATTCCCAGAATGATTATATAGGAAAATTGGAAAACCTCTGTAGAAATTGATTTCAATCTTCCCATCAAAATTTGTCGAAAATATTTGATTGTATTGGAAAAGATCTTCCTATAGAAGATTATTGCTTTGTTTTTTCCAATTAGATTTATTTGGCTTAGGAAATTAAAAACCTCTGGTAAATTTCTAAATATCCTCCTGTAGAATTTTTTTGTGAAAAATTGCTCATCTGGAGGAATCATTTTGATATATTTATATATGTATGTATATGTATATATATTTTATATTTTTTTGGAAAAATTGTAATTTTCTTTTAAATATTTAAATAATATATTTGTATATATATTAAATTATATATAAATACATATATAATTATATATATATATATATATATTCAAATGAATTTTCATAATAGGTACATGTAAATGCACAAATTAGATGTTTTTAAAATCACTAACTCATTTGATTGCAAAATCCGAAGAAATCTATATAATCGGATGTATTGTTGGGCACTTGTGTGAATTTTCATTTTTTTAAAATTTTATCCCCGACGTTCATCGGAATTTCGATGAACCATTTTTTTCATCTACATTTTGACGAAGATCTTTTGCTGAAATTTCAACGAACCTGCAAAGTTAAATTGTGGTGGGCATAAATTGAAATGAGCTCAACTATTTATTGCGGTCCAGTGTTCTGCTCGATGGTTTTCTTGGGGAAAATCAGAAGAAACTCAAGAAGATATTGCTAGGTTGACGGTAGTCATTATCTTTTTCTAGAATTCATTTGTGAAGTCAGATTTGTACTTCCAGGTTTGAAAATCATATTTTAAAGCAACATCTCATTAGATTTCATTTTTAGTCTTTTGCATTCTTAGAATTTCATTTCCAGATTTTAGACTTGACTTCACAAATTCTTTATAAGGGAATTGTTTATAACTGATGGAAAATTCTTGATGGATTTGGACAAAGATTATATTTGCAAGGTTTCAATTTTAACCCTAGTGATCAATTTTCAATAGATTTGGGAGCCATAGCTAGATAATATCAAAGGTGTTGGTTGTTTTTTATTGTAACCAAGTTTATCTTCTAGACACATATCATATAAAATCTTAGATAACCTCACTCAAGCATTTTAATTAATTCCTTGAATTAAGGCCAAAATGAGAATTACACACACCATAATAGTGAGATGAACATAATAACCCTTGATCATTTTATTCAAGATAATAATATATTCATATAATGGAGATACATGACCTTGAAATGAGTAATTTTTATTCAGATGCTAGTATTGTCTTGAAAATTAAGTACCCATGAAACTAAAACATACAACAGAATGACACCAAACCTAAGAATAGTATCTTCACTATAATATCAGGCTCTTTACAAATTTTCTCTGCAACTTCACTTAGACTTGACCTAAAGATATCTAACTTGGTAACCCTTATTTTTGGTCCTGAAATCCTTCTTATAGGGAAAATGAAGGAGCAACAAGCATCAAACCAGAAATACACTTGTCACTGGTCACTTGGACCACCTTATGACATTTCAAAAATTGGTTACAACAACTGAGTCTCTGGAGAATCTTCTTGTTCATCCCATCCACTAGAGAAGAACTGTTGCATTTTCCAAACTTTGAAAACTTGTACCAAAATTGCCACCAAGACATAGCCACAAATTTTTATAACCATAACCGTTGAGTTGTTAACTGCCGATTGTAGACTCTATCCTATTCTTGTTCAGTTAAGTACTTTTCTACCCATCCTTCATATTCCTCATCCATTGGCCAATTAAAATTTACCACCTCATTTATCTTGGCACTGTAAGGTGTATACTTTACTACTACTTGATTTGCCTCCCTTTCAAAAGATACCAAAAATGTGCTAGTGATAATGATTTTATCCATACTACTCATCAGCATGTCATAATCCGAGTCATCACAAATCAATTTGATTTGTTCATTGATGATTTCATCTACCCTGTCCTGCCATTGCTGCAGTGATCTAACATTTCCTTGAACATCTACAATATCTTGTAAAGATGTGTCACTCCAGTCATCAAAACTCTTTACCAACTCTTTAATCCTCCTTCTGAAATCATCAAGTAAGGCCTGGAAACCTTGCAATGACTTCACAAAGTCTTGAGTAGGCCTTAATTCTTGAGGCCTATTAGCTACATTTTGAGAATTTCATTTCCAGATTTTGTTGTGCAAGTTCAATATTCTGATTTTAGGAGTCTAATAGTTGGAAATCATACTAAAATCAGAATTTAATAATTTCTGGAATTAGCATTTGAAAGTGTTTTTTGGGGTCATTAACTTCAGACTATCTTCTCTTTTGCAAGGGTGGTTGCATACAAATATTTTTTGGTCTAAAATATCATAATAATTATATTTTGTTACCTGTGTATGATTAAAAATTATTGGAGTGTGATTTTGATATTTTTTGAGGATCTCAATATTCAAGCTTGGTAAAGAAAAATCATGTCAGATAATATTAGTCCAAAACAAAATGAAGAGTCACTTGATATATTGTGGGCTAGATTCATAAGAAAGGGTGATGGGAAATGTTATTGTCCTTGCAATAATTTCAAGGGCTTAAAGATGAGAAGAATTTTAATCACAACAGCTGAGAAACATTGTAAGTAGCATAGTCATGTTGAAGGGGGGCATGGTTATCATCCATTGGTAAGTTTTCTATTATATGTGTCTATATTGATTGAATTTGTAAATGTTTATATTGTTTTAACATTTGATATATATATAAAAAATCACTTGATCATGATCATGTTTTATTTGTGTATGTCATTATTATAAAGGTGGGGTGCCCTAGGGCACATGTTATGTATTATCATGGACCAAAGAATGTGGTTTTGCAAGTGGAGGAACATGGAGTTGTGAATATCGAAGATGAAGTTAATGATCCTATGGAAGAAGATGATCATGCACTAGAAAACACAATTGAAGATGATGGTATAAATACATTGATCCATGACACATGTAGTGGCACATCTGATCATGTTGATCAAGATGAATTTGATGATGTTCATGATTTACCTGTACTTGAGAAGGCATACGATCATCTTTATGAAGGCTCCCAAACAACTCTTCTCTCTGCTATATTGTTGCTGGTGAACTTGAAGGTTATGAATGGTTTATCCAACATAGCAATCTCACGGATATTAAGGTATGTCATTTATGCCATCTTTTTTCATCTATTTTAATTGTTGTTAGTTCATTGCTAGTAAATAAAGGATGAAGTATGTACCATTAATATTCTTTATATTAAGAAATTATTTTTTGTTGTAAATTGATTGGTGAATTTTTGTTACCACCATCAAATATTTTACCTTGCTCATACTGAGATTTATCTGGCATTATGAAATATATTGGAATGGAGTATCAAGCAATAGATGCATGTCCCAATTATCATATTATATATCATAAACAACATTAATTTGCAATAGAATTCCCAGAATGTCATATCAGTAGATATTGAACAAATCAACTAACAAAAAAGGTTCCTCACAAGGTTCATAATATTCTCATTATTCCACATATGCAACAATTATTTAGGTGCGAAAGTTTAGCACAATTTATGGATTACCATGCACAAAATAGAAGTGGAGATGAGATTCTTCGAATGCTTGCAGATGGTTTTGCATTGAGGGACATGGAGGAAAAATGGCCACACTTGAAAGAAGAACTTCACAATCTCAGACTTTCATTGGCAGCAGACGGTGTCAATCCATTTGGAGAGCTGAGATCTATTTACTCGGTGTGGCCTATTTTTGTTATCAACAATAACATTCCTCCATGGATGTCAATAAAGAGGGAGTACATAATGTTGGCAATGATTGTTCCAAGTATTTTCTTACATCAATTTTCTTTAACGTAGTAGCATCTCATTTGTCTTATTTGTTGCAAAATGACTTATATGTTTTTTCATTTAATAGTCATGTACATGAATTTATATTTATTGTAGTAAAATGGTTATAATAATTATTTAATGTTTATGTTCATTCAACTAGGTAAGTACCAAGTTAAAGATATGAATATATATATTGAGCCTCTTATTGACGAGTTACTAAAGTTATGGAATGGCATGACTATGTATGACATATCAAGACCAATAGGACAAAGAAAATTTTAATTACATGCAATGCTTGTATGGACAATTCATGATGCCCCAGGGCTAACACATATTTTTGGTATGTTATAACATTTGACTGCATGACTTTAATGATATTAAATTTTATGAAGTAGATATCCTGCATGTTTTTTAAATAATCTATTCATTATATATAATTATAAAAATTGACATATTTAATCCAATTATATATTAATCATAGGTCTTCAAACAAAGGGAAAATTTGCATGTCCAATTAGTGGTCCAAAGATGACATCTCATCATTCAACTAGTTTAGGAAAGCAGGTGTTTGATGAGTATAGGATCTTCCTCCACATAAATCATAAGTATCGAACTACTGAAAAACATCTTTTCAATGGGAAAGAATAAACTACATCAAAACCACAAAGAATGACACCTCGCCTATGGAAGTTGGAATATAGTAGAATTAATTGTCAAGGTTATACATTGGATCAAATTGTTTATCTATCATTTATGATATGTTTTGAATTTATATTTTTATATTGTGTTATGTTTACTCATGCTGTAATTGGCAATGATTGTTGTTGTTAATTTGTTTAACTTATATGCTTCATGAAGGTCATCAAGACATTAATGGTCGGCTTCCACAGGGATTGAAAAGTTATCCCAAACAATTTAATAGGTTTCCCTACTATGAGCAACTAAAAATTGTGTATTTGTTTGATACAATGCATATCGGAAAGAATATGATATAAACGTTATGGAAAATATTGGATGGAAGGCATGATAAAGAAAAAATTATCAAAATTTGTAGTGACATTCAAGAAGCCAGTCATGCAATGAAAAATGTCATTCAATTAAATAGCAATGGAGACCAAATTAATATAAGTGCCCTTCCTTCGTTATTAACGAAGCAACAAAGCAATCCTATAATATAAGTCATACGAAAAATTCAATTTCCCACAGGATTTGCTGTGAACATAAACAATATCATAACAAAGAAGGGTGAATTTGGGTCAAGGATGAAAACACTGATTGGCATATCTTCATTAAGGTAATTATTTTTGTATATTATATATATATTTGTATACTGCATGTACTTTTCAGTGTATCATGTTTACTACTTTTGGAAAAATATTAATGAAAAGATCATTTTATAATTGTTGCAGTACATTCTACCTCTATCTCTCCCAGAGAACTTCGACAATAATGTCAAGCAATTTATATATGATCTTGGAAAATACATGAGGTAAGTAGTGATATTTTTTCAATTTGTTGTATATTTTTGTTAAATCTCATTAATATATTTGTGCCTTGAATCACTTGTAGATGGCTGTCATCTAAAACAATCCATAAAGAAGATATAAATTATTGGAAGAGAAGAATTCCTTGTCTAATGTGTGAAATGCAAAAGTGTCTACCTTCGAAATTTTTCAATGCACAAGAACACTACCTCATACACCATGTTGAGGAGATTGAATTGTGTGGACCTATACACACAAGGTCAATGTGGATGGTTGAGAGGCACTTGAAACATTTGAAGGCTTTAGTTAGACAAAGAGCACATCCCAAGGGTTTTATGGTGGAGGGATACATGGTATACCAAACCATGGTGTACATTACTAAATATCTTCCTAAGTTTGCAGCAAAGATCCATGTAGATTGCATTTTGAATCCCAACTCCATTAATAAATTCGAAGGGGAGTACCTGATGGGGAAAGGTAGATTGAGGAAAGTGTCAGGTAATTATAAGATGGTCATGGAGATTAATTAGAATACATTTTACATTTGGTTTTTATGTATATTGTACTTATTTAATTATTAATATTCAATATTCATCAATTATAAATTAAGGTCGTATACCGTGGTAATTAACTAATTATACGTCGTTTGTGAATTTCAATTTTTTTTTAATATAGTTGGTCAAGCGTGGGATGCACTACATTTGTACATCGCAAAAAATATTGATTGGATGACAGTGTGGATTGAATGATGCCAACAATCTGGCCACGCATTAACATTGGAAGGTGTGGCTTCATTGGTTAAAGAAGCTCATTGTAATGGAGATTCCAATGTTACACCAAGGGAAATTGATTTAGCATATGGTTTAAGAGATAAACAGGTATGTATAAATATATTAATCACCCATATTATTTAATTATTTTCAATTATATTGATGTATATATATGTTGAGATTTTTTTCTTTGCATACATTCAGCCAAGCATAAATATGTTTATCAACTAACGATATTGCCATAAGTTTTACATGTTTGACATATTGCAGGTGAAACATCACAAGGCTATGTTGTGCAATGGTCATAAATTTGGAATCAAAAAGTTGGATGACATGAAGAAAACTTGTGATTCTAGGATAACTACAGTCTTCCAAGTGACTAATGTTTCATCTAGAAGCGACATACATCAAGAAGTCTCAAAAAATCAATACTATGGGAGTTTGGATGATATACTTGAGTGTGACTTTAATTCCTTCAAATTAGTTCTATTTTTTGTCTTATGGTACAGGCTATGATTGAATGAAAATGATCCCAAGAGAACTATTATTGAACATGATAATGAATTTACCATGGTTAATATAAGGTATTTTGAGCGAGTTGGAAATGAGCCCTATGTTATTCCAACCCAATGTGAGTAGGTATTTTACTCAAAGATTCCAGGTAAAGCAGGTTGGTCATATGTTTTTAGACATGATCCAAGAGGAAGGTCGGTAAAGTATAATGTGGTGGAAGAATAAGATACTGAAGAAATTGAAGATGATGTAGATGATGATCAGGATCAACAGTTAGTTGATGTGCCTGACGAAGATGTTGAAGAGGAGGAACTAGATCATGATGATGTAGGAGTTAATGTTCATGAAGATGATATCCATGTGGATGATGACATTATCAAAATTGATATCAATGATGATGATGATGATATGACCAATCCTTACAATGTTGAATCTAGATCAGATGATACAGACAAAGAGTTGGATGAAGAAAAAGATCAATGACATTGAAATGTATGAGTTATGTGATTGTATTATCTATTTGATATTAATTTCTTGATAGAATTATATTTGACTTATGTGGTTACATAATTAATTTATGATGTTTTCAATTTTAATTATATTTGAATTATATTAGAATATGTTCAGTTAACAGATGTAAAAAATAAAATGGATAAACCAAAATATGAAAGTGTGATACCACTGCCTTGTTGGGTGTATAAAGTCTAATGAAGATCTATAAAAGTGTGATCTATGATGGAAATAATTCAAAGTGTTTGGCACACAGATGTAGTGTATAACTTGTATAAATGTGCAAGTAAATGACTGCCAAACTCTACTTGAGATAGAATGATAATCCTAGTTATGTGATTCTTCTTATTGATCCAATTAATACTCTTCAGTTACCGTGATTGACTAGAAGGGTTTAATCTTTACTTGAAAGAACCAAATAATCACATCACACAAGTATAGCAAATGTGTATCGGTAAAATGAATATATAAATATGTTGATATATCAATTTAAACAACAGAAAAGCATCAAAATGGAGACAACTAGATAACTATATAATTCTACAAACAACTGATACCAAGATTAAGCCAAAAGTTTAGACATATTCATTAACTTCATCAATATTCATACATGCATCTGAGTCTTTTAAAGGAAAGTTTCATTGCAAACTATCTATTGTATCTTTCTCCTATCCGCCTATATCTGTTTTACATTATGACACAGATATAAATATATCAAAATTGTGAAAGGGCGTGTCCTTTGAGAAATGTGTTTTTCTTAACAACAATAACAAACTATAAATTATGCTCTATTAAGCCATAAATAGATGTTTGATAGGTAATCTCGGTAAGCTAGTCGCTTGTATGTATCAGCATCCTCTAGTGTGTTCCTTATGGTTATCTCCATTTTGAACATCTTCTCATTTTGTTCGCATGCCCTATCCATTATTAAATCATTTCCTATGGCTGTCTCTAGAATTGTTTGCATCATCATCTCGCATTCCTTCATCCATCCTGTGGTAATAGACAATCTTTTATTCCTCTTCGGTTAAGTACTTGTCCACCCATCTCTGATACTCTTCATCCATTGGCCAGCCAAAATTCACTGCCTCATTCACCTTAGTATTGTAAGGTGTGTACTTCACTGCAACCTGATTGGCTTCCCTTTCAAAAAACTCTAAGAATGTGTTGGTGTTAATTATCTTATCCATACTATTTACCAACAAATTATAGTTTGAATCATCACAAATTGATTTTATTTGTGCATTGATAATTTCTTTTTCCCCATCCTGCCACTGTTGCAATGTCTTAACATTTCCTTGTGCATAAATAATGTCTGGCAAAAATGTATCATTTCAGTCATCAAAACTCTTTATCAGCTCCCTAATTCTTCTACTCAAATCATCAGGTAGGGCCTGGAATCCATTCAATGATTTTAAAAAGATTTGAGTAGGCTTCAATGACTGGGGCCTATTGTCCACATCAAACCTAGAAGCTTTGTACATAATATCTGGATCATTGGCCCTAGGGATCCATTTCTCAGCTAAAGGCAAAACTATTTTCTGATCCCTATTGATATTTTTTATTCCATCCAATAATAAAGAATAAAATGAATGTACAGATGGTAATTTACCATGAACCTTTTCATTAAGATGCCTCAAAATTGTGTCAACCACCTCACTTTGTTTGGCAATTACATCATCCTCACTTTCCTTTAAGGAAGCCTGCAATTCTGTGATCCTATTCAACATTTGCTTCTTGGTGGGATCCATAGAATATTCAACTTCTTCTTCAACTGGCCCTGGTGTAGGATTGAGAGCAGGTGCCTGAATGGGGGACCTCAGAGTTGAAACAATTGGAGTAGTAGGGGGGACCAATCCTGCAATAAAAGGTAATGCTTTGATACCAAGAGCACTGGAGGATTCTCCCAACTACCCATATTTCAAGCTATCTACTTTAGATTGCATCTCAACATTCATTTGTTGCATCCTACTATATTCTACAATTATCATATTGTATTTCTCCACCAGACTCTTCTTTTCAGCCTCTTCTCTCTTAGTTGTCTTTTGGGCCAATTTGGCCACATTTACTGTTAGGATTTTATCTTTTTTTGTTGAAGTTTCAAAAGCTCTCTTGATGATTAGCCCTCCCTTTAGGTGTGGGCTAATATTAGTTACATTTGGATTTCTTCCTTACGGTACCAAAGCCCATATGGCTAGAGATTCATACTCCTCACTAAAGGAAGAGTCCTGCAGAGCTTCCTTAACCTCTTCTTCAATTTTTTGTATAGGGTGCTTGGACTGTAAGATAGCATTGAATGCAACTGCATTAGCTATATCCCATTCAATAAAAATTAAGACACCAAACTGAGTCACAAGTCTTCTTCCTTCCTCAGGAGTGATGCCTTTGAATTCTTCCACTAATTTGGCCTTGAACTCATCATCATTCTCCTGCTCAGACCTATTAGGTCTTGATTCTCTCCTACTCTTCTATTTGTTTTGGTAATCTTCTAGTTTCATCCTCCAAACTTTTTGCAAGAATACAAGAGTCTTTACAAATACATCATCGTCCAAGAATGCCTTGCAGGCCTCCATCTCGACATCTTGCACACATTGCCCCTTTACATCCATGTTAGAAAGCACCAATTGTGTTGATCTAGGAGGGGAAGGGATACCAACCTATATGTCTTGATCATTCACAATTATCTCATCCATCAAAGTTTCCTGCATTTCCTCAACTCTTTGCCTCTTAGGGATTGGCTCTGATGGTAACAGTGCAGGATCACCTCTTGGTGGTGAATCAAGATCCACAATCCTTATCCCTCCGGGTGCTCTGATCCTTGGACCTAGTTGTGATGATGCTTGCATGACATGCTTTCCTTTATTATCCCCTTCATCCTAATCACTACTTGCATTCCTCTTTATCTTGTATAGAGGCATGGCAACAGGTGGTTGATAAGCTGGCCTTGTTTCTTCAAGCCTCACATCCAATCTTTCTTTACTAGAATCTAATTCCAAACTGACCCTCTTGGTCATCAAGGTGCCCATGATATTTTTGAAATTATCCATTAAGAATTCTATTCTCTTGTGAAATGGAGTGAACTCCATTAATGGATAATATTTTTGATCCAATTTATGTATTATAGCCAGCAACTTTTCATATGCAATCCATTTTTCTTTATTCAACTCCTACCTATTCAAATCAAACTCATTTTTTATTAGGTCCTTAGGAAAGTTGAATTCATGTGCAAAATTTCCACCTTTAATTTGTTATCTAAACAATGCAAAGAATCCCTCAGGGTCATGTTGTCTCCTAGGACCATTCCTCAAATTGAAGTCATCAAAAAACCTTTCGAAGGGGACCCATCCTCCCTTGGAATAGACAAAATCAGAAACAACAATGTAGTCAGGGAACAAAGTCCCTTTTTCTTTCTTTGTTAGGTTGTCCTCATGAATACAGCCTAGTTGCCACATAACTTTGGCAAACCCCATCCTTGATGGTACATTAAAGGGGAGGATATGAGGGGTTCCCTAGAAACCATACACCCTCAAGACAGTGCTTACAGGGTACAAGATGATATCACCCCAATTGTGACACACTTTTAAATTAGGCTTCCTCACCTTCGGTCGAAGGAATTCATGCAAATCTTCAGGGACTCTTGGCACATTTACCACCAACCGAGCCCTGAGTCTAGAGGTAAAGTAGTTATCAAACTACACAAAGCTGGCACCTCCCCTATTGTAAGACAAATCTGCACTCCACACCTATTCACCTCTTGCCTCAACTCCATATTTTTTGAGAAGAAAACAACATTCTTTTACAAAAACATATGCATCAATAGAGAGTACCAAAAAAAAGGAGTGCCAATATCCCCCACATGCAGCTTCATCAAACCCTCATACATATTCTCTGATAGGAATGATGCAAATTCATATACCATAGAGAAGTTGGGATGCTGAATCTGGGTTCCCATAAACATGTACGCAACTGGCATCATAGTATTAGGGCTAAACCCTAAAATCTGGCACAATGAATAAAATGTTGCCAAGAAGTGACTGGCAAAACAACTCAACCTAAAAACCTCCTGGTCATTTGGGCTAATAAGAATTGTTGAACTGCTCGCCCTGGCCAGGTGAGGAGGAAGAAACCTTGATCTAAAAAGAGGCTTTGACCTTTTGTACTCCTCCTTCATCTCCTCAAAATCTATTTGGACTAAGAAAGGGCTATACTCAGTCAAATCAAAAATCTGTTGAATCTCATCTGCATTTATGCTTAGCAGAATTCCACCATCATTATTCCTTATGACCCTTGTCAAAAGATCATATCATGTTGCCACTGCTCTGAGCAAGTCAACATCAAGGAACACATTTGGTATTTTTAGTTTCCCCATGTCATATCTCCAGGAATTATAGAAGGGGTGAGGTAAGTTTCACTATCCATACCACAGCCTAAACATTTCAAGACCAGTCATAGGAATCCTAGCATCCGTAATGTTATAATTTCTGCACACTAGACCTTCACCTAGGGTCTTTCCATTCATTAAAACTAAACCACTCTTCCTATCATTTGTTGACAATGGGAGTTGATCTAGGATGTCATCATATAAATTCCTCTTCAAATAATCAACATGGCCAGACTGCTGCTTCGGTGGTGCCATCTTAAACAACTAGGGCTTCTTTTAAAAAATCAAATCCTTGAAGAAACTAGGGGTACCCAGAACACAAAAATACAACACAACTATGCAATTCCAATAATTCAAATGAACCAGCATCCGTACGACAATAATTAACAAAATACCTTGACCAACACAATAGAACCCTTTGCAAAGACATAGTCAAATTAACCCAATAGTTTAGAAAATAATTCATGGGATTTCATGCCTTTCAGAGAACCAAACTTCATGGTGATTTCTCGAAAAAATTTATCTTTGGCTCTGAACTACTTGGAAAATACTTGAATTCTTTTGTGATGAAGATAGAAAAAGAGAAGACACTTTATGTCGATTGAATTGAGCCAGTAGATGTCTCGTCCACCATTAAAGCTTATTTGCATGTCATGCCAACGGCTCCAATCGCATTTGATGCGTATTTAAACTTCAGCTGTCAATCTTTTATTTTTGTCAGATCATCAAACGACCATCTTCAAAAGGGCTGACGAAATCTCCATGTCAGCATCGAGGGCCCACCAGAAAAGGCAGCGTGAAAGGAATACACATGGTGCTCGCCTGTGATATTGCGATCACTAAACATCCTACATCTTTAGATCACGCGATGGTGGGCAACCATTGATTGCTACCATCATTAATCATGTTCACTCATAGTAGTCAGCAACACCAAACATAACCGTCGAGCAACTTTTTACCAAGATTATAACATTACCGTCGATCTCGAGCATGTACATCTCGTAGCTATTTTAGTAACCCACTTTATAACGTATTTAAGTCTAACAAAAATATTAAACACTTTATTAATCCCTTTTCAGCATCGGTGGCTTGGGACACGTGGCACTCGCCCATGATGTCACAATCACCAAACAACCAGCGATGATGTCATCACGAGATCATGGGGAGTGGCTAGGATCAATCGTAGGAAGATCGACGGTCATTAAAAACACAGCAGTCAACAGCACCAAACATAAACATCAAGCAACTTTTTACCAAGATTATAACATCACCATCGATCTCAAGCATGTGCATCTCGTAGCTATTTTAGTAACCCACTTTATAATGTATTTAAGTCTGACATAAATATTAAACGCTTTATTAATCCCTTTTCAGCATCGATGGCTTGGCACACATGGCACTCGCCCATCATATCACAATCACCAAACAACTAACGGTGATGTCATCATGAGATCACGAAGAGCGGTCAGGATCAATTGTAGGAAGATCGATGGTCATTAAAAACATAGTAGTCAGTAGCACCAAACATAACCGTCGAGCAACTTTTTACTAAGATTATAACATCACAGTTGATCTTGAGCACATGCATCTCACAATTGTTTTAGTAACCCACTTTATAATGTATTTAAGTCTGGCACAAATATTAAACACTCTATTAATCCCTTTTCGGCATTGGTGGCTTGGGACACATGGCACTCACCCGTGATATCGCAATCACCAAACAACCAATGGTGATGTCATCGTGAGATCATGGGGACCGGTCAAGATCAATCGTAGGAAGATTGATGGTCATTAAAAACACCCCTGCAAAATAGAATAACTAATATAAGGGAGAAGGGGACATCACCTAGGGCAATGACAAACAATGGCTCAAATTTGTTCTTAAAGCATGGGGCATAGACCGACCCAAACTTAAGAAATAATAAAGTCAAGTGAAATAACCTTTTTGCATGTGTAGATTGCGCGGTTGTCGGATGAAGTGATTTCAATCTTGATCGTTGCTCGCAGACCTCGCAAGGTTTCTGCTAATGTCATAAATATGGTGTGAGGCATGCGAGATGCTTCCATTTGTCACATTTGATGGTGGGGACCAATTTTTCTCATTGATTGATGATGAAGACTAATGCCGACCCAGACTTAAGAAATAATAAAGTCAGGCGAGATAACCTTTTTGCATGTGCAGATTGCACGGCCGTCGGATGAAGTGATTTCAATCTTGACCGTTGCTCGTAGACCTCGCAAGGTTTCTGCTAACATCACAAATATGGTGCGAGGCGTGCGAGATGCTGCCATCTATCATATTTGATGGTGGGGACCAATTTTGCTCATTGATGATGAAGGTTGATGCCGACAATTGTTTTCATACCAACGCATTGAGGTCGTTCCTCGTTGACCTCATGCAATTAAAAATGCAGTTTCAATAATGCTGTGAGGTGTACAATTTGGTGACGTGTGGACTCTGATGTTGTGCACTGATAACAAAGGTGGGGCCCATTTCTATGCTGATGTGGTGCCCAGTAGATGAGTATCTTGTATGTCTGGTGACTGGAGGGAGAACGTGGCATTTTTAAACTATTTTGACTAAATCTAAGTCGTTCTCCTGGCCAACATTGTGATTGATTAATGAATCGTAATTAAAAATAAACTGGTATTGTACTATAGCTGTTTTATCTCACGCGAGTGAATAGTAATGGCCAAGTTTGACTTTGCCTACATAATTAAATGCTAAAATTTGCGAATTACTATTTCCGTGCTGTATGTCTACATTGAGGAAGAATTGCTTGGTATCAAGTGAAGCAAGCTGTGGTTACGATTTTTCTCAATTTCATTGCCCTAGATGTTCTGCAATTGAAACTGTAAGTAGCACGTATGCCATTTCTTGTAAATTCAGAAGATTTTATGGTTGCTTCCTGGGAAATTCGTGATTTTTTCCTATTTTTGTTCTTGAAGAATTGATTGAATAGATTTATTTTTAGAGCTTGTCTAGATAATTTCTAGGGATTTTTGAATATTGAAGAATTATCTATAAAGGCTAAAGGAGAAAATTGTAATTATTTGCTATCTAAAAATAAGCAAACCCTAGTTTGAATTATCATTATTTGAGTATAAATGGCACCCATGGCCCAAAGTTCTAGTTCTAAAACCACTACCAGGTCTTTATCCCAAGATATTATTGATTTGATACAACCCTCTACTAGCAAGAAGCAGGAGGGAAAGGTTTTGTTCTATGTGCCTCGAATCTTGGAAGGATTGATAGACAAGCAATGTGCAATTAAATATGCCAAGTTACCATACATCAGGTGGCAGTTGTTCTCCAATTGGTTTGGGAACTGGAATTTGTTGCCTCCTTTGTCTAACCCCTAGAGGTTAGACCTGAGTAAACCGGCGGTTCCTAATGTTTATATGGATGTAGATATTTTAAAGGGCATTGCTGCTAGATATGACCCTATGGCCCGAATTGTTAGAACACATGCTGGTGTACAGATGATTAAGATAACCAAAGAAGAAATTGTAGAGATTTTCAAATTGCATGAATGGAGTAAGGATATGGTTCCTGTTGACTTGAAGGTTTTCAGACAAGAAAATAGAAATACTAGGGGTTTGTTCAAAACATCCCTTTTAATACCTCATTTGGCAGTCTCAAGAAGATGAAAAAATCAAAAGAAGGTAGTAATTGGCAGGAATGAGCCTGAACCTTTTCCTATGGACTATTTCACCAGTTCTTTCATGAAGATTGTTTGTGCTTTATGTCAAGTTCTGGGAGTTAGCTTAAAGAAAACCTTGCCTACCGATATTATGTATATGGCAGTAAATCTCTAGCACCCAAGTTTTAATGTAATATATGATTTTGCCACTTATTTGGCAGAGAAGATGCACAAGGGTCTGGTAGCCCTAAAGGAGGGGAAGAATTGGGTTGGATTCAGCTGGTATTCCTTGTTAATCCACATATTTTTGTATATGGGTCAGGCTGTGTTCGAAAAAGATATGGAATTAAAGAAGGAAAGAAACATTGAAATGCCTGTCCAATATTGGACTAGGATTCTTGACATGCATGATCATGAGTTTTATTATGTAACTTTCCATAATGTCTTTGGATCTAAATTAAGGGAGGCTCTGGTTTGTGACCCCCCAAGGATCCCAAAAGAAATTGATGACTCCTTGAGGCCGGTGGAGAGAAGGCCTGAATTGAACATAATGCACAATTGGGGAGACATTATCCCCTATCATAATACCATAGTTTTCAAGGTTTTTGGCACTAATATCAATCCAAAGGTTCTACTAAGGGAGGTGCCCCTTAGAATTGGATTTTTGGAAATCATGAGGTAGTTGGGGGGCGTTCAGGAAGTACACTTGCCAGCTAAATAGAATAAAGGTTCTTTCTTCCCTGAATATACAACGTTTTTTGATTTTGTTATGGCAAAGGGAGGGTGGAAGGAGTTCCATAAATTACTTGGGCCTTATAGGCTAAGGATTGTGTGCCCTAGGAATCATGATCCTAAGGGTTCTATATCTTAAATGAAAGAAAAATATCGGACAGGAGCTTTTTTCCACAACTTCTACTTTCTTGAGGACACCATCAGGAATATTTTTGATTTGGAATTAAAAGATGAGAGAAAGGAACTATATATTACCTACTATAAAATGGTAAAAAGTAAGTAGGAGAAAATACCTGGTTTCAATCCCAGACCTAATGCTAAAGACGAGTTTAGCAGGGCAATGTATGCTATTGATAATTTTGAGAGCTTGGTTGGGATTTTGAAAGATGAAAGGGTTGTGGAAGAAAGGGGAAAATCACAAACCATCGAGGAGTACCTTGAGGTAAAGGAAGAGGAGAGGCCTACTTATCAGCCCCAAAAGAAGATAGGGGTGTTTTCTAGAAGAAAGGGAAGTAGGGCTAAAGATGTTTCTAAAAATATTGCACCATATTATTTAAGGTAGTCAGTACCAAATGTTGTTGATTTGGATTCTCCTCCAAGTTTTTCAGAACAGGCTTTCCCACCATCACCAAAGAGGCAGAGGGTTGAAAGAGTAAAGATTGTTGATTGTGATGGTGATGAGGATGATGACATTATTGTCACTCTGGATGAAATGCATCCTAAGATGCCATTGGACCCAGTTGACATTGCAACAGGTTTAGGTATAGTTTCTTTGAGGTTAGGAAAAGATGAAATCAAAGGAATAACAAGCAATGATGACTTGAGAATAGAAGCCTACTGAGAGTTTATGATGGATGACTCTTTTATTCAAACTACTGCTTTTAAAGATTTTGTGTGGAGAGCACATTCTGCATTATATGCTCAGAAGGTGGCACATGAGAGAAGTCTGCATCTAGAGCTCCCAGAGAAGGTAATTCAAGCTAAGGTCAGGGAACAAATGAGAGACAAATTCAAAGCAATAACAAAAAAGCGGGGCCAAGAATTGGTATGAAAAAGTGGAGTATTGCTACTCCCTAAATGAGATATCACTAATGCTATGGTGTTTGACACAATAAGAAGGGCTAATAAGCCACTTCTTGCTACTGAAGAGGAGGCTACATTGGCACTCAAGGGATCAACCTTTAGTGAGGAATGGGATGCATTGGCAATCTAGTCCCTATCCACTAGCTCTAAAAAGCCAATTGTTGCAGAACCTTCTGACTTCAGTGGTCACTTGGTTGTGAGGAGAGTTGCTAACACCCCAGCATTGGAAGCTATTGATACATTTGCAAATGTTTCCAAATTCACCAGAGCAACTGTTGAATATTTGACCAAGGATTGGGATACTCTGAGAGGCCAATATAATGACATTATTATTGAATATAATAAGAGTCAACAAAAGGTAGCAGAGTTAGAAACTGAATTGGCTTTATTGAGGCAACAAATGGATACCATGAGATCTCAAAAGCAAGCTAGTTCTAGCCACACTATTCCCGACCCACTAGTAGAGCAGTCTCAACCTCCTACACAAGAACAATATTTGGCTATTGTTCCATATAATATGGGACAAGTGCCTATTGCTATTGAGAGGGCTACTAGCCCTGGAGGGGGACTTTTCTGGGAGAAACTGATTCATCAGGTTGAAGAATATTAGGAGATGGTAAAGGAAATTTGGGATGTAGCAAGGAGAAGCAATATAGTGATAGTGGACACTATTTTGAAAATTTTAAATAGAAGGGTCCAGAGTAAGCTAAATAGTGTTCATGCAAATTATGTCCTAATGTTTCAAGCACTAAAATTTTTTCCAAGGGATAAAGAATTTTCCATCCCATTGCTAAACAAATGGAGCCCTAGAATGGAGAAGTTGGAATTCATAGCAGTAGGGGAAAAATAGCATGGTGATAAATATCCTATTGTTATTGAAACATATCATTTGGTCAAGGGAATTGTTGAGCAGAAGAATTAGGGATTTGCCACCCCAATGGAATCCAAGATTAAATTGTTGAAAGATGTGTATGATGGAAAGGACCTATCCCCATTGCCTCATATTTTACATAGTCAGGATGAAGTCAAACCCCTGCAGGTTTGGAAGGAGCAAATGAACAATATAATGATGTCTCAAAACACATGAGATATGCAAAAATCCTGACATCCGCATGCTAGAGAATACATTGGAAAAGTTATCTTTTGTTATAAGTTTCTTAGGGAACTTTGATAAAAAGGCCACATCAATAATGGTAAAGTATGCTCCCTATCAAAACAAGGTTGATCAAGTTGTGGCTTTCTAGTGGCCTTCCAAGGAGGAGTTTGAATTATTGAAAAAGGTGTTCACTGATGAACTGGAATTATGAGTGTTATAGTCGAGAATTGCAACTTGGTCATATATAATATAGGTTTGGCCTTAGATATTATATTCTAAAATTGCATTCTCCTTTTGATGCCAAGTACAGGGTGCTGAGGTGGAGTTAATACTATAATGGCTAAGCATGTCTTCGATGTATGGGGAGTGGCCTTTGGAGCAATGTTTTCTTTCCTCCTTATCAACTAGGATGATCTTTGTCTTATGCTTTCCACTTGCATAATAGAATTCTAACTGAATCAGGAGTTAGCTGTGTAATTACAAATGGACATGTGTACTCTCCGACCTGAAGCTTTCTGGATCCCTTGTTTTAAAAAAGAGAATTTTGGGCCGAGAGAGTGGTCAGTTGAAATATCGAAAATATGAGAAATAAGAGTCTAGTAATATAGAGAGTATGAATTGTAAGTCTAGGTGTTAAAAAGTGTTAATCATGGGGTTTTTGAGCATGTTTGTATCAAAATCATGAATATTTGGAGTTTATTGTCTCTCCTATTGTGTTATGTTACATGGATTATTAATGAAATATCAATCAAAGATGATTTTCATTGATTTTCATTTGTTCTTTACTCTAAATTACTTTTAACTACAACTCTGGTTCAAAGGATCAGTTAAATGCTTCAGTTAACCAATAAATTCATGCAATATAACAAATAGGATTCGTAAAGGAGTAATAAACTGAAGTATAGATATATGGGTTGTAATGCAATTCATAATAGATCATCATTGTTCAAAATGAAATTTACCCTATAGTTCAGTTTTCTCTTTTGACTCTGTGCGCTGGGATATGGCACTGGAATTCTGATTACGTTTTATTCTCATATGTTTTGTGTTATGGCATCAGGATATTTTACTCAAACATTTCCTATCAATTTACTTTATGTGAATTTTGCGATTCTATGTTAAATGGACATGAGTCCTTTTTAAGGAATAGCCAATTTCTTGAAGGATTTCATCCTTTAACATTAATTGGGGATCTATCTGTTGATTACCTGTGTGAAAATGAATTGTTTAAATGTTGTATGTTAAGAGCACATGTTAGGGAATATCCTCCTGGATTTTATAGAGTCTGAAGTGTAGGAGAATTAGCCTTATTGCTATTCTCGTTAAGTTGGCCATACTATTCCTAGTCTTTTATTATTGAATGTGGCAAGTTCAAAGGGGCTTCTAGGAAACACATGTGGGCTGCAGTAAAAAAATGTCAAAAGGCTCAATTGACAACATGATCTATTGAGTAATTACAAAGAATTCATAATTTGAAATTCTAGATTTTGACAACATGATCTATTGACAAGTAGGAAGTATTTTTCACATTGTGTCAAATTTTGATATTGTTATCAGGATTCAATTATGTAGTTTTACAAGTCAAACTCATTGAGCCATGTTTCATGAGTAGTGTTTCACAAGAAACCATCTCTCATGATAATGAATGGTCCACTTAGCACTCATTGCATCTAAAATATTCTCAAAGCGATGAATCACTAGGCCTTCCTAGGAGGTCACCCATCCCAATATTACATTATCCATGATTTTATTAATAATTGATCATTTTGGATTTTGACAAACTTGACACACAAATGACAATTTGAAAATGAACTTAATGTATCAAAATTAAGTTTCAAATTGAGTAACACAATAGAAACTAAAACAAATTGAGAGATTGTTATGAGGGTAGTGATGCAACTTTTCTAATTAGAGTGTATTCCATGAGATTACAATTATTTGAGATATTTTGTCAAATAGTTCACAAGATTTTTCTATCCTCCCACATTTTACATAGATTTGAAAATAGAGTCTACAACCACAACATTTGAGAAAATTCATCTTCATATTATGCTTTGATGGATGTCCATACCTTGTTCCAAATATCCCATATTAAGGAAATCGACAAGGATTTTGGTGAAGGTTGTGAAATTTGTCTATGCATCTACCAATTGCATTTGATTGAAAGTTTCCAAAACCTTTTAAAAAAATCCATTATGTATATTCTGCAATCATTATAGTCCATAATTCCAAATTTATTTGGTTTTGCATCTACCAATTGTATTTGCTTGAATTTTCCTACCAAATTTTGAATGTAGATCCATTTTCTGTATATCTTACAATTTATTGGTATTTTTTCCCACATAGGATTTTCAATTCTCTAAGAGGTAGCCAACCTCCATTAGAAAGAACTACAAAGGCTAGTGGCCAACTAACAAGAGTCAGTCAAAGACTAACATCTCCTACACTTTTGGCTCTGTGAAACCAAGGAGGGTAAACCCAAGTGTGTTCATAAGAATGTTTCTTGATTAGTAAGAACACTTCTTCTTACAGATGCAATCCCCACTAACACTAACAGACAGTCATTACCCTGGTTGTGGAAAAACCAAAGAATAATAACAGATATCCCAAAGCAAGGAGACTGAAAATTATCATAAGATCTATATCCCAAAAAGAGATAGTAGTTGATATTTGTTAAAATGTTTGGGTATTGAATCATCATGCTTAGAGTCATAGTCCTATAACTGAAAGGAATTTACCAATACTATCCAGTGCCTCATCCATTGGGTGGGAGTCATATAAAACATAATTTAGATGAAAATGAACCTATCACCATAGTGCTTTGCTACCATGATATTTGTCAGTATATAAAAATAATACTCCTTAGTGAATCCTGAGCATATAACCATAAACATGCAATTTGTGTTCAAGTATTTGATTAACTCATTAAGTTAAAGCAAGATAACAAATTAAAATTTCAACTACACCATTGAGATTGAATGAACAAACCCTCGATAAATCCATTCATAATCCATGGCCCATACACAGGAGAGCAAAATGTCTTAATTTTTTTAGATTTCTTTTGATATCAGTAATTACAAAAGCATAGTATACTTATTTCATACTATTCCCAACCCAACATGATTTCCTACATAATACCTTCAAAATCCTGCATTACCACTAAGTGTACCTATTCTAAGCCTTTGGACCCAAAAAAAACAACAAACCTTAACAATGAGCCATCAAATCTCCTTTATAGGATAGGAGAGCAACAAAGCAATAGGCTAAATTGTTCATTCCAAAATTAAATTTAATTTAGAATTAAATTCAAATTTGTATTCCTCATCATTAGAAAAAACCATAATCAGTTTGAGGAATCAAAACAGTTATACCATTGTAACCAACCGGAGCTAAAGTCAAAAGAGTGTGGCAAGCACGTGTACGTCCACCCAAAAGTAACACACCCAACAACTGCAACTACTTGCAAGACACATGACCCTGATAGAGGTGACCGCTCTTGGTCCTTGCTTTAGTAAGAAGCGATACCAACTTCCTTTTATATTCTTTAACACATGATCTGGTAGCATGACACGACACCATTGCAGTTATTGGGGCAAGTGTGAGGGGCTCTACATTGACCCCCAACAGCTCGATCATGGACACCAAGTAACGTTGGTAGTCCGAGTCAGTTTCATACCCATCACCATCAAAACCAGAAGACAACACCAATGGGGACTTGGAGCTCCCCATCCCTTTATAATTAGCATCATGGACAACCTCGAGCTTGCTAAGGATAGGTTGTACCCCGTCAGACTACAAATTTCTCACCCCGAGTCTAGTCCTTTCACGCACAGTTGAATGGTCCATTGCAAAGAACACCTCAAAAAATATAGGAGAGACTCAACCACCTACAAAAAAGGCAACTCAAAATGCAATGATAATACCAAATAACACAATGAGCATTTATAGAGTTAATTGGTGCGAGAATATTAATTGCTCGAATGCAGCACGAGCATTCGAGCATTTTTGTGGCTGATGTAGGCACCAAAAATTATTCCTGGCTTGTGAAGGCATGGCGTACAACCCATAATTGCATTTATCAAGAGAACACTATTCACATGTAGGAAAATTAGGCGAGGATCCACTGAAAAAACCCATGCCATTAATGAGAACAACTTGCAAAGAGCAAGAACTCCCAACGTGGATGAACAAGAACCCAACAAAAATTGAACCGTTAATGTGGATCGAACATGGAAAATTGGACAACTTAGATTGAGTCAACAATTGTTTGAAAATCCACATCAGTGCCCTAGGAGAACCATTCCCAATCACAACCCAAGAAAACAAGAGGTTGCAATTGGACAGCGGGTCCCACCTAGCCTTATCGCTTCAAGAACCAGGCCACGTGTCGCCTCTTCATAGACCTCACAATACCCTCAGGGGCCTTTAATCTGATCCTATGAGATCCATGAGGAAAGATTATCATTGATCTCCCTCGTTAATACCCCACGAGTAGTAAACACCCACCTTGAACCCCAAAACCCTAGCCTCCATCCATGTAAATTTTAAGTCCTACCACAATCCTTGTACAATCCACATGATTTTTTAATCCTTTGTTGAAGAAACTATTACAATATATTTCTTATTTATGTACTTATTTTCCATACATGTTTATAAAAGTTTGAAATTATTAATAATATTAATTTTGGAAAGACATTAAAAGAGTTATGATTGTAAAAAATATGCATCCTAATGTGAAAATGAAAACAATGGAAGCAATGACTATAACACATAAATTTTTATGTAGTATCCAATTCAAAGAATCATGTTACCCTCTACCTTGAATTTTTTAGTATAAAAAGCTAAGGAGATGCTATAAATAAGATAATAAGTTGACTATTAGCATATACCAATTTTCATAGAGATGCAGATTGTTGGATGTCGTGGTTGTGTTTCTCATGATATGTGGTTGTCATTGATGTCAACACTATTAGCATTAATGTCTTAAAGGTTGTATATGTTGAGGATATTGAGAAAATTAGAATAAATATGTTGTAGATAGTCTATGAAGTTGTGGAGATTAGAGTGGTGGAAATTTTTGTACATTGGTATTCTGAAGTTGTGTATTAAAGGGTTTGTTGCTGAGCCTATCTAGTATATCCTCTGGAAGTTTTAGAGGTGTGCATCAAGATTGGAGCGAGTTATGAGTTTTTGTGTTCCTACAGTAATTTTGTTGCTATAGTTGTGTTTCTAAAAGAAGAGAATGTAATTTTGGTGAGTTGAATTATTGTGTATGCTCCTGAGATGTTCATTGATGTTTCTTGATCTCATACTCTATCATTGTGGTATGTCCACATTGATCAGTGTGCTCACGATCAAAGATTTTTCCTTTGCATGTTCAAGTTTTCATGCTCTTGGTTGACATGATGGTGGTAGCATGTTGTAGATCCTTGTGGATTAATTTTTGAATTCTTGGCATGTTCAAGGATGTTGATTTAGGTCTTCATTATGTTGTGACCAATTTAGGTTGGTGCACATTGAGATTTGTTCATGAATTGGGCCGACATTTTGTTTTCATCTATTATTTAATTTTGCCCGACAGAGTTGTTAATGTAAATTCATGAAGTGCATATATAAGAGCAATTGTTTTATTCATTTAGAGATAATGTATGTGAAGTGTATGCAAGATATGTGTGAATAAAGATTAGATCATTTGAATGCAGAGCAAAGTGTGAAGAAGTTTAAGCAAAGTATGAAGAAGTACTTATGTGCCTAACTGAAACTGTCATCAGGCTTTTGAAGAAGCTAATCTACTCTTGTCAAAACACAAACAACACTCAGATTTAGTATAAGAGTCAACCAATCATAAGGAAAACATAATATGAAGATTAATTTTCTCAAATCTTGTGTTTGTAGATGCCCTTTTGAAATCTATGCAAAATGTGAGAGGATAGACAAAGCTCATGAACTATTTGACACAATGCCTCGATTAATTGTAATCTCATGGAATACACTCTAATTAGAAAAGTCTCATCACTACCCTTATAAAAATCTATCAATAAGTTTTAGTGTCTATTGTGTTATACCCAATTTGGGACTTGGGGCATAACAAAATAGACACTAAAATAAATTGAGAGATTACAATTCTTTGAGACATTTTGTCAAATAGTTCACAAGATTTTTCTATCCTTCCACATTCTGTATAAATTTTAAAAGGGCATCTACAACCACAAAATTTGAAAAAATTCATCTTCATATTATGCTTTGATGGATGTCTATACCTTGTTCCAAATCTCCCATATTAAGGAAACCAATAAGGATTTTGGTGAAGGTTGTGGAATTTTTCTTTGCACCTACCAATTGTATTTGTTTGAAAGTTTCTAAAACCTTTTCAACAAATCCATTATGTGTATATTCTAAAATCATTATAGTACACAATTGCACATTTATTTGGCTTTTCATCTACCAATTGTATTTTCTTGAATTTCCTTAAAATATTTTCAATGTAGATCTCTTTTGTGGATATCTTATAGTCCTTGTAGTCCACATCACTTTGTTTTTTGAAGAAACTATTACCATATATTTCTTATTTATGTTCTTATTTTGCATACATGTTTATAAGTTTGATATTATAATTAATAATATTAATTTTGGCAAGACATTGAAATATTTTGTTGATTTTAAAAATATATGCATCCCAATGTAAAAATGCCAACAATGGAAGCAATGATTGTAACACATAATTTTTTATGTAGTATCCAATTAAAAGGATCATGTTACAATTTAGGGTTATGATTGGGTATTTAATTAGGGTTAGGATTTAGTGTTCAGGTTACTATTAGGTTTAGAGTTAGGTTTAGAGTTAGGGTTAGGGTTAGGAAAAATAATGTTAGGATCAGGGTTAGATTAGGGTTTATGTTTTATGGTTAGGGTTAGAATTAGAGTTTTGGTTATGGTTGGGATTAGATATGAAATTAGGGTTAGGGTTTAGGATTACAATTAGGGATTATAGTGTTATCTTTAGAATTAAGTTTTAGGGTTATATTTATGATTAAGGGTTGTTTTTATATTTGGTTAAGACTTGGGGTTAGGATTAGGGCCAGGGATAGGGACAGGGTTAGGTTTAGGGATAGGTTTAGGGTAATTAGAGTGAATGCAACTAATTAATAAAAGAAAAAATAATCTAGGGTTAGGTAATTAGGGTTAGGGTTGGGATTAGAGTTTTGGTTGTGGTTAGGGTTATAAAGATAGGATAAAGGTGAGGGTTAGGGTCAAGGTTAAGGTTTCGAGAAAAAGGGTTAGGTTATGATTAGGGTTAGGGCTAGGTTTAAGATTTGGATTATAGTTTAGGGTGTAGCATTTTTCTTTAGTTTACAATTAGGGTTAAGGTTAGGGTGTAAGTTAAGGTTAGTATTAGGATTAGATTATAATTAGGATCATGGTTTAGGGTTTAGGGTTAGGGTTGTGTTTATGTTTAGGGTTAAAATTAAGATCATGGTTTATGGTTTAGGGTTTAGTGTTGTGATAAAAAGGATTTGGGTTATGGTTAAGATTATGGTTTTGAGAAATAGTGTTAGGGTTAAAGTTATGGCCAGGGTTACATTAATGAGAAAATGATGGTTTACTTTCCAAGTAAGGGTTAGGATTAGGCTTATTATCAGGGCTAGGGTTAAGGTCAAGGTATGAGTCAATATTATGATTAGGGTTAGGGTTATGGTTAGATTAGGGATATGATGTTAGGTTTCAAGAAAAGGTCTAAATTTAAGATTAAGCCATAGTTGGCTATAACGAACATGAGAAAAAATGGATCTAATTTCCTTTTGTGGGAAAATAATCAACTATGACTTAAACTTAAATTTAGAGATTACCCTAAATTCTAACCATAACCATAAACCTAATCCCAAACCTAACCCTAATTGTAGTGTTTGAGGATAGGCTCAAACACTATATAACCTAACCTTATATAACCTAACACATAACCTAGCACTAGAAAAAAATTATTCTCCCAAACAATCTCATCTACTTCTATTCACGCCTACTAGAGTTGCAACATTCAACATTGGTCCTTCAACCATTCATTCAAAGCTAAGAATTCCAATAAGAGATTTCAATGAACTAGAAGGGACAAGAATTACAACTTTCCAAGAAGAAATATCACATGTCAGATACACATTGATAGATGAAATGAGTTTCATTGGGGAGAGGTTGCTTGAAAACATAGATTCCAGGCTTTGACAAGCATTCCCAACAAATAGTAACCAAAGTTTTGGAGGTGATTTCTGGATTGAAATTGCTAACTTTGATAACTTAACATGACAATATTATTTATTCAATAGGTTGTAGCTCATCAAATTGGACAAGTGAAAGGTCAATACCAGCACTAAGGAAGAGTTTGGAGGAGTGAAAACAAGGTCAATACCAATGCCAACGAAGAGTTTGGAGCTAAAACAAGGTCAATACCAGTGCCGAGGATGAGGTTGAGGGCACTCAGGGAAAATTGACGACCAAGGGACAATGAGTACTGTAAGTTTGGCACCCCCATTCTCTTTAACCTGCAATTTTCATGCCTAGTTTCCAAATATCTTCTCGTACATTGGCCCCCCCATTCTCGTAAAATGGTATAAGATAAGACAGAAAAAATAAAATAGCTTAGTCTTTCACATTTTTATAGTGATTACTAGAGGCACATAGACCAATTCTTCATAATAGAAGAATTTGATCATACTTTTCCAATGATGGCATATGAGAAAACCTTAGGTTAAATGAATAATTCCTAGCTAAGTTCTTGAAATCATGTCCAACCATATAAGAGAAGACCACTTCTATTTGTACTTGGATAACATGGAGAAATGCTCTTTGGGCTCTTTCATCAATCTACGTATTGTTAAATTTTAACACCTAAAAGTGAGAATGAAGAATCTTTCCTAGGATGATGGCCAATTATGCTTCTCAACACCTATATTACAAAATACTTGTCAATATCATTGCCATCACAATTAAACCTATTGCTTGAGATATAGTCATAGAGGTAAACAAATTGGCTTTCTTGATAGTAGATACATTCTAGACAATTCAATCCTTGCATCATAGATTGTTGAATGGGCCCAACAAAATACTCATGATGCCCTTACTATTAAGTTAAAAGTTTGACAAGGCATATGATTGCATCAAATGTCCTTTCATTTATAAAAGGCTCAAATGGATTTATTTTCAACCCTAAATTATTATCACACATTCAAAATTACAAAATACCAGTTAATGAAGAACCTTCATTTGAAGGTGATGTCATCATGACCTTTGAATGAAAAACTTTCATTCAAAAATGATGCCATGTCAAGAATTTCAAATGAAGGTATTTTTTATTTTAAATATTTCATGTCCAAGATGCTTTATAAAAGGAACCTTGGCATGAAGGACCTTCAAATGAAGACCTTAATTCAAAGGCTCTTCATTAGAAGATCCTTCATATGAAGGTTCCTTTAATGCCATCCCATTATAGCTCTTAGATTTGTTAGAGATATTTTTGTTTCGAAGTAGAGATTGGACCATCAAATAGTGTCACCATGACTCTACCAAGATATCTATCAAATTGATAAACCCTGACTTAACAACCACAAATTCATAGGAAAATTGCCCCTATCAGCCCTAGGGCATCAATTCAATGCCAAGTTTCTTTCTTTAAAAGACCCCTAAATGCAATGAACCTCTATCATACCATGATGCACACCAATCCACTGAGTTATAGTTCCAATACAATGCGTGGATTGGTGGATGTCATTTCTATTTATCCCTCAAACCCTTACATAGGCAAAACAGGGTAGTCCCTGTAAATTTGGTAAAAATGTATCACTCTAGACATCAAAATTCTTTACTATTTCCTTAATATTCCTACTCAAATCATTAGGTAAATCTTGAAAACGTTGCAGTGATTTTACAAAAACTTGAGTAGGCCTTAATGATTGGGGCCTATTGTTTGCATCGAATCTAGAGGCCTTATACATAACATCTAGGTCATTGGCCCTAGGGATCCACTTCTCAACTAAAGGAAAAACTAATTCTTGATCCCTAGTAATGTTTGTTATTTAATCTAAGAATAAAGAATATAAAGAATAAATTGATGGTAATCTACCATCAACTCCCTAATTCAAATGCCTAAAAACTATCTACAATTTCATTTTTCTTGGCAACTGCTCCCTTCTCACTTGGTTTTAGAGCTACCTATAGTTCTCTAATCTTATTAAGCATCTTCTTTTTGGTGGGATCTACAAATTATTCAACCTCCTCTTCAACTGGCTCTAATGAAGGACTAGAAGCAAGAGTCTAGATGGGGGACCCAGGAGTAGAAACAATTGTTTTGTTGGAGGTACTGATTTTGATGTAGAAGGTATGGCCAGGGTACCAAGATCACTAGAAGACTCCCCCACATGTATTTACTTCAACCTTCCTACCTCAATTTGCAGCTCAACATTCATTTTTTGCATTCTACTATACTCTCCAATAATGGTGTTATACTTCTCCATCAAACTTTTTTTCTCAGCTTCATCTCTTTCAGCTGTCTTTTGGGCCAATTTGGCCACATTTACAGTCAAGTTTGTAGCTTTTGTAGTTGAAGTTTTAGAAGCTCTTTTGATTATTAACCCTCCCCTTAGGTTTGGGATAATATCAGTAACAAAGGGCATGGGACAACCTAAACTTAGGAAGTAATAAAGTTAGGGAAAATATTTAACTCAATTTATAAAAAGGGGCCCGACCTAGACAAAACAATGAGACATAAGTCATTTTAATACCCACTGCAAAAAGGTAACGACTGAATCTCACCCAAGGTTTTACATGGAACATTAGGATTTTTATGAAAGCCAAGGTAAACCCCAACCTTAGGTTCCTCCCAAACAATGTAACAAACCAAGACAAGGGAAAAACATAAATGGAATTCAAAGAACAAGATTTGAAACTCCATCAAATCCACCATGATGCACACAAATCCACTGAGTTACAGTTCCAAGATAGTGGGTGGATTGGTCGATGTCATTTCTATTTAGCCCTCAAACCCTTACACAGGTACAACAAGACAACCCCTGTATTTGATTGTTTAATCCCACAAAATAGTGATTGCGAACTTCAAAACAAATGAAAATGAAAGGGAACACATATATTTATCTACACCAATGATCTCAGAGCATTTCAAGCTTGTATGGATCCATACAACACAAAAGAACTTTAGAAAATTTGTAAAAACATAGAAAATTGCTTCAAGAACGTGGTATCTGATATGAAATTTTGGTATCAACTCCGCCAAAAATTGCAATGGGATGGGAATACAATATGATAGAAGTGGGATAAAAAATGCATCGTTTGAAGCATCAAACCAATATGCAAAGATGAAAGAAAGTGCTAACCCCTTAAACTGAAAAAGTTTCTTTTAACTCTAAGTTTGTTGTGTAGCCAATTATTTTAAGTTATCAAATCCTACCATCATACATAATCAAAATGTTATTGTTTCAAATGAATATGAGCACTAACTTTCACTATTTGAAGGTGTTGAAACCTTGTCATAGAGAACTAGAACATTGATGCGACCACTCATCCTACCTTAAAATATACTAAAAGTCTCCTGGAAATTAGACATAGGAAGAGTTAAGATGACTTAAAACATTTTTTATTGCCAAAGCATAAACTTATGATGAATTTACCAGGCCTAGTACACACTCCCTCCCCGTTAACAACTTAGACATACGGAAATTAAATGTAAATTTTCTACTATTTTTAGTCATGTAGGTGTCCAATAAACCACTTGGTGGTGTTTCCCTTCAAGTTTATTTACTTGAATGAAGAGAAAAATTCCTATGATTACAATTAGAGAATACATTTGATGCCTTGGTTGTGTAACTAGTGGACCATAGTCACATTTAACACTTGTTACAAAGTTTGGGAGTTTAAACGTTAAGTAGATTTGATTTGCGATGGACACATTTGGATAGTAGTAACAATAACTTGCAATCTATCAAGATTTGATTACCTTATAATCTATCAAATTCTAGCGATGAAATGATAGATTAATCATAATGTCACCTTCAGATCACATTACCATGAAAGAACTTCATCCAACATCCTTATGAGTGCAGGTACCACCAAATAGGTATTTGTCAGATTTTTCTTCCTCGAGTGAGGGAAATTTAGGAAGAGAAGAGGAAAGCGAGACATGTAGTAGGTCTAAAAGAGGGAGATGAACTAGAGGTCAAAAGATTAGAAGAAAATTTCGTAAATGCATGGATTTTTTTTTGCTGAAGGGGGGTCATGTTCTTATGATGATGAGAGCATAGGCAAAATCGAGGTGACCTTGACGTACAAACATCTATGACAAAAATGTGTACCCAAGGAAATTCCTCCAATAAACACTGATCTTTGTTTCAACGAGAGGATATATCACATGGCAGCATTGCCATTACATGGTTTGGGCCTATTTTGCATGGATGACATAAAGGTCTATTATGAAAAAGTTACTAAGTTGATGGAGTATGTTGGACCCTGTTACAGTTACAAAGATTGGATGCAGCTGGTTCAATATACACGAAGTATGTGTAGGTATGCACTATCAGCAAATTATATACAACTAAAAGATAAGGATCAAAATAAAGGAGTGGCTAGGTACATTGATGGGATGCCAAAAGCATCAGGGAATATTACAGGGTTTATAAATAGTACATGATCTAGGTCAACAAATAAGCAACCCAATTGTATATTCAAGGTGCGAGAGGGAAACCATGTATTCGTATGAGTGATTAAATCAATAACTACAGGGGAAGAGTTGCTAACAGATTACAATTTGAATCACTTAGATACAAACACAATTACTATGTGGGTGGTATGTACTATATACCATTTTACCCAACCTCCAATTAATGACTCCAATATAGAATTTTATTATTATGTTTTTTTTCATAAGTCTATTGGTTTCATTTCGATAATGTTTTTTATATTTAATTTTTGGCACATTGGGGAATTGATTATACAAGGAAGGCTTCGACCCAGAGCACAGATCGTGGTCCATCTTTAGGTGCTTATATCAGACAGGTTTACCTCATTTTAATTGTACAAATTAGATATGAGCAAAATGTTTTATTATTATGTTTTTTTCATGAGTTTATTGGGTTAATTTTGATAATGCTTTTAATATTCTTGTTGCAGTCAGCTGATCAGGGAAAGGCACCAGCAGTACAAGAGAGCATCCATATCAAGGTGCAGTCACTATTATGCGATGATGACATCGCATTTTCTGTAAACCCTGTGGATATGATGAGGAAGGCCCAAAAGAAATGCAATGAAGAAATCCTTAAGTTGGTATTCATAGTGCCTCAAAAAAATGAGATAAGAGAAAGGGTTAAAATATTGTCTAAGAGAGCACAAAACTTGCAAATAAGTTGTCATGAGATCTTTAATTATAACATAAGTTCATTCATGGTTTTATATTTTGTAGTCTTTTATGTCATGAACTAAAATATGTGTTGTTTTTACAGGATTATTTATGTCCTCATCATGCTGTTGGCCATGATCAAGGTACTACAAGTGTTTCCCGGGAAGTAGGGGACAATACAAGTGTCAATATTGATCTTCCTATGCATACAACACATCATTTGCCACCATCATCTGTGCCTATATTTTCAACTAAAATGTCGACAACACATACCATGCAAGAATTCAATTATGCACCATCTGGCAGTGAACACATGCCACTACATGTGTCAGTACCTATGGATACAAAGGCCGCTAGTACTGGTGATGTTTTAGCAACATTTCTTGGATCTTCCCATATTACTAGTACGAGAATATTGCCGGTCACATTTGTGGTGACCGAGGTTTTCCTTCCCATAAAGATAGAGAAGGTCCCAGGTAGTTTAAAATGTTTTAATTATTATTATATATAATCCAATTGAAATTTACTTATTGATCACTCTTTATAGACTAATGATCCCATGATCATTTTGCAAGAAATGATGTTTTTTATAAACATCTAAGTGATCTTAGATTGAATCTCTTTGGGCCCACCCTACGTACATGGTTGAATGCCCAAAATCAAGCTTTAATAGATGAGCTCATTAACCGTTTAGTTGTGTTGTTCGGTGATAAAACATTCAACCGAACCAAGCTCCCTAAGAAAGCTGGTACCTATCTAAAGTATGTGAGGGACCAATATAGGTCACATTTATAGAAGAAAAGAAAGTACGAGCATCCTCCCATGATTCTAGAGAGGGAGTGGAAGGACTTGGTGTTAGATGGAAAGGAGAAGGCTGAAAAGAAAAAAAGAAAGACGCCACCGAGCCAAGGAAGGTATGTGATACTATCAACAATTTAATTATATACTGATTACTCTTTCTTTTTACATAATCTAATGTATTTCAAATTTTTCATAGGCTGTCCGACACATTGAAGGAAACAAAGGAAAGACTAGAAAAACATGGGCAACACAAAATTGGCTCTGGTGGTTATATGAAAATATCCGCATGATTTGTAAGTATCAATAAATGAAATATTGCATCCAAATAATAAATTGCAAACAATTTTGGTTTTATCACACCATAAAAGCAAAATTCATGATCGCATGCAAAAATGCAGGGTTGTGGTTTCAACAGAGTGCCCACAGAAGAGTGTTGGAGTTGAGAAGATACAACACCACAGAAGCCCAAAAGATCTTTGCAAGCAAATAACCTATTACAAGGAGAAACAAAGAGAAGCAACAAAGGAAATGCTCAAGAATGTGGAGCCATGAATTCACACAAAATGTAAAATGAATTAATTATACAAAAGATAGTTTTCAACTACATATAGATGAAAACCCTAAAAAGGAAAACCGTAGACTTGCACAATAATAATTAATAAAGTAATTAATTATTATGTACCTAATGTTAGCTTAAGTGAAAAGAGGTAAAAGGGAACTTTACGTAATTAAACAAATATTGTTTAATTAATAAAGTAAATACCCAATTACTCTAACAAAGAGGACCTAAAGATTGCCTTCCACAAAGGCTATGGAGCCCTGACTGAACAACTAAGAGTCTCGAATGGGAAAACACAATCTTCCACCACATCCAACACACAAGTAAATAAACTCAATAAATTTTATTTAAAATTGAATACTTGTGCAATCTATTCAATATTAATTTCCACCATAATAATATGCCTATTTGTTTTACACAGATAAGCAATGATAATACTGCACATGACATTGGAAAGTAGCCTGGTGAGGGTGGAGCACAACTTGCAGATGAAGGCCATGGTGTGCATCCCAGTACTAGATGTATTCATGTGCTATACAAAACACAATATGGATTAATACAATTAAACATGTTTAATTGCATTTGGTGTACTAATCAATGTAACCTTTCATGTTTCAACTTTAGAGCATGTAGAGTGTGATCAACATGTTGAGCATGATCAGGCTAGACAAGATTAGGAACATGATGTGGCTCCATCAGGTAAAGAGGACCACTCTAATGTTTTTTTAAACATATTTAATTGTAATTGGTGTATTAATTAATGTAATCTTTCGTGTTTCAACTCCAGATTAGGATTTAGAGGGTGTTTAGCATGTTGAGCATGAGGCTATAAGACAATATTAGGAACATGATGTGGCCCAATCAAGTAAAGAGTACCACTCTGATGTTCTTTTAATTAATGAAATATGTGTAACAATAATAATAGAACATATCAATTTAACATTTCTTTGCTATTGCAATAGACCCCCCTTTGCAAGCATGTCCACGTTGTGAGTACATGACTAGGCATACATTAAGATCACAAGAAGAGCTAAAAAAAACTCAAGGGGGGATAGATGATTTTGAAAATGATACTCCACTTCAGCTTTTTTTAGCTGCAAAAAAGAAACAAAAAGAGAAGTGATTGTAATCATATTATGACAACCATATTTTTGATAATATGTAAAAACTAAAAAAATGAAATATGTTAATGAATAAATGTGAATATGTTAATGAATAAATGTTATATGTTAATAAATGAATGTTATATGTTATTAATGGATGAATGAATGAATGTGAATATGTTGATGAATGAATGTTACATGTTATTAATGCAGGATAAATGAATGATATTATATGTTATGAATACAGGATAAATGAATGAATGTTATATGTTATTAATGGATGATGAATGATTAATGTTATATGATCGGGAATGGGGAATTGAGAGTGATGTGAGAGGGGGGGAGGGGCCAAATGAGCTTCCACCTTCACGTGGTTGGCCCTGTTAAGTAGAGAATATTAAACTATTCTCAAAACAAAGAGAAGCTCAATAAGGTAAGTAATGCACTTTTCAATATAAGAAATGCATCGTTTGAAGCATCAAACCAATATGAAAAGATGAAAGAAAGTGCTAAATTTTCATTATGAACATTGTGTTGTGTGTGGATTTGGTTTCAAAACTCTATTTTTTATTTTTATTTTAGTGGTCTCTAAAATTTGACTTTTTTGCATAACAGGTTAATGGAAAATTTGATAGCTCTGAAGGGTTTAGAGGCTTGATTGAGATAGATACACGGATATTTGGATATTTTTGTTGATGGGAGGCTTCCACTTAACCATGAAATTTTGTACCATTTGTAGGTATGCTAAAATATCTCTACTTACATTCATTCAACTTACTGTAATATAATATTTGACAAAAATCTCCTTTTCATTATACTTAGATGGATTTTCATGATGCCCTATTCTAGAGCACATGTTTTAAAATGGGCAAGAAGGATGCTGGCAAGGGTTAAGGAATTTGGCTTTACACTTGCCAATTGCATAGTTTACTTCATTCATACAAGATATTTCCAATGCGTTTCACAATTGTTGGAATCATATCCTATAATTATAGAACTAGTAAAATTAAAATATGTAAGTTTCAAATATGGCATTACATATCTTTTTATGAATTTTTGAAAGAAAATATCAAAATGGAGAAGAATTAAAAAAATAATCTGCATAATTTCAAATATGGCATTACATATATTTCTGCAGAAGGCATCAAAGTAACCTTCAAGATTCACTAACTCATTTGACCCTAATTTTTGATGAAACCTTCTGATGAAAGCTATATAATCAGATGTATCATCGGGCACTTGTGTGAATTTTCATTTTTTAAAAATTTTTACCTCGACATTTGTCGGAATTTCGACGAACCATTTTTTCGTCTACGTTTCGACAAAGATCTTTCATCAAAATTGTGACAGACCTGCAAAGTTAAATTGTGGTAGGCATAAATTGAAATGAGCTCGACTATTTATTGCGACAGTGTTTTGCTCGATGGGTTTCTTGGGGAAAAATCATAAAAAACTTAGGAAGATATCGCTAGGTTGAGGGTAGTCATTGTCTTTTTCCAGAATTCATTTGTGAAGTCAAATTTGTACTTCCTGGTTTGAAAATCATATTTTAAAGCAACATCTCATCAGATTTCATTTTAAGTCTTGTGCATTTTTAGAATTTCATTTCCAAATTTTAGACCTGGCTTCAAAAATTCTTTATAAGGGAATTGTTTATAACTAATGGAAAATTCTTGATGGATTTGGACAAAGATTATATTTGCAAGGTTTCAATTTTAACCCTAATGATCAATTTGCAATAGATTTGGGAGCCATAGTTAGATAATATCAAAGGTGTTGGTTGTTTTTTTACTGTAACCAAATTTATCTTCTTGACACATAGCAATTAAAATCTCAAATAATATTGCCTTACAATACATCAATCTATATTCTAACCCAATACTACTTATCAAATCCTTATATGAACATAGTCACCTATAACCTCACTCAAGCATTTTAATTAATTCCTTGAATTAAAGTCAAAATGAGAATTACACACACCATAACAGTGAGATGAACAGAATAACCCTTGATCATTTTATTCAAGATAATAATATATTCATACAATGGAGATACATGACCTTGAAATGAGTAATTTTCATTCAAATGCTAGTACTATCTTAAAAATTAAGTACCCATGAAACTAAAACCTACAACAAAATGACCCCAAATAGTATCTTAACTATAATATCTCTTTATAAATTCACTCTGCAACTTCAGTTAGACTTGACCTAAATATATCTAACTTGCTAACCCATATTTCTGGTCCCGAAATCCTTCTTATAGGGAAAATGAAGTAGCAACAAGCATCGGACTAGAAATACACCTGTCACTGGTCACTTGGACCACCTTATGACATTTCAAAAATTGGTTACAAAAGCTGAGACTCTGGAGAATCTTCTTGTTCATCCCGTCCACTGGAGAATAACTGTTGCATTTGCCAAACTTTGAAAACTTGCACCAAAACTGCCACCAAGACATAGCCAAAATTTGTTATAACCATAACCGCTGAGCTGTTAACTATCAGTTGTAGACTCTATCATATTCTTGTTTAGTTAAGTACTTTTCTACCCATCCTTGATATTCCTCATCCGTTGGCCAATTAAAATTTACCACCTAGTTTACCTTGGCACTGTAAGCTGTATACTTTACTGCTACTTGATTCACCTCCCTTTCAAAAGATTCCAAAAATGTGCTAGTGAATGATTTTATTCATACTACTCATCAACATGTCATAATCTGAGTCATCACAAATCAATTTGATTTGTGCATTGATGATTTCATCTACCCTGTCCTGCCATTGCTGTAGTGATCTAACATTTCCTTGGGCATCTACAATATCTGGTAAAGATGTGTCACTCCAGTCATCAAAACTCTTTACCAACTCTTTAATCCTCTTGCTGAAATCATCAGGTAAGGCCTGGAAACCTTGCAGTGACTTCACAAAGTCTTGAGTATGCCTTAATTGTTGAGGCCTATAAGCTGCATTTTGAGAATTTCATTTCCAGATTTTGTTGTGCAAGTTCAATATTCTGATTTTAGGAGTCTAACAGTTGGAAATCATAGTAAAATCAGAATTTAATAATTTTTGGAATTAGCATTTGAAAGTGTTTTTTGGGGTTATTAACTTTAGACTATCTTCTCTTTTGCAGGGGTGGTTGCATGCCGAATTTTTTTGGTGTAAAATAACATAATTATTATATTTTGTTACTTGTGTATGATTAAAAATGATTGGAGTATGTGTGAGTTTTATATTTTTTGAAGATCTAAATATTCAAGCTTGGTACAAAAAAATCATGTCAGATAATATTAGTCCAAAACAAAATGAAGAGACAATTGCTAGATTGTGGGCTATATTGAAAAGAAAGGGTGATGGGAAATGTTATTGTCTTTGCAATAATTGCAAGGGCTTAAAGATAAAAAGAATTTTAATCACAATAGCTGAGAAACATTGTAGGCAACATGGTCACATTGAAAGGGGGCATGATTATCGTCCATATGTAAGTTGTTCATTATATGTTTTTATATTGATTGAATTTGTAAATGTTTATATTGTTTTAATATTTGATATATATATAAAAAATCACTTTATCATGATCATGGTTTATTTGTGTCTATCATTATTATAAAGGTGGGGTGCCCTAGGGAACATGATATGAATTATCACAGCCCAGAGAATATGGTTTGGCAAGCGGAGGAACATGGAGTTGTGAATATCGAAGATGAAGTTAATGATCCTATGGAAGAAGATGATCATGCACCAGAAAACACAATTGAAGATGATGGTACAAATACATTGATCCATGACACATGTAGTGGCACATCTGATCATGTTGATCAAGATGACTTTGATGATGTTCATGATTTACCTGTACTTGAGAAGGCATACGAGCCCCTTTATGAAGGCTCCCAAACAACTCTTCTCTCTACTGTATTGTTGCTGGTGAACTTGAAGGTTATGAATGGTTTATCCAATAGAGAAATCTCACGAATGTTAAGGTATGTCATATATGTCATATTTTTTCATCTATTTTAATTGTTGTCAGTTCATCACTAGTAAATAAAGGATGAAGTATGTACCTTTAATATTCTTTATATTAAGAAATTATTTTTTGTTGTAGATTGATTGGTGAATTTCTGTTACCACCATCAAATATTTTGCCTCACTCATACCGAGATTTATATGGCATTATGAAATATATTGGAATGGAGTATCAAGCAATAGATGCATGTCCCAATGATCATATTATATATCATAAACAACATGAATTTGCAATAGAATGCCCAGAATGTCATATTAGTAGATATCGAATAGATCAACTAACAAAAAACGTGCCTCACAAGGTTCTTCATTATATTCCCATTATTCTACATATGTAACAATTATTTATGTGTGAAAGCTTAGAGCAATTTATGGATTACCATGCACATAGTAGAAGTGGAGATGAGATTCTTCGAATGCCTATAGATGGTTTTGCATTTAGGGACATGGAGGAAAAATGGCCACACTTTAAAAAAGAACCTCGTAATCTCAAGCTTTCATTGGCAGCGGGCGGTGTCAATCCATTTGGAGAGCTGAGATCTATTTACTTAGTGTGGCATGTTTTTGTTATCAACAATAACATTCCTCCATGGATGTCAATAAAGAGGGAGCACATAATGTTAGCAATGATTGTTCCAAGTATTTGTTTACATCAATTTTCTTTAACGTAGTAGCATCTCATTTGTCTTATTTGTTGCATAATGACTTATGTGTTTTTTCATTTAATAGTCATATACATGAATTTATATATATTGTAGTAAAATGGTTATAATAATTATTTAATGTTTATGTTCATTCAACTAGGTAAGTACCAAGTTAAAGATATGAATGTATATATTGAGCCTCTTATCGACAAGTTACTAAAGTTATGGAATGACGTACCTAGACCAATAGGACAAAGATAATTTCAATTCCATGCAATGCTTGTATGGACAATTCATGATGCCCCAGGGCTAACACATTTTTTTGGTATGTTATAATGTTTGACTGCACGACTTTAACGATATTTAATTTTATGAACTAGATATCGTGCATGTTTTTTAAATAATCTATTCATTATATATAATTATAAAAATTGACATATTTAATCCAATTATATATGAGTTGCAGGTCTTCAAACAAAGGAAAAATTTGCATGTCCAATTTGTGGTCCAAAGATGAAATCTCATCGTTCAACAAGTTTAGGAAAGCAGGTGTTTGATGAGTATAGGCACTTCCTCCACATAAATCATAAGTATCGAACTACCGAAAAACATGTTTTCAATGGGAAAGAAGAGACTACATCAAAACCATGAAGAATGACACCTCGCCTATGGAAGTTGGAATATAATAGAATTAATCGTCAAGGTTATACATCAGATCAAATTGTTTATCTATCATTTATGATATGTTTTGAATTTATATTTTTATATTGTGTTGTGTTTACTCATGCTGTAATTGACAATGATTGTCATTGTTAATTTGTTTAACTTATATACTTCATGAAGGTCGTCAAGGCATTAATGGTCAGCTTCCACAGGGACTGAAAAGTTATCCCAAACAATTTAGTAGGTTTCCCTACTATGAGCAGCTACAAATTGTGCATTTGTTTGATACAATGCATATCGAAAAGAATATGATAGAAATGTTGTGGAAAATATTGGATGGAAGGAATGACAAAGAAAAAGTCAAAATTTGTAGTGACATTCAGGAAGCCAGTCATGCAATGAAAAATTTCATTCAATTAAATAGTGATGGAGGCCAAATTAATATAAGTGCCCTTCCTTGGTTATTAACGGAGCAACAAAGCAATGCTATAAAACAAATCATAGAAAAAATTCAATTTCCCACGGGATTTTCTGCGAACATAAACAATATCATAACAAAGAAAGGTGAATTTGGGTCAGGGATGAAAACGCATGATTGGCATACCTTCATTAAGGTAATTATTTTGGTATATTATATATATATTTGTATATTGCATGTACTTTTCAGTGTATTATGTTTACTACTTTTGGAAAAATATTAATGAAAAAATTATTTTATAATTGCTGCAGTACGTTCTACCTCTATCTCTCCCAAACAACTTCGACAACAATGTCAAGCAAGTTATATATGATCCTGGAAAATACATGAAGTAAGTAGTGATATTTGTTCAATTTGCTGTATATTTTTGTTAAATCTTATTAATATATTTGTGCCTTGAATCACTTGTAGATGGTTGTCATCTAAAGCAATCCATAAAGAAGATATAAATTATTGGAAGAGAAGAATTCCTTGTCTAATGTGTGAAATGAAAAAGTGTCTACCTTCAAAAAATTTCAATGCACAAGAACACTACCTCATTCACCAAGTTGAGGAGATTGAATTGTGTGGACCTATACACACAAGGTCAATGTGGATGGTTGAGAGGCACTTGAAATTTTTGAAGGATTTGGTTAGACAAAGAGCACATCGTGAGGGTTCTATGGTGGAGGGATACATGGTATACCAGACCATGGTGTACATTACTAAATATCTTCCTATGTTTGCAGCAAAGATCCATGTAGATCGCATTTGGGATCCCAACTCCATTAACAAATTCGAAGGGGAGTACCTGATGGGGAAAGGTAGATTGAGGAAAGTGTCAGGTAATTATAAGATGGTCATGGAGATTAATTAGAATAAATTTTACATTTTGTTTTTATGTATATTGTACTTATTTAATTATTAATCTTCAATATTGATCAATTATAAATTAAGGTCGTATACCGTGGTAATTAACTAATTATACGTCGTTTGTGAAATTTTTTTTTTTTTGATACAGTTGGTCGAGAGTGGGATGCACTAGATTTGTACATCGCAAACAATCTTGATTGGATGATGGTATGGATTGAACGGTGTCAACAATCTAGTAGCGCATTAACATTGGAATGTGTGGCTTCATTGGTTAAAGAAGCTCATTGTAATGGAGATTCCAAAGTTACACCAAGGGAAATTGATTTAGCATATGGTTTAAGAGATAAATAGGTATGTATAAATATATTAATCACCCATATTATTTAATTATTTTGAATTATATATATGTATATATATGTTGAGATTTTTTTCTTTGCATACATTCGGCCAAGAATAAGTATGTTTATCAACTGACGATATTGCAATAAGTTTTGCATGTTTGACGTATTGCAGGTGAAACACCACAAGGCTATGTGGTGCAATGGTCATAAATTTTGAATAAAAAAGTTGGATGACATGAAGAAAACTTGTGATTCTGGGATAACTGCAGTCTTCCAGGTGACTAATGTTTCATCTAGAAGCGACATACATCCAGAAGTCTCAAAAAATAAATACTATGGAATTTTGGATGATATACTTGAGTGTGACTTTAATTCCTTCAAATTAGTTTTGTTCGTCGTCCTATGGTATAGGCTATGATTGAATGAAAATGATCCTGAGAGAACTATTATTGAACATGATAATGGATTTACCATAGTTAATACAAGGTATTTTGAGTGAGCTGGAAATGAGCCCTATGTTCTTCCAAGCCAATGTGAGCAGGTATTTTACTTAGAGGTTCCAGGTAAAGCGGTTTGGTCGTATGTTGTTAGACATGATCCAAGAGGAAGGCCGGTAGAGTATAATGTGGTGGAAGAATAAGATACTGAAGAAATTGAAGATGATGTAGATGATGATCAGGATCAATAGTTAGTTGATGATGTTCCTGACGAAGATGTTGAAGAGGAGGAACTAGATCATGATGATGTAGTAGTTAATGTTCATGAAGATGATATCTATGTGGATGATGACATTATCGAAACTGATATCAATGATGATGATGATGATATGACCAATCCTTACAATGTTGAATCTGGATCGGATGATACAGACAAAGAGTTGGATGAAGAAGAAGATCAATGACATTGAAATGTATGAGTTATGTGATTGTATTATCTATTTGATATTAATTTCTTGATAGAATTATATTTGACTTATGTGGTTACATAATTAATTTATGATGTTTTTAATTTTAATTATATTGAATTATATTAGAATATGTTCAAGTAACTGATGTAAAAAATAAAATGGATAAACCAAAAGATGAAAGCGTGAGACCACTGCCTTGTTGGGTGTATGGAGTCTAATGAAGATCTATAAAAGTGTAATCTATGATGGCAATAATTCAAAGTGTTTGGCACATAGATGTAGTTTATATCTTGTATAAATGTGCAAGTAAATGACTAACAAACTCTACTTGAGATAGAATGACAATCCTAGTTATGTGATTCTTCTTATTGATCCAATTAATACTCTTTAGTTACTGTGATTGACTAGAAGGGTTTAATCTTTACTTGAAAGAACCAAATAAACACATCACACAAATACAACAAATGTTTATCGGTAAACTGAATATATATATATGCTTGATATATCAATTTAAACAACAACAAAGAATCAATAGTATCAACTACTTGGAGCATGAGATGATTACAATGACATTTCACCACTTAAGATAGTCATTTAATTTGCAATTTGACAACAAGCTCTAAGCTAAGACAAATAGAAACAAAACCTTACATACACATACGATTTAGGCCAGTGCCATATACTATTGTGGAGTCGAATTCATAAATATTTAGATTTCCATAATAGGTTCAAACACATAACATATAAGATCTCTGACAATATTGCATTATAATAGTGTCAATTTCTATCCTAACTCAATACTTCTTATCAAATCCCTTTACAAACATATCCATCTATGACTCCATCCAAGCATTTTAATTTACTCTTTGAATTAAAGCAAAAATAGAAATCATACACATCATAACAGTGAGATGAACGCCATAACCCTTGATTATATTATTCAAAATTGTGATATGTTTATACAAAGGAGAGCCATGAGCTCTAAATATATCATTATAACTCAAATGCTAGTACTGCCATGAAACATCAAACATTCATGCTATTGGAACTGTCAAATTTTGATAAATTCATTATTTCTTCATGATTATTATTCTCCCAAAAAAGATTCATAATGCAGAAATAAAAATCCTCACATAGCATTTTTTACCAAAATCCGATTTAAAATTGTGCCATAATGCCCCATAAATTTCATCTAACATTAAAATCTTTACATATGAAAATATCGACATAAGTTGATGCAGGTCTCATCGATGATAATATACATATCCTAAATGTATCGGCAAGACATCAGAAGGGTCACACCAATCAAGTTATACATAGAGAGAATGTGGGTTTGTATATCTTATCAGCAAGATAAAAAGTATCGACGTGATGATGTAAGGTCACATCGAGCTAAATTACCTTTTTTCGATTGGAGTAACGTAAAGTCTATCAGAGAGACTTTGGTCATCGGAGAGAGATTTTAATACACTACCCGTAGCATTATTAGTCTTGCCGATAAAGCAAGGGGAGGACTCACTTGATGAGACAAACGATGCCCAGGAGAATTTGGAAAGTCTTACCGATCCCTTGGGTTACACCGATAGAAATGAGCATACGAAGATAAAGGGTGTCGAGAAGACAATGTGAATTGTCTCGCCGAAGAAAAAGCATATCGGTGAGACATGTCACCATGGGGAGATCTAAGAAACATCACAGGAAGTATCATTTTGTCAGAAAAAAAAATACTTGGTCATGGCAACATAAGTCAATAAAGTGAGTATCTCAGTGAGATGAAAAGATTTTAGAGTAAGGTGAAGAACTGTTGGCCCGATTCATTAAGTCTGGGTGATAGTTTTTTCCATGAAGGTCATGGCGATAAAAAAGTAGAAAGAAAGAAACTATTGGGGAGACTTGTGATGTTGGGGAAACTACAAGACGTCTTAGCGGATGGGTGAATGTTAAATAGGCAAATCGGCTAGAGGTTTGAAATGTCTTACCGATGTGATGTTATTGGTGAGACATCAAACAGGTCATACCAATAAAGTTATACACTAGGAGAATGCTAGTTTGTATTAGTTATCGGCAAGACAAAAGGTATCGACGTGATGGTGTGAGGTCATATCGAGCTAAGTTACCTTTTGCCGATTGGAGAAAAGTAAAGTCGGAGAAAAGTAAAGTCTATCGGAGAGACTTTGGTCATCGGAGATAGATTTCAAAACATTGGCCGAAGCACTATTGGTCTTGCCGATAAAGCAAAAGGAGGACTCAATCGATAAGACAAACGATGTCGGGAAGAGTTCATAAAAGTCTTACCGACCCCTCAGGTTACACTGATAGAATTGAGCATGTGGAGATAAAGGGTATCGATAAGACGATGCTCATTGTCTTTCCGAAGAAGAGGCGTATCGGTGAGACATGTCACCACGGGGAGATCTAAGAGACATCACAACGAGTATTATTCTGTCGGCAAAACAAATTGCTTGGTCTCGGCGACATAAGTTGATAAAATAAATGTCTTGGTGAGAAAAAGAACTTTTGGAGTAAGGCAAAGAACCGTTGGCCCAATTCATTAAGTCTGAGCGATAGTTGTTTCGGTGAAAGTCATGGTGATATACAAAGCAAAAGGAAAGAAACTATCAAGGAGACTTGTGATGTTGGGGAAACTGCAAGACGTCTTGGCGGATGGGTGAACGTTGAATAGGTGGATCGGCCAGAGATTTGGAATGTCTTGCCGATATGAGCCCTGATGTGACAGCGAGAATTTCAAAAAAAAAAACTTGCAGCATTCATGTCTCGGTAAAGACATTAATGGCACCATGAAGTGTAGGAGATTTTGCATATCAGGGTATGATCAATTGAAATCATTGTCTCACATAATTCAAAGCGAAGGAGAGCAAGGGAACCAGTAGAAAAATTAAGGCATTCACCTGGCTTGAGTTTGGAAGAAGTTACACTAAGTTTCTCATCCTCTCAGAATTCGTAAGAAATTGAATTATGGAAGGCACTGGTTTAGGAAAACTAAAGGGAAGAAAACCCGAGGAGGGAAGCCAATCAAAAGAAAAAACACAAAAGACTGAGTTGCAACTAGAAGGTACTGAAAGGAAGCTAAATCAAAACCTCATAGACCAGTTACCTAGTTCTAGACCTAAAGCTAGGCATTCTACACAGCTCAAAGCAGAAGTTGACAAATTAGATGACAAATGAAAATTTATAGGTGATGTTTGGACTTCAATTAGAGGCTATGAGTTATTCAATTTCCATTACCATAGGAGAAATCGCTTTGAGCCAGTATGCAATCCATGGAGGCTCAATTTAGGGAAATTAGTGTGCCCTAATATTTTTATTGATGTTGAACTGGTAAAATTGCTAGCCAGACACTATGATTCGAAAAACAAAACTATATGTGATTTGTCAGGGAATCTATTGATACATGTATCTGAGAATGCAATTGCTGAGGTTTTCAGAATGGAGGGAATATGCAGTCAGAAAGTAGTGAGTGAAGAGCTTGATAGTGAGTTCAGAAGGATGGATGTTACCTCTGCATAGACTTAGGTGTCATGGTAAACCTACTCCAATGGAAGACAATGAGGGGCCACCCTTTCATGTAGACCTCTTCGAACCTTACCTAAAATATACTTACTACTTAGTGGGATAGGTATTAGGGATGGGCGTACCTGAGCATATGCCAGTTGTTCCCATGGTGATTGCTACAGACATTCAGTATCAAAATTCTAGATCATTTGACTATGTTGCACATGTTTTGAAGGAGCTGGATGCAGGTTTGATGGCGATAAAGAGTGGTGCTTCTGTTCTCCATCTCATAAATTACTCACTATTGATGCACTTAGTGTTGTATTTTGGACAAGAGTTAGGTTTATGGCCCCAAGAGCTAAGGATTTCACAATCCGAAAAGGAAGGTAGGCCATTGCTTGTTCAATTATGGACTGTTGTTTGGGACAGCAGGTTTGCCAATTCAAATTTCTTGCATTTTGAAGAATTCTTTGTGAAACCCTTGTATAGATTTCTTAGCCATCCTTGTGATTATTCTTTATGTGAACAAGTAAAAAGGTTTCTTAGGCCTAGAGATTACAATGGACCAATTAACCACAATTGGGGGGATTGGTATTGCTTAGAGAATTCCACAATGATTAGGGTTTATGGCTTTGAGGATACACCTTTCATTCTTCCCAGAACTGTCCCGGATAGAATTGCATACCTAGAAATTGTTAGCAAAATGGATTACTCTAGTGTTATGAACTTAAGTTCATATGGGAAATGGAATTTTATGCCCAGTACATTGTGTTTTAGTGATTTCACTGTATTAGCCAAGGAAGGCTATGATCTGATTCTAGACAAATTATTGCACTACATGAGAAGAGCACCAGTGAGAAAGAACTTTGATCCAGAAGGGTATATCCACTCTGCCAGACAAAAAGTAAATCTCAGAGGGTACCATCATGTGCCCTTTAAATCTGATGACACAATCATAAACTTGGAGGTAGAGGAAGCTGAAATTGTGATTGAAAAACATAATCAGGAGTTGGTGGATGCTGAGTTGTTATCCTCCATTAAGGGGATTTCAAAAATAGATAGGCCACAAAGCTCATCTGGGAAAGTTTCAAGAATGAAGACTCAGGAGTATGCCTATTTTGCTAGAGAAACAGATGTTGAGGAATCCATGGATGTAGATACAAGACATGAAGACTATAGGTCTTTAATATCAGATGATGAATTTATAAAGACCTTGGAGTTTAAGACAATTTTATATAATCAAAAAGGGAAAGAGATAAGGGGACAGGTTGACAATGTCACTCCAGGGAATGAGGATCAACTATTAAAAAGCTTAAAGGATGAAGTAGACAAAGAGATGATTGACATGACCCCTGAAAAGGGGAGGGAGCTACTTGAAAAGGCATGTGTTATGATTTTTCCAAGTTTGGATATGAATTTTGCATTAGTTTTTGATAGTTTCTTAAAAGATAACAATGCTACCCACAAGCTTAGTATAGAGAAGGTGACAAAGGGATACACAAGATCAAGATACAATCTTGATGATGAAACATTGATGAATTGGGCCTTGTATCCTCCTCACAAGAAATCAATTGTTATTGATACTAAAAAGGCATTTAGACATGTCATGACCCTGAAGGCTGGGGAGGTTGATCCTATAGCGACTACTGATATTGGGATAAATATAGCCAAGTTGAATAAAGCCCAAATCCAAGCATTGATAAGGGAAAGGGAGATGTACAAAACCAATAATGAGAGGATGTTGAGAGAGAATGAATGCTTGAAAGACTTGGTAGGTGGTGTAACAGAACCAACAAGGATGCTCACTCAAGGTGAGAGTTCACAGAAAAAAGACCATTGGGAAGGGTCAACTGCATGCTCTTAAGGGAGAATGGATGCATTTGCTGCAATAATTAAAAAAAGGCAGGTTGTTTTAACCACTTGGTTAAATAAACTCTGGGGAAAACATTCATAGTACATAGATGCAATAAAGGAACACAAGAGAGTGGATAGCATAATTCGGGAAAGAATTGAGAAATTGGAGCAGGACACTCCTAGTAATGAAGAGATTGAAAATGCCAATTGTATTATGGATAGGAACATGGATTTCTTTGAGGAGTTACAAGGGGATATGCAAGGATTGACAGAGGTTGCCGAAGATAGATTGACCAAGTTATGTGATGATGAAGGGAAAATGAAGGAAGTGACTACATGGAAAAGTGAGTGCGAAACAATACTCCAAGGGATGCTGGAGACAATCACTGCGAAAGATGTGATATTGGATGCAACACGTGAGAAAAATGAGCGAATGATAATGATGGAGATTGTGATCCACAATGCGTTGGGAGATGCCAACACTCATGAGCACGAGGATTATATGGAGCATATGTCTATAGTCCATTTGTGGCTTAAGAGAAATTAGTTAATAGTGGATTTGTTAAACCTTTTATGCTTTAAACCTTTCTGAAAAGGCACGTCCTTTTGCAAACTGATGTATAAGTATCCGTTGTTGGATAAATGTAAAGGGGTAGAAGATAGAATTAGAATAGGATAGACTGCTGTAAGCATTAAATTTTCAAAAATGATGACATTCAAGGAGACTATGTTGCATGTATGAACTTTGAAGGAGATAATGAAAGACTATTGATTTAGTGGCTTCATTTTGGTATCAATTATTTGTTGGATTCTTGCGATTATTTGATTGTCTCCAATCTGATGTTTCTTGGTTGTTTAAATTGAAGTATCAAGTATATATTTGATTTATCAGTACACATTTGTTGTTTCTGTGTGATTTGGTTTATTGGATTCTTTAAAGAAGAATTAAAATTCCTTTCAATAAATTACAATAATCTGGGAATGCTATTTGGATCAATAAGAAGAATCAGATAATTAGATTTGATATTCTTCCTCAAGTAGGGTTTATCAATTACACTCTTGCATGTTTATACCAGTTGTAAACTCATAGTTATATGCCAAACAATTAGAGGACCTGCTAGATAGAAACCATTCATTAAAGGCTTTCATTTTGACTCAGTTTTACCCAATAAGGCACTGGTCTCCCTTATTTACATTACATTAGTTTTACCATTTCATTTAACATCTCTTAATTGAACATATTAATTCATACCTTGATATTGCATATACAATTTATACCAAAGTAGGATCATATCTTTCCATTGTTAAATTGCCTTTTGTGGATAGTTAGATCAAGTAGGAAACATAAATTGAACATATTAATTTAGTATAAGAGTCAACCAATCATAAGGAAAACATAATATGAAGATGAATTTTCTCAAATCTTGTGGTTGTAGATGCCCTTTTGAAATCTATGCAAAATGTGGGAGGATAGACAAATCTCATGAACTATTTGACACAATGCCTCAAATAATTATAATCTCATGGAATACACTCTAATTAGAAAAGTCTCATCATTGCCCTCATAACAATCTATCAATTCTTTTAGTGTCTATTGTGTTATACCCAATTTGGGACATGGGGTATAACAAAATAGACACTAAAATAAATTGAGAGATCACAATTCTTTGACACATTTTGTCAAATAGTTCACAAGCTTTTTCTATCCTTCCACATTCTGTATAAATTTTAAAAGGGCATCTACAACCACAACATTTGAAAAAATTCATCTTCATGTTATGCTTTGATGGATGTCTATACCTTGTTCCAAATCTCCCATATTAAGGAAACCAATAAGGATTTTGGTGAAGGTTATGGAATTTTTCTTTGCATCTACCAATTGCATTTGTTTGAAAGTTTCTAAAACCTTTTCAACAAATCCACTATGTGTATATTCTAAAATAATTATAGTACACAATTTCACATTTATTTGGCTATGCGTCTACCAATTCTATTTTATTGAATTTCCCTACAATATTTTCAATGTAGATCTCTTTTGTGGATATCTTATAGTCCTTGTAGTCCACATCACTTTGTTTTTTGAAGAAACTATTACCATATATTTCTTATTTATGTTCTTATTTTGCATACATGTTTATAAGTTTGATATTATAATTAATAATATTAATTTTGGCAAGACATTAAAAGATTTTGTTGATTTTAAAAATATATGCATCCCAATGTAAAAATGCCAACAATGGAAGCAATGATTGTAACACATAATTTTTTATGTAGTATCCAATTCAAAGGATCATGTTACAATTTAGGGTTATGATTGGGTATTTAATTAGGGTTAGGATTTAGTGGGTTAGTGTTAGGTTTAGAGTTAGGGTTAGGGTTAGGAAAAATAATGTTAGGATTAGGGTTAGATTAGGGTTTATGTTTTATGGTTAGGGTTAGATTTAGAGTTTTGGTTATGGTTGGGATTAGATATGAAATTAGGGTTAGGGTTTAGGATTACAATTAGGGATTATAGTATTAGGGTTATATCTAGAATTAAGTTTTAGGGTTATTGTAATTATGATTAAGGGTTGTTTTTATATTTGGCTTAGAGTTGGGGTTAGGATTAGGGCTAGGGATAGGGCTAGGGTTAAGTTTAGGGATAGGTTTAGTGTTATTATAGTGAATGCAACTAATTAATAAAATAAAAAATATTTAGAGTTAGGTAATTAGGGTTAGTGTTGGGGTTAGAGTTTTGGTTGCAGTTAGGGTTATAAAGATAGGATAAAGGTGAGGGTTAGGGTCAAGGTTAAGGTTTCAAGAAAAAAGGGTTAGGTTATGATTTGGATTACCCTAAACTCTAACCATAACCATAAACCTAATCCCAAACCTAACCCTAAAGAAAACACATAACCTAACCCTAATTGTGGTGTTTGAGGCTAGGCTCAAACACTATATAACCTAACCCTATATAACCTAACACATAACCTAGCACTAGAAAAGAAAATTCTCCCAAACAATCTCCTCTACTTCTATTCATGCCTACTAGAGTTACAACATTCAACATTGGTGCTTCAACCATTCATTCAAAGCTAAGAATTTGAAATCAGTGTTCATTTGTAATATAGTTAATCATTTAACAATATTATAATTATTATTAATCTAATACAATATTAATATTATTAATAATATACCAATAATATTAATAATCTAATATAATTACTATTAATTTATAGATTATATATAATCTTAATATATCAAATATATCACTATAATTCATATAATGTAATATAATATTGTTATATAATATATTAATATTATAACATTACTATTAATCAATGTGTTTTAATATTTATGTCGAGTTTTAGTACATTATATGATAGGTTACTAAAGCGGCTCCGAGATGCACGTGCTCAAAATCGACAGTGATGTTATAATCTTGATGAAAAGTTGCTTAACGGTTATGTTCAGTGCTGGTGACTACTATGAATGAACACGATTGCCGATGGTGGAGATCAATGGTTGCCCACCCTAGCGTGATACAAAGATGCAAGGTGTTTACTAATTGTGATATCACGGGCGAGCACCATGTGTCTTTCCTTGGCGATGCATAATGTGGTGGGCCCTTGGTGTTGAGATGGAGATTACATCAGCCTTTTGAAGGTAGGCATTCGATAACTTCTCAAACACAAGAAGATGTGATTTTGGCCCTATTAGGACAAGAATAAAGAACAATGGAAAAGATTTAAAAGTTGATTCTCAACATGAGAATGTATTATACTCATGAGGTAATAATAATTAAAAAATAAAAATAAATGTTATTATTGTAAGAAAAAGGATCACATAGTGTGGACTTGTATAACTCAAGCCAATGATGTTCTTGAGGGAGAAATTAAAGAAAAATAAAATGATGTTAGCTTAGACCATATATATTTGTTTGTTTCAATCAACATGTTTTATTGTGAGGAATGTAAAACTTAACGGAGGCTGTTGGAATATTAAGATTAACATTAATAAATTCACCTTCCTAACTTATTAAAGGTGCTACTTTTCATAACTCTATAGCCCAACTATTCAATGGTCATTTTTCTAATGACTCCTTTCTCACTCGGAGGACAAACGTGACATTATTTAGGATATTCAATGCCTTGATATTTTCTGGAAAGATTTAAGGTCAAATATATAGTGCCATAAAACACAATGTTATAGGAAATCAATCTTATCCAAGCCCAATTTGTTCAATTCCTATGGATAGAAGGGGGTTGATCATAAGGAAGTGTTGAGATTCCTAAGCATCTCTTTTACCTTTTAGGTTTCTCCTTCCTCTTTAAGGAAACATATCATTTCTAGAGCTGAGAAAAATTATCATATTAAATTATGAAGCCCCTTTCTTTGGGAAGGAGATTCCATGTGTGTTCAAAAATTCTTGTTGCACACATTTCCATTACTCATGTTGCTAAGAACCTTGCAAATCCTCATATTTGAAGATTGGAAAAATCCAAAGGTATATTTTATGGCCTCCCTTTAACCAAGGAAAATGGTTTCACAAAGTATCCTAGGAGTTTTATTATTTCCCTCATGACTATAATAGGCTTGGCTTACTTTATATTCACTACTCTAAATGGCGCCATAATAGGCTTTGCTTGCTTTATATTCACTACTCTAAATGGCACCATAATTTTTTAAAATTTAATTAACATACTCTAAAACCTAACTAAAGTAGGTTGTAGCTCGTCAAATTAGAAAAGTGAAAGGTCAATACCAGTGCTGAGGAAGACTTTGGAGGAGTGAAAACAAGGTCAATACTAGCGCCGAAGACCAAGTTGAGGGCATTCAGGGAACATCGACGACCAAGGGACAATGAGTACTGTAAGTTTGGCACTCCCATTCTCTTTAACCTACAATTTTCATTCCTAGTTTCAAAAGATCTTCTCGTACATTGGCCCCCCCATTCTCATAAAATGGTATAAGATAAGACAAAAAAATAAAATAGCTTAGTCTTTCACATTTTTATAGTGATTACTAGAGGCACATAGACCAATTCTTCATAATAGAAGAATTAGATCATACTTTTCCAATGATGGCATTATGAGAAAACCTTAGGTTAAATGAATAATTCCTAGCTAAGTTCTTGAAATCATGTCCACCCATATAAGAGAAGACCGCTGCTATGTGTACTGGGATAACATGGAGAAAGGAAATTTGGCCTCTTTCATCAATCTACATATTGTTAAATTTTAACACCTAAAAGTGAGAATGAAGAATCTTTCCTAGAATGGTGGCCAATTATGCTTCTCAACACCTAGATTAAAAAATCCTTGTCAATATCATTGCCATCACAATTAAACCTATTGCTTGAGATATAGTCATAGAGGTAAACAAATTGGATTTCTTGATAGTAGATACATTCTGGACTATTCAATCCTTGCATCGAAGATTGTTGAATGGGCCCAACAAACTACTCATGATGCCCTTACTATTAAGTTAAAAGTTTGATAAGGCATATGATTGCATCAAATGTCCTTTCATTTATAAAAGGCTCAAATGGATTTATTTTCAACCCTAAATTATTATCACACATTCAAAATTACAAAATACCAGTTAATGAAGAACCTTCATTTGAAGGTGATGTCATCATGGCCTTTGAATGAAGAACCTTCATTCAAAAATGATGCCATGTCAAGACTTTCAAATGAAGGTACATTTTATTTTAAATATTTCATGTCCAAAATGCTTTATAAAAGGAACCTTGGCATGAAGGACCTTCAAATGAATACCTTAATTCAAACCAATGAGACATAAGTTATTTTAATACCCACTCCAAAAAGGTAATGGCCGAATATATCTCACCCAAGGTTTTACATGGAACATTAGGATTTATATGATAGCCAATGTAAAACCCAACCTTAGGTTCCTCCCAAACAATGTAACAAGCCAAGACAAGGGCAAAACATAAATGGAATTTAAAGAAAAAGATTTGAGACTCCATCAAATCCACCATGATGCACACCAATCCACCGAGTTACAGTTCCAAGATAGTGGGTGGATTGGTGGATGTCATTTCTATTTAGCCCTCAAACCCTTACACAAGCACAATAGGGCAGTCCCTGTATTTGATTGTTTAATCCCAAAAAATAGTGATTGAGCACTTCAAAACAAATGCAAATGAAAGGGAACACATATATTTATCTACACCAATGATCTCGGAGCATTTCAAGCTTGTATGGATCCATACAAAACAAAAGAACTTTAGAAAATTTGTAAAAACATAGAAAATTGCTTCAAGAACGTGGTATCTGATATGAAATTTTTTATTGCCAAAGCATAAACTTATGATGAATTTACCAGGCCTAGTACACACTCCCTCCCCATTAACCACTTAGACATATGGAAATTAAATGTAAATTTTCTATTATTTTTAGTCATGTAGGTGTCCAATAAACCACTTGGTGGTTTTTCCCTTCAAGTTTATTTACTTGAACGAAGAAAAAGTCTTTTGATTACAATTAGAGAATACATTTGATGCCTTGGTTGTGTAACTAGTGGACCATAGTCACATTTAAAACTTGTTACAAAGTTTGGGGGTTAAAACGTTAAGTAGATTTGATTTGTGATGGACACATTTGGATAGTAGTAACTATAACTTGCAATCTATCAAGACTTTATTACCTTATAACTTGTCAAATTCTAGCGATGAAATAATAGATTAATCATAATGTCACCTTTGGATCACATCACCATGAAAGAAATTCATCCAACATCCTTATGAGTGCAGGTACCAGCAAATAGGCATTTGTTAGATTTGTCTTCCTCGAGCGAGGGAAATTCAAGAAGAGAAGAGGAAAGTGAGACATGTAGTAGGTCTAAAAGAGGGAGATCAACTAGAGGTCAAAAGATTAGAAGAACATTCCATAAACACATGGAAATTTTTCTTGCTGAAGGGGGGTCATGTTCTTATGATGATGAGAGCATAGGTGACATTGAGGTGCCCTTGAGGTACAAACATCTACAGAAACAATGGGTACCCAAGGAACTTCCTCCAATAAACATTGATCTTTGTGTCAATGAGAGGATTTATCACATAAGACCATCGTCATTACATGGTTTGGGCCTATTTTTCATGGATGACATAAAGGTCTGTTACGACAAAGTTACTGAGTTCGTGGAGTATGTTGGACCCTGTTACAGTTACAAAGATTGGATGTAGCTGGTTCGATATACACGAAGTATGCACAGGTATGCACTATCAGCAAATTATATACAACTAAAAGATAAGGATCAAAATAAAGGATTGGCTAGGTACATTGACGGGTGGCCAAAAACATCAGGGAATATTGCAGGGCTTATAAATAGTACACGACCTGGGTCAACAAATAAGCAACCCAACTGTATATTTGAGGTGCGAGAGGGAAACCGTGTATTTGTATGTGTGATAAAATCAATAACTATAGGGGAAGAGTTACTAATCGATTAGAATTTGAATCGCTTAGATACAAACACAATTACTATGGGGGTGGTATGTACTATATACCATTTTACCCAACCTCCAATTAATGACTCCAATATAGAATTTTATTATTATGTTTTTTTTCGTAAGTCTATTGGTTTCATTTTGGTAATGTTTTTTATATTTAATTTTTGTCACAGTGGGACATTGATCATACAAGGAAGGCTCTAGCCTAGAGCACAGATCGCGATCCATCTTCAGTTGCTTATATCCAACAGGTTTACCTCATTGTAATTGTACAAATTAGATATGAGCAAAATGTTTTATTATTATGTTTTTTTCATGAGTTTATTGGGTTAATTTTGATAATGTTTTTAATATTCTTGTTGCAGTTGGTTGATCGGGGAAAGGCACCAGAGTATAGGAGACCATCCATATGGAGGTTCAGTCACTATTATGCAATGATGACATCACATTTTTCACAAACCCTATGGATATGATGAGGAAGGCCCAAAAAAAATGCAATCAAGAAATCCTTTAGTTGGTATTTGTATTGCCTCAAACAGATGAGATAAGAGAAAGGATTAAAATATTGTCTAAGAGAGCACAAAACTTGGAAGTAAGCTTTCATGAGATCTTTAATTATAACATAAGTTCATTCATGGTTTTATGTTTTGTACTCTTTTATGTCATGAACTAAAATATGTGTTATTTTTATAGGATTATTTGCATCCTCATCATGCTACTGGCTGTGATCAAGGTACTACAAGTGTTTCCTGGGAAGTAGGGGATGGTACAAGTGTCAATCTTAATCTTCTTGTGCATACAACACATCATCCGACCCCATCATCTATGCATATATTGTCATCTGAAATGTCGGCAACACATACCATGCAGGAATTCGATAGTCCATCCTCTGGCAGTGAACATATGCCACTACATGTGTCAGTACCTATGGATGTAGAGGCCACTACTATTGGTGATGTTTTAGCAACATTTCTTGGATCTTCCCATATTACTAGTATAGGAACATTGCCGGTCACATTTGTGGTGACTGAGGATTTCCTTCCCATAAAGATAGAGAAGGTCCCAGGTACTTTAAAATGTTTTAATTATTATTATTATTATTTTTAAGTAAGTGCTAACAGTGGGGATAGCGCCCTATTATATTGATTTACAAAATGGCAATATTTGCCTACATTATAATTGCCTATTTATAGCCACTATATATCCGACTGTATGCTTATCATGCTTTATGCTACTACATAGCTATATACTACTCCCAGTGTGTACCCCAACTTTACTACATGTTTCATTCTCCTTTTGTTGAACCAATCCTCATTTTGAACAAACCTTGCAAAGGCATTCATGTCATTGTTGATTATGCCCACCCGATATACATCCCATGCATTGCCTAGGAAGTAGCTCATTGCCTTGGTCTAGTGCTGCGAGTTGCTAGTGCATTCCTCCCCAACTTCAACCTCCACTTCTTTCCTGTCTCCCCCTGCCCCATTTTCTCCAAAGATGTATTTCAAGGAGCTCACCATACCTTCTGTGGGCAGTTTCAAGATAGCATTTTTCACCGCTTCAATGTTGATCAACATAACAAAACCCCCAAGCTTCTCCACCAGTACTTCTCTAGTGCCCAGAACATCTATTAATAGGCATAGGACTACCTCATAGATTCTGCCATCGCACCAGTGGTTCCCCTCATGCAGGATTACCTAGGTTATTTTCTCTATTGCTTCGATCACTTGCAGGGAACCGATTGAGAAAATTCTTTTACATTGGACTCTTAATGTCTCGTTTGAGCAGATACAGTGCACACTGAACTTATACACCATTTCCCTTCTGAAGTTTGAGTCTGGAGTAGTGCCTTAACACCTTTTATCCCTCAGCTTCCAATAAATGCTTGCGCTTGTCCCATGAGTCTGGCACAACTTCCTAATGCTTTGGCTAAATGCTGCTTGAGTCTTATCTGTTATCCCATCTGATTGTCCCAGCTCACTGCTTTTTAGAGATTTTGGAGATCTTTCACCCACCCAAACTGTCGGTGATTAGAAGTGTTGGCAGTTCTGACCACTGCTCCATGCAGTGTCAACTTTTATTACCTTTCCTTAATTTACTCTGTAGTTTGCTAGGAGGCCCGCAACCTTGTTAGCTTCCCTATGGACATGTGATAGGGTATATTCATTTAACTTCCGAAGAAGGGATTTGATTGCTCCTATCCAATTGTCTAGTTTCTAGTTTGGTGTTTTCCCCAATGTGATTGCCTAAATGCAGATTTGAGAATCACCTTCTATTTCTACAGAATCAATTCCTTTCTTTATATAGACTTCCAATCCTAATGCAAGCACCTCCATTTCTACTATATTATTCATGCACATATCTAAGTTTTTGGAAGCAACCCAAACACCTTGCCCTTCTGAGTTTCTAATTATACATCCTGCTCCTACAAGAAATGATGTTTTTTATAAACACCTAAGTGATATTTCATTGGAGCTCTTCAGGCCCACCATATGTACATGGTGGAATGCCCAAAATTAAGATTTAAAAGATGAGCTCACTAACCGTTTAGTTGTGTTGTTCGGTGATAAAACATTCAACTGAACCAAGGTCCTTAAGAAAGATGGTACCTATCTAAAGTATGTGAGGGACCAATATAGGTCACATTTAGAGAAGAACAAAAAGTGCGAGCATCCCCCCATGATTCTGGAAAGGGAGTGGAAGGAATTGGTGTTGGATGGAAAGGAGAAGGCTGAAAAGAAGAAAGGAAAGATACCATCGGGCCGAGGAAGGTATGTGATATTATCAAAAATTTAATTATCTACTGATTAATCTTTCTTTTTACATAATCTAACGTATTTCAAATTTTTCATAGGCTGCCCGACACATCGAAGGAAACAAAGGCAAGACTAGAAAAATGCGGGTAGCAAAAACTTGGCTCTGGTGGTTATATGAAAGTAGCCACATGATTTGTAAGTATCAATAAATGAAATATTGCATCCAAATAATAAATTGCAAACAATTTTCATTTTATCACACCATAGAAGCAAAATTCATGATCGCATGCAAAAATGCAGGGCTTTGATTTCAACAGAGTGCCCACAGAAGAGGACCTAAAGATTGCCTTCGACCAAGGCTATGGAGCCTTGTCTGAACAACTAAGAGTCTCAACTGGGAAAACATAATCTTCCACTGCATCCAACACATAGGTAAATAAACTCAATAAAGTTTATTTCAAATTGAATACTTGTGCAATCTGTTCAATATTAATTTCCACCATAATAATGTGCCTATTTGTTTTACACAGATAAGCAATGATAATCCTGCACATGACATTGGAATGCAACCTAGTGAGGGTGGAGCACAACTTGGTGATGAAGTCCATGGTGTGCATCCTGGTACTGGATGTATTCATGTGCTATACAAAATGCAGTATGGATTAATGCAATTGAACATGTTTAATTGCATTTGGAGTATTAATCAATGTAACCTTTTGTGTTTCAACTTTAGAGCATGTAGAGTGTGATCAACATGTTGAGCATGATCAAGCTAGACAAGATCAGGAACATGATGTGGCTCCATCAGGTAAAGAGGACCACTCTAATGTTCTTTTAAACATATTTAATTGCAATTGGTGTATTAATTGATGTAATCTTTTGTGTTTCAACTCCAGATCAGGATTTAGAGGGTGTTTAGCATGTTGAGCATGAGGCTATAAGACAATATCAAGAACATGATGTTACCCAATCAGGTAAAGAGCACCACTTTGATGTTCTTTTAATTAATGAAATGCATGTAACAATAATAATAAAACATATCAATTTAACATTTCTTTGCTATTGTAGCAGACCCCCCCTTGCAGCCGCATTCACATTGTGAGTACACGACTAGGCATACATTAAGATCATGAGTAGAGCTCAAAACAAATCAAGGGGGGATAGATGATTTTGAAAATGATACTCCACTTTAGCTTTTTTTAGATGAAAAAAAGAAACAAAAATAAAATTGATTGTAATCATATTATGATAGCCATATTTTTGATAATATGTCAAAGCTGAAAAAATGAAATATGTTAATGAGTGAATGTGAATATGTTATTAATGGATGAATGAATGAATGGTATATGTTATTAATGGATGAATGAATGAATGAATGAATGAATGTGAATATGTTAATGAATGAATGTTATATGTTATTAATGGATGAATGAATGATTAATGTTATATGATCGGGTATGGTGAATTGAGAGTGATGTGAGGGGGGGGAAGGGCCAAATGAGCTTCCACCTTCATGTGGTTGGCCCTATTAAGTAGAGAATATTAAACTATTCTAAAAAAAAAGAGAAGCTCAATAAGGTAAGTAATGAAATTTTCAATATAAGAAATGCATCGTTTGAAGCATCGAACCAATCTGCAAAGATGAAAGAAAGTGCTAACTTTTCACTATGAACATTGTTTTGTGTGTGGATTTGGTTTCAAAGCTCTGTTGATGGATATGGCTTGTATGATATCCAAGAAAATAGTTATCATTATTGTTGCTACAAACAGGCTGATATCATCAATCCTGCATTGTTAAGGCCTGGCCGACTTGACTACTTTTATATATCACCCAGAGTCATCTCGATAAGTATTTCAATCCATTTGTATCTTCATCAACAAGAGATCATGTATCGCTAGGATATTCTATAGTTTCCCCAACGTGGTGAGTCTCCCCGATGATTATTCTTTTGATCTCAACTATGTCACCAAGATTCCTACCAATGTAATCTTATCGGTGTCACATAGCTGGTCAGGTAGACATTCAGAACTTACTCCAATGGTATATGTCTTGCCGATATGCTTCCCTCGTGCTTCATCGATGAGACAAGATGTGTATATCACCAATGAAACATCATCGCTGAGACCAAAATCTAGTCCTCTCGATATATCTTCTCAGGCAATTTTGATCGCTGTAATAGTCTTGGTCTTTCACCGATATGCGTACATTTCAATGAATAGTTTTTTTATTTTTAAAATTGCAATGTATCATTGAATTTGCGACAAACCGCAAAAAGCGTCCAACGAATTTGCAATGTATTCAACCAATTTTCACTGTAATGACTTGCCTATTTCGTCGCGCGTTCGATGAACTTTTGTTGCTATTTCAATTTAAATTATGTCACCAAGAATCCTGCTGATGTATTCTTAACAATTTCACATAGCTGGTCGGATAGACATTCAAAACTTACTCCGATGATATATGTCTTGCCGATATGCTTCCCTCGTGCTTCGTCGATGAGACAATATGTGTATCTCGTCGATGAAACTTCATCGTTGAGACCAAAATCCAGTCCTCCCGATATATCTTCTCAGGCAATTTTGATCGCTATTACAGTCTTGATCTCTCAACGATATTGGCAATATGCTGAACTTATGTTGTTAATCCGGTGGTTTGGTAAAGGCATGCCTCCCACGCTCTGGGTACTACTCATCGCACGATCGATGAAGTGGGTGTCGTGGTTCCGACGAGCTTGCATCGTGAGGTCAACGTTTTACATCCCGTCGGGATATAGACGAAAATTTAGCAACAACACTTATTTCTGTGATTTGTTGGTCGACCGACAATGTATCGTCGAGATTTTGACAAACGACCATCAGAAATTGGGGTCAAATCCTATAGTGATTGACAATGGAAATGAGTACAAGGTAAGTATAACTTAATGCTAATTGGGTATGATTTTATTTGTTCAAGACCAATTTCAATTCATTTTTTGCTCAGACTACTTTTATTTACATTTATGTTTTGCTAATATCCATCTTCCTTTACATTCATATTCTTCTATACATATTGTGTTTACAATAATGTTTTCCTTAATTTAATCTAGGGTAGAGGACCACGTACCTGAGAAAATTTCAATGTCATGCTATTAGGATTTACTGTGAAGCTAATCCAAAGTTTTTCATTACTGCTTGAGGCCATATTGCAGTGCTTTCTCTAGGAAGCCCACATGATCCCCATCAGGTATCTTCCTTTTGTAGTCTCTAAATTTCTTAGAAGAAATCAACAACTAGTTTATCTAAATGTTAATACTTGTTTACACATTAATATCTCTTTTGGCAGCAATGGATCATAGTGGATTCATGGGTCTTAAAGAGAAGGCTCTCAAACATGGAGATCAAGAGTGGGACTAGGTAAAACCATTCATAATCATTCTCATATTGTTTTATTGATTGTCTAAGAGCTAAGTATCCAGGATAACATTCTGTTTCTTTCTATTGAATTCCCAGAGTGGGAATAATTTTGGGTTTGCAATCCTATTTTTAAGTACACTAGTTAAGTATCCAAGATGCACTGCAGGTACTTTTTCTCACCAAATTGCTCATTTCCCACAAATTTAGATTCTAGTGTGTAGTTTAATATTCACTAGTTTGATTTTTTTTTTTTTAACAAAATTAGAATCCAGTTCGTAGGTTATGCTTGTTGTCCATGACACTCCCCTTGATCTCATGACTCATCATAGGTTTTATATTTTTCTCCAATTTTTGATCAACATCAAATGTGGCCATCATAATTTCATCCATAGCCTCCATATTCTATAATTATTCATTTCTCATTTCTCATACATAGTAACCAAATAATGTAGACCTAGAGCTTGGACTGCAGATGTATGCAAAAAATGATAAATCTTTGCCTCTGTAAGCCTAATTAAACACAACAACTGACATGTTGTTTGATATTTTAAATAGTCATATGACTGTGCTTTTTCTACCTTGTAAACACTTACTCAATGCATACAATAATTTATTGAAATTCAAAGTTGAATGGCCTCTTAACTCTTGATACTAATGTCATTGCATTTGTCCAAAAAGGGTTAATCATATTGTGATCTAAATTTTCATAATGAAGTCTTCCAATTTGTCCTTTAAATCTAAGCATTGATGACAATCCATCTTGTCTTTTACTACCCCTATTAAATGTTCATGGTCTTGGCACATCAACTTTCTCTCTTTGATTGACCTGTCCTTATGTCCTGTCATTATCCCTATGGATGCACTTTGGAGCCTCCTACTACTTTTATATATCGCCCAGAGTCACCTCGATAAGTATTTTGATCCATTTGTATCTTCATCAACGAGAGATCATGTATCGCTAGGATATTCTATAGTTTCCCCAAAGTGTTGAGTCTCCCCGGTGATTTTTCTTTCGATCTCAACTATGTCACCAAGATTCCTTCCTACATCTCAATGATTAGTTTTTCTATAAAAAAACCACATTGTTCCATCGAAATTGCGACGAATTGCAAAAAGCGTTCGACGAATATGCAATGTATCCGATTAAATTTCACCGTAATGACTTGCCTATTTCATCGTACGTTCGATGAATGTATGTTGTTAATTTAACGGTTTGGAAAAGGTATGCAGCCTGTCCTTCGCGTACTGTTCATCGCTAGAGCGACAAAATTGTCGTCTCGGTTCTGATGAATGTATGTCACTGCTTCGATGAATCATCGATGGTATGCCACCCATGCTTCATGTACTGTTCAACGCACGATCGACAAAGGTGGCATCACGGTTCTAATGAATGTATGTCGCTACTCCAATGCTCCATCGATGGTATGTCGCTTGTGCTCCGTGCACTATTCATCGCGTGATTGATGAAGGCGACCTTGCGGTTCTGATGAAAGTATGTCACTGCTCCGATGCTTCGTCGATGGTATTCTACCCATGCTCGGCATATTGTTCGTTGGTAGAGCAACGTAACTGTCATCTCGGTTCTGATGAACGTATGTCACTACTCCGATGCTTCATTGATGGTATGCCACTTGTGGTCCAGCCAGTGTTTGTCGCGCGATCGATGAAGGTGACATCGCGATTCCAACGATCTTGCATCGTGCATTTGACGTTTTACATTCCGTCAGGATATAGACGAAAAGTGAGTGACAATGCTGATTTTTGCAATTCATAGGTCAGCCAACAATAGATCGTCACTAGTTCGATGAACGTCCATTAGAAATCGGGGTCAAATTCAGTAGTGAATGAAATGATTTAAAAAGGAAATTGATTTATATATAGATGTAAATTGGGAAATTGAATTAAATAATTAGATTTAATTTATTTATTGACTTTAAATGAAAATTTATTAAGCTAGATTATTTTGAGCAATATATTATTGTTTTTCTTGGAATGGAAATTGGATTAAGGAAATCATAATGATAGTTTTATTACCTATCTGAATTGCTTATTTATTTATGATGTCTTTTGTCCACATAAGTTGGGAAATCTTTTAGTTGTGAATGTGTAAGCCTTCCAAATTTTGTAATATTATGTGGGGGTTGTTGTGATATTTCGTTCAACCCTTTGTTTTCCTTGGGTAGTGTGCGTGGTTGTGATCCAATTTAAACTCCCAGTTACTACGATGGGATATGTTGCCTCTTGTATAATGGTTGGGATTTAATATCCATTTTTGTGCACTTTGTCTACCTTGGTTTATGGATTAGATCCTTGTGTTTTCAGTAGGGGAGTGGCTCTCAATGGGGGATGATGCACAAAGTGGTGCTAGGATAACTCATGTGAGAGTTAGATAATTCAAGGAAAATTAAATAAATGTATTAGGGGAAAGGGTAGCCTTAAAACACATAACTTGTTAATTGTGCCTCACTCATTGGCTCAAGGGCTAGTTTAGACTTGAGATGAGATGGGAAGGCTTAGAATGGCAAGGTCATTATCTTGTCCCTTTGAAAGATATTTGACTCTGCATCGGTTTCCATGTGGGGTCGGGGATCGTGAGAGGCTACCAGGATAACCCAATATGGGGGTCGGGGCCTAGGAAGATTTTCCAGGATAACCCATGTATCTTTGTGGTGACACTCCTCCTATGAAAAAAATTTGTATTCTTCAATTGATGTACTTGATTCTCTTACTCTGGAAGCAATGTAACCTTCATGTTATGTATTATACTTGCATAGTTTAGTCTTGTGGTTTCCTGTGTCTTGAGGTTATTGGTTATACCTAGGAAACACTTTTACTATCTCCTAGCACAAGGGGTGGGCCTTCAAGTACCACATGGTTGGGTGGAACATGCACCTTTCACCATTGGGTTTCCACTTCATGTTCATGATGGTGGGATCTTCCAGATTGGAGAGCTCACATGTTCCAATTGCTTTGTACCATCACTTTTGTTCTATCAAATCAGTTGAATGTTAATGTATTTGTACTACTCCGCATTTGTATTCGAGGATAATTCTTGTATCATTATAATTGTAATATTGTTTGTATGATCTACCTCATTTTGGAAAAGAGCCTTGTAACTACTATATTGAATGATTACAATTTGTGGATGGTTTTAATATGCACTTTGTAATATTATGATTCTAGTTCAATGTTATTAGATCTATGTTCTTTATTTCATGTGTATAATTTATATGCTATGGATTAGTTTACTTTTGTATGTTATGGGATTCAAATGTAAGCATTGTCGCATACCTTAGAGGATGTATGTGTTAAGTGTAGTTCATTTTACTAATTGTTATTTTCACTTTTTTTTTAAAAATTATGCTTTTGTTGTTATTGTGTCATCCTCTAGGGTTACGTGGTGGGGCATTACAAAACCCATAGTCTGTGCAACAACCGAATGATTTGTAGGTGGATCCTAATGTGCACTAGTGCTAGGCTAAGAGTGATGGGATCCTGGATGTGAATGAACTCCTGAAGCCAAATGGCCTCTAACCTACTTTATAGTGATCCCATAGTCTGATGCGATGAAGGCATATGACTCCAAGAGGTCCCCAGCCAAACAATGCATAGTCCTACGTGTCATATCTCCTGTAATTCCATTGAGTTGTGTGGGTGTAGGGATGACTGCCGCTATAAAAGGATCCATGATGTTGTGTTTTGCTGAAAATGGTGTGGATCGTGAACATATAGACATCAAATACTGACCCACAGGATCAGTAGATATCCTAGTGGTGGAAACTACAATGTCACCTACATGGTCAATTGCTTCCTTTTGGGAAGCAATGAAAACCTGATCTACTAAGGGGGCCAGAGCTGGGGTGAGAGAAAGAGACCTGCTCCCAACCAATTCCCTAAACATTGGGGCTGGTCTAACTGCACGATGATAGGTGGGTCTATCGGCAATCCTGCCACGCCCTTGACCAACATATGGTGGGATGTCCAGGTAGTTGACTTTGAAGCCCAAATGGACCTCAACATACAACTGCTGAACAAAATATAATGGAATCTGGTCATTGTTTGGATATTGACCATGTGCTACAAGAAATCATGGGTAGATCAATGGGGCCATAGCATGATCCACACATTTGGTGACCAGGTATGCCCTCACCTTACGTTTATTTTGATAGAATGGAAAACAAGTGTTTTTAATAATTTCTTTGGTCACAACATCATTTATTTGTTTATAGGGAACATCACAATGTACTTCTTCCTTGCTGTGGGAAAGAATAGCAGCTATTCTATCAGGGGAATATGCACCAGTATGCCCAACTTCATCTCTTAGTTTTTCTAAGCTTTGTAATATGGACATGCAAACTTTTGAATATATGCCTATGTTTGTACCATCTTCTAATGAGTCTCTTAGTCTCCTAATCTCACTAGTAGTATTTGCAAACAATATTTCCAAAGGTGGAACATATGCATTTTCCATGTTAGGTTGCACAGATATAAAATATGCATCTTAGATTACATTTATATATGCAAGATAATATCACTATTAATGAATGCTACTTGGGATGACAAATATAGCATTCACTATTTTAATAATCATTAATATTTTCATACCATTAACAAAAAAACATTCAAAATCTATCATAGTTTTTCATAATCAAAACATTCATTACTAGATTGCACACAAAACATAATCTAAAACAGTTCTAAATAAATTTACAAGTGTGCACATGATACATATATATTGAACCTATAGGTTGCACACATATCAAATATGCATCTTAGATTAGATTTGTATATGCAAGATAATATCACTAGTAATTTGAATGCTACTTGGGATGAAAAATAGAGCATTCAGTAGTTCAAATAATTCATCTAATCATCAATAATATTTTCATACCATTAACAAAAAAACATTCAACATCTATCATAGTTTTTCATAGTTTAGTCATTATTGAAGGATATTCAATGGAAACTATATTTAGCATCATGGAAATATAATTGATCAATTAGAAGAAAAACATCATACTACATGAGGCATGGGAAATCCTTGATTCACCAAAATTATTCTCTAACTATGTTGCTACCTTGAAGGAAACAAGACACCATGTTTCTTTTCAAATCAAGGGATTTATAGCATGAATGATTTAATAATTGGAGAGAAACATAAGGAGGATTAAATATTAATTTTAATAATCTATCCCATGTTTGTAGATGCTTTTTTTCCCATTATATGTTTGAATTTTAATGTTTGGCATCTTTGGAAACTATTGAAGAGGTAGAGTGACTACACGCAATAGTCTAGGAGGTGGCCAATATTCAAGGGATCATATCCAACAAATATTATATTTGTGAGCCCTAAAAATCAATGCAATGGAACTATGCGATGTTTCTTTAAATTTGAAGTGTTGGATTCACTTAGATACTAAGGATTTGTTGTTGAAATAGGTGTTCTTGATTGTTCCATTTTTTAATTGTGTAATTCCAAGAAATTTTGATTAAATTTAGCTAGTTGTGTTCTCTAAGTTAATCCATTTATTTTCTACTAGTGTATGGAATAACTATCAGGTAGTTTAAATGAATCAAATGGTAATCAAAAAAGTTATTTCATTGTGGAGCTTGTTGTTATTTAATGTATAGGTATGCAACATAGAGAAATTTTAGAATTTTGTTCCTTGTCAAAAAGATAATTTATTTCCCAAAAAAAACCATAAGCATGGAGATAATGTAATATTCCTTAAGCTTGATACTAAAGGTGCAAGATTATCTCAACCAATGAGATGACATAGTTCTTAATAAAGTGTCTCCTAGATAAGTTATGCTCATGCAGAGTAAGGAAACAACCCAATATATAGTAGAGGAAAATTTCCATGGTCATTCTAGTTTACCAAACAAAACTTGATGGTTCTAAATCAATAGATGAGATATTTTAATTTGTAGGAAATGTAGAGAGGGTAGAACACTGATTTGAGCACATAGAGGTATAATTTCAATTGAATTTTCTTAATGTTTCAAAGAATAAAATTTTCCTATCCTAAGTTGAAACTAGCAAATTATGCATTGAATTTCTTTAAAAATCTATAATTGTATATGGTTGTAGGAAAGCATGATCATGTTAAATAATGGTGTAGATTAAAAAATTATTTATGGAATAATTTAACATAAAATTTTATAGAGGGAAAGTGTTTGAAGGATTATATAATTATAAAAGGAATGTGAATAGTGGATTGAAATAAATTCTCATCAAAATAAGGTGAACGTGTATTAGTTATAGTGTGAATAGGAAATGCTATAGGCATGGAAGAGGCCTCTAGAATGGTAGTGGGCTCCATAGTAACAACAAGTATAAAATGGGAAGTAGTGGGACAAATAGGGATAAAATGGTATTTCATAAGTATATATGTAGTAAAAAGACAATGGTCAACATCATGGGTATCATAGATGAAGAAAATGTTTTTTCTTTGTTTGGTCTCATCTACCATGGGTATCTTCAAATTTTTTGATCATTCCTCCTACTAACATTTTGCCTAATTTGATCTCAACTCTTGTTTTGACAGTGAGGTTTTAAGTTAATATTTTATTTTTCTTTATGGTTTGGATCCTTCTTTTAGTTCTATCTGCATGGTTCCTACCTCTTCTTTTATACCTTTTAGGTTAGTAAATATTCTAGGAAAAATGTCTTTATATTTTTTAAAATTTTCCACTTGCATCACTTATATTTCATCTCATTAATCTCCAATTTTTCCATCTTAGGGGTTCCTTCTAAAATTATACTTTTTTCTCTAGTCCTCAATGGTTCATGTTGAAATATTTATTTTTTAGTGCATTATTAGTGGCTATTTCATTTTCCCCTTCTTCAACTTATATTTTTTTAAGTTTTGAGGATTTTCTTCTCCTTTAGATTCCATAATTTATTCTTAGAGGCACCACTTAACTTCTACTGTGGTGTTTCAACCTTATCCATCCACTTTATCAAGTTCCAAATGATTGTATATTTGGAAATATAGTATAATGTTTTTTGTGAAGGACTATTTCTGCTAGAGATACAATAACGTGCTTCATTTTAGTACATTGTGGATTAGCTTGTCAATATCATGAAATGTAATTTTTTACAAAATTATTTTGTGGGCATCATCCAATTGTTGGTTCCTCCTCTCTTTTCTTAGTTAATAAAACTTTTTTTTGCAATAGGTGATCTAATGTCCAATAGAAAAGTTGGGTATATAGCCTTTCATCATATTCTCTTCTATTTGTCAATTATGTAATGCAAATTTGAAGGTTTATTTCAAGTTTCATCTTGCCACAATATTTTAGATTGGGTTTATAGTCTCCTTCTGATAAGTACTTGGTTCTTATAAGGACCAAAAGTGTCTTCCGAATAGGGATATTAGGTTTGTGGGCATACCACCATCTTGTCATGCTACAAAGTATCTTCAAGAGATTATAATCTCAAATTTCATTTCTTAAATAATTTTTCCATGTATTCTATACATGTTAAAAAAATTCCCACCCTAGAATGCCAAGGAAGCTTAATATGAGAAATTCCATGTGAAATGTGGTTAAATTGTTTTGACTTTTAGTATGTTGTCTCTTTTTATAGTTTCCTGTTGTATTATTTGGTGGGTTTTCATCATTTGAAATATCTTGAGTGGATTTTTTTTTTAACTTTTCTTAAGTTTCAAGATCCTCCTCACATCTAATATCTTTCTAGATCTTACTTCTAGCTCATCCCAAACCCATTCTTCCATAGCATATTCATTATTTATGTTTTAACTATTGATATCAAGTATGATTTATCCTCTTGAGTTAGCCTCATGCATGGTGTCTTAGACTATTATTCTTAAAGAATGTAGTGCTTTCAATTCTTCTTCTCCAATTTTTTCTTATGTTATCTTCTTTATGCATGCCTTACTCATATTAATTATGTATAGGGGTATGTGTATTAACTTTTTTTTGTCAAAGAATGATATTTATTCTTTATAGGAGTTAATTGTCCCATTATAGTTTACAAACCATTCTAAATTTAGTAAAATGTTGAAGGTATTAAAAATCTCTTTCATCTCTATTACTTCAAAGTCTAATTTTTTCTTGACCCCTTAAATTAACTTCAATATTTCTCCAAGTTCCAACCATACAAATGGAAGTACCATCCACAAGATCAATGTTAAAGGGGTATCATAGACTACTATCCTCCTAAATTCTTCCCAAACTCTTTTAGCTATAAATGATTTTGAGGTCAAATATTATGTTTTTAAAATGTTTGTTGTTTAGTTTAAGTTTTACTATAATTTGTTTCTTCTTCCATCTTCATGAGCTTGAATAATGTGTACTTGCTCAAATTTCTCTATTAGGTCCTCAAAAATGATTGGAGCTATATCCACTTGAGATAAAGAAGGAAAATGCTACAAAGTAAACCCTACTAGTTATTGTGATCATTGTGGGAAAGATGCTTTATTACTTGCACTAATAGGAAATCTAGTTTGTTGGATCAAGAAGATTTGTTCAATATTAATATTAAGATGTTAATATTCATGTACACATTCTAATTCTTGTTCTCAAAATATCTTGATTTCCAAAGGTTTGGTTGAAACTTTTGGCCTAAATTATTATTAACGCCCCAAGTTAATTGGTTTGGTTGAATCAAATAATAAGATACTATTCTAATTAGTAAGAAACACAAAATGAAAATTAGTGATAACACTAATGATTATGGACTTCTTATATGATCCTACTTAATAACCCTTTAAGACAATCAAATTCCCTATTATCATCTATGAAATATTTATGGTAGTCTTTAAACACAAGCTAATAATTCAATTTTAAACATGAGAATGGAGAGGAAAATAACCCTTAATTATCTCTCTGAAAGAAATACAACATAAAGGAGATGATTCTAATAGTAAACCTATGTTCATATATTCATTTAATAGAGACAAGAATCAAAATAAAAGTGGCATATGTACAACATGAAAATTGTTTGTATTACTTTTAAAAAAGTGTTGTCTGAAATGCAAATAGATTTTACTCAGATTTTCATTCTGATTTTTGAAGTGTTTAGATACTTTTCTTTAAATTTTTTGAAGAGGGTATGGGCGTCCATCATATTATAAAGGATAGAGGAATTTTGTGCATTTTCCCTAGTAGACATGTATGTGAAATGTGGAAGAATTGACAAGGCAAGTGAATTGTTTGAAGGATATGCACAAAATAGATTTTTAAAAAAGGGTTTAGAAACTTTCAAGAAAATGCAATTGGCAGGTGTAAAGCCAAATTTCACAACCTTTTCCAACATCCTCCCTGCCCATACCAAAATGGGAGCTTTGGAACAGGGTATGGACATCCATCGAAGCTTAATGGGAAGGCAGTTAATGACAGATATAAAATAGCTCTAGAAATGCTTTGGTCAAAATGTGGAAGCATAGATAAGGCACATGAACTCTTTGACAAAATGCCTCCAAGAAATGCATTCTCATGGAATGCTCTGAGTGCAAGATATTCACAAAATGGATTTGTTGAAAATACTTTAGAAACTTTAAAGAAAATATAGTTGGCAAGTGTAAAGCCATATTCTACAACCTTTATCTACATCCTCAAAGTCTATGCCGAATGGGAGCTTTGGAACAGGGTATGGACATCCATCAAAGCATAAAGGATAGAACAAATGCAATTAGCAGAGCCAAATTATGAATTTAAAAGGGTTTGTTGAAAAGGCTTTAGAATCTTTCAAGCAAATGCAATTGGCAGATATAAAGCCAAATTCCACAACCTTCGCCCTTCCCATGCCAAAATGGGAGCTTTTGAATAGGGTATGGATGTGTACAAAATGTGGAAGCATTGACAAGGTGAATGAACCATTTGAAGTTGATAGTCAAGCAAGAAATTTGGTCTCATGGAATGCCATGATTAAAGGATACACACAAAATGGATTTGTTTTATTCTAGGGTTTAGAAACTTTTAAGCAAATGCAATTCAATTCACTACACACACAACCATGAATGCGAAATGGGGAAGCATATAGCCAACCTGTGGAGGATATCGAGCAGGAGGGTGATGCATTATGGAGGACGTCACTAGAAGGAGATGCACTTTAGGGTGGTGATTTCATAGCCCAAGTTCACCCAGAATTTCATCGAGCACATGCAGATGAAAATGACCAGCAGTAATAATGATTTGAAAAAAAACCTAATTTGGGGTTTCAAGCAAACACCCTTTCGTTCGAACCCATTTTTTAAATATTTAAAAAAATGAACGTTATGGGTTCAAGAAAAATATGGGGTTTGCTCGAACCCTATGATTCGCTCAAACATATTTATTGGTTCACTTGAACCAATTAGTTTGAGTGAACCCTTTGAATTTGTTGGAGGGCCCAAAATGCATTTTTGCTTCCTCCATAAAATTGTAAACCACTTATGTGTCCCTACCCCTCATCAAATCAGCTAATGTCATCTTAGGGGTCATATGCACTTGGAAATGGTTGATAAAGGCAGTGTAAGTGGAAGCATGGTTAGAAGAATCTCCTTTCCCTCCATATTTCTCAAACCTAGGAATCTCTATACAATGTGGTATCGACATTATTAATATCTCCAAGGATAAGGGATTGTCTTTGACATAGTATGAAGGTTGGCTATTTTGATTTTGGTTTATGGTGGAATTTTTTTTTGAAGGGATGAAACATTTTGCAAAATTTGGTTAAGGATGGCATCATTGGTTGTATTTTGAGATGGAGGTGAATATGGTGGAGGTGTATATGTCTTTGAAGGGGAAGTGAATGTAACACTTATGGGAAGTAAAGTTGTAGGAGATATGATGTGAGACACCACAAAGGTATAAGGATTGCTAGTGGAAATACATAAGGTAGGAATGACATTACTAGTAGGTTTCATCATTGTGGTAACTTGAGTGTTTTTATAGGTAGGAATAGAGGCAGTGGTTGTAGGAGGAGGAATTTGAGTTCCTCCTTGAATTTGAGTATTATTCAAGGTTTGAGCACAACTATTCATTGAGGTAAGATGTTTTCCAAAAAATTGAGCTAAGTTATCTACAATTTCTATTCCTTGTTCACTTTTAATCATGTAGTGTATGTTATCTATGGTAGGAATAGCAGTGTTGGAAATTTTTTGCTAATTCTTCATGGATTTTGGGTTATCTAGCTCTTTCACTCATAGTGTTGACACTAGTTCACTAGGTATGGACCATACCCTTGACAACTCTTTACCTTCAAGTAGTATGACAAGTGTTGAAACAATGGTTTGCTAATTCTTCATGGATTTGGATTATGTTTTCTTGAGGGATACTAGCAACCATTGTTTCAACACTTATCATACTACTTGAAGGTAAAGAGTTGTCAAGGGTATGGTCCATACCTAGTGAACTAGTGTCAACACTATGAGTGAAAGAGCTAGATAACCCAAAATCCATGATGAGTGTGTTATCGTGGGATGACATGAGTATCAAACTATGTCTCACTATAGTATTAGAAAAAAGACACCAAGTTGTAAACCTCATGCAAAGGAAAATCAATGAATGCAAGATAAATGCAATGAACATAAGATAAATGATATGCTTTAAATCCAATTCTTATGTTTACAAATGAACTTGAAATGAAATGAGTGAAATAAAAACTCGACAAACTGAAATAGAGATCTGATAACAACAAACTGAACCACAAAAAAGAAGTTTGGAATGCTGTAAAATATAGATTCAGGTCTGATACGGGACTAAATCACCTAGATGGGAGAATGAGTTTGAGTTGGGGTTTCTAGAAGAATCAATTACTAAAAAATAGACAATGCAAAATTCTCAAAAAATTGGAAAAACCACCTATACAAGGACTAAATCGCCCAAGTGGGTGAATGGGACTTGGGTGAATGAGTCCCAAATTAGGGTTTTTACACCAAATTTAGTGAATTCTGAGTTGATGTTAAGGTTTCTAGTTTGTATGTTGACCTGACTATTTGTAATTACAGTTTTCCAATGAAATTCAATGATGCAAGATGCAAAAATGCAACCTATATGCACTTTTCCACTAATGCAATATTTAAGAGTCCTAAATGCAATTCAACTAATACAAATATAATGAAACATTAACCTAGATCTAGGACTACAATTTTCTCCAAATCATAAATGCAAGTGTCCAAAGGTCGGGTTCACCAAAATGAACCGAAAGAAATAGGGTTCCACCCTATAGGAGATGGAACTTAGGAGGCTATTTCACTCTCAGTTCATTAGGAAACCCTGGAGATCCCTCAACCCAATTGATTCAATTGAGGGAAGGAAACTACTAGGGGGTTTCCTTAGGTGTGATTAAAAATGGGGTTCACCACTAAGTGAATGCTTAGAAAGAAAGAAATGAAAGTAATATGAAAATCTAACTATGTGACCTAGAAAATGAAACCTAAAATAGTAATGAGAAACTGAAGATAAACAAAGAAGCACCTAGAAGATTGGAGATGTCCAAAACAAGGTATGCAACTCTAAAATTCTAATTTTTGAATCTCACTCGGACTGATACGCCAGACTGGGCAATTTAAAATTTCTATTGAAATTTGGGCAGAATATGGAATTTTCTGTTGGTAAATCATGATCTATAAAAAGCTACTAAAAATAGGTATACTAGGACTCATACACCCAAGGTGGTGATTTGGTCCTAGTATTAGGGTTTGACTAAAAATTTTGTATCCTTGAGTGATCTTATGTAGCTTTCGTCTTATCTGATCTTCATGTCTGGAAATTCTAAATTTTGATCTTTAGGTGAGTTTCCATGAAGATAACAACATTGAAAACTTTCTTCAATCTTGCAACTTTGTCTTCAAAGGATATTCAAGCTCCTAATCACCTAGATCTACAATCACACATGAAGAAGGATTTTTTTTGTTGTGTTAGGGAATGGGGGTTTTCCTTGGTCAAACCTTGAAATGAAATGAAATAGAATGAAGGAATGATGAATGAATAATATGCAATGTTGCAACTCACCAAAACCTTGAAATAAAGGTTGTAAGAATGTGAAATGGATCCAATGGATGTGGATCTTGACTCTTGATCTTGATATGACATAATGTGTTTGAATGCTTGCTTGAATCATAAAAACCTACATCACAAATGTTATCTCAAAAACACACATGATGCATGATGACTTTGACATGATCCATAAACTTTGAATTCTACTCCAAATTATTGATAATCAGCTCTTGAATGCTCTTGAATGATCTTGTGAAAGTACTCTTGATTGCTTATAAAATTTTATTTTGTTAGATCTTGTTATGAGAAATTATATAAAATAACCTTGTATTTATACTTGTTTATGCCAAATTTCTTGAAATTACAACACTACAAGCCGACATCAAATCTAGGATAATAAAATCCCACCAAGAATTTTATTTGAAATAGGTCTTGGTTAAAGTATGACTCATACACTGGTTGGAGCATATGAGTCCTAATATCTTAAACACAGGACACAAACTCTAAAAAGTGTTAAGTTCAAGGTAATGTTTAAAATCAAGCCTTGAGACTTAGGTGGGACCCATACACCCAAAGTGGTGTATGAGTCCCAAATCACTAGATTTGGAACAAACACCTCAAAAATTGAATCATGATTTTTCCATTATAAAGTGTTAGGATTGTCCTAGGAAAAATGCATTAAATAAGGCTTGTGGATGCAAAATAAGACCAAATGAGGCATAAAGAAGCCCAATTTTAGTAGGGAGGGCCCAAACAAGTGTGAAATGTAAATGGATACATTTTTCTACACTATAAAAAGAATGTTTTTTTTGTGAGGGCCAATCTATCCTCTACCCATCTGCTAGAGTGTTTCCATTTCAACCTATTTGTATGCATATTTTTTCCTATCCAACCTCTTTAGAGGGTTTTGTGATTTTATTGTTGTTGAGAGGGTTTCATTTACTTTCAGGATAAAATCCAAATTTGTAGGTTTACTTGTTGTGCTAGTTTCTAACATATAGATAATTTATTTATGAGGAGATCTTGATCCGATCTTATGAGCAATTAACATCATTTTCACATTAACTAAAGGAAGAGGCTTCTAGAAGGTGGCATAAAACCTTGCACATTATGGCCTCTCATCCTCACCATTTGTTAGCCTCTATCACTAGAGATCACATTTCATGCCTCAACCAAGTTAATCTTGGTGAAGTTGTAGTGCATTGCCCCTTTGTGGCAAGGTGGATGTGACTAGTTTCATTATTGCATGACCATCTTATGTTCTCTATTCTTTAGTGTCTCCTTTGCAAAAAATTTATATTTTTTCTCAAGGATTCATTCAAAAAATTTGATTAGTAGTTTGTGGCCTCTATTTACCATTGTTTCCGTTCGACCTTCCATCATTTATTTGTGACTTATCATCATTTAGTTGTGACCTACACATCATTTTATTGATGGCTTTGGCTTGGAATAGAGACTCAAACGCCCTCCACACCCCCATGTGGCCTACAAAAACTCCCATCTAGCACCCTCTAATCAATCAAAAGAAGCATACCATCCAACAACGAGAGTCCATACAACATCATGTGGCATCCACACAAGGCCAATCTCTATGAGAGTTGACCAATTTGTGGGTTTTATGTGGCTGCATAGGAATGTTGTTGGGAGCATATACCTGGGAACTTCATTAGATATGTGGTGCCAAATGTGACCCAAGTTGCAACTCGAGGGAACTATCTATGTGTGGAGATCAATGATTTGAATCAAATACATATTTCCCATGACCTCCTCTATATAAGCAATATGCAACCCTTTTTGACCAAGTAAACCAATCAATAGATCCTCCACCTATGGATCCCCTCCCACACAATCTCTCTCCAAGAACCTCCATTAGGCACATGGACCTAATCAACTCCCACTTCATAGGTGGTTTGATTAAAGATTTATATTCCATTAATGATTATAATTTTATGCTAATATAATTTATTATAATATTACAAATTTCTTCTAACCACTAGTGGTTAGTTTAAACCGCCAAGTGCTTAGTGCTTATAAGTTTTTTTTTTCATTTTTTCATAACTTGCTAAAAGAGGGGAATTTTTCATGTGTGAATAGTTGATGAAAATATATTTCCATGATAAAGACTTAAGCATTAATAAATTTTAAAAATTGTGTTGGTTTAATGCATTTTTTTTTACCTTTGAAGTCACCAAATTTTAAGTAAATTTTGATAGAGCATAACTTTCACCCTGGTTATCAAAATTTTGTGATTTTTTTTTCATTACAATTATAATTTCATAAGGAATTTATTTTTTCTTGTAATTTAAATATTTGGATATCCCATTTTTAGAAATTATAAAAATCACTATGTAATATAAATAGTCAATTTGGCATCCAATCTTCACGTAGGTTGTAATTCTCTTGCACATTGTTTTGGGGTCCATGTTTTGGCACTAGTTATTTTGGGGGGTTAATCTTGCATTTTACATTGATATTTTGTTAATAATTAGGCCATGTATAGAAATTGCAAATAAAATGCACATATTATGAGAGCACTCAACATGTTGATGAGTTTCGTCCTCATACCTCACATTATCTCTGTAGGAGTTAATGGTGAACTCCTCAACACCCTAGGACCACCTACAACAAAATAATACCTTTCATAAGAGAGAAGTGGTAGAAACATCATGCTATGGTTATGGATGCAAGATTATCAAATTGAATATATGATGTACATATGATGCCTTGCTTATAAAGGCAAGTTGTGAGATAGGATTAGATAAGATCTTAACATGTGTCTTAATATTGTATAATGAGACAACTACCTCAACAAATATTAAATGACTTAGGAAATGAGCATTAAATGCCAAAATATAAGATAAGATCTAGTGACAACTAACAAAATCTAGAAAGATTCCCTCCTAAGACCTGAGTGGACTAAACATGTAAATAGGACCTAGATAGGTAAAATACTTATTCACACCAACACCCCACTTTAAGTACAACTTAGGGAGTATTATTACGGAAAGTCTACAATATCTATCTGAAATTGAAGTCTCCTTTGAACGCCCCCCTTTTCTCATGACCATTCAGTATAGCATTGAAATCCCCACCTAGGATATATGTTTTGTTTGGGCCTAAATCTAAAAAGGCTTTGATTTCTCCCCAAGTTTCTTTCTTCTTTATACAAGATGCTAGACCATATACATTTAGAAGAATGAATTTTAGGCTTGTAGTTAAAATTCTTACCTTACAATCCATTCATCACTTTCTAGCTTCCACCCACTCCAAATAGATTGACTGAGTCCTCTAGAGTATGGTGAAGCCACCAGATGCCCCAACTGATTCAATTACCTTCATCTACCAATATTTGCATTTTCTCATGAAGACCTCCATCTTTAGCATACTCTTTTTTGTTTCCTAAACCATGAAAATATTAGCCTTGGGTATTTCCATGTGGTGCCTCACCAACACATAGTTTATTAGGGGAATTTTTTCCCCTAACATTCCATGATAAGACTATTATAGCTCCTTTAGAAGGGTGATCCCCTTCCCTAATCTTCACATCTAAGTTATCTTTATTTATCCTTTTGTATCCTCATCCATATTCCACTTCTCTTGATGAGATTTTTTGCCCTTCTTCCTCCCCTTACCATAGTCTAGTGATTTCTTTGCTTCCTCATTTTGTTCTATCCCTAATATGTTGCGGTTAGGGATGATTGTTCTAATCCAACTAAAATTTTGGCATTAGGGAGGTTCTTTATTGCTCACCATTCTCCTTCTTTTAAAGCCTCCTCATTCTCTATATTTAGTGTTGACATAACATTGCAGTCTTCAATGCTCTCCAAGACCACAACCTTCATTAGACCTATTGGAATACACCTCCAACTTCCAAGATAGTGTCAAAAAACCCCATCTCTTGTGCTAGGGGTATTTCTTCACCCAAATATGCCAATGCATCCCCTATAATTATTAGATTGTTTGGTTGTTCTTTATTTCCATCCAATAACAAACCCTCTGATAACCTCTTGTCTATTTTTTCTTGGTGTGAGGACTCATCATGCCTTTCTTCTTGTACCAGTTGGGGATATCCTTGGCAAAACTATTGTTGGCCTCCATGAAATACCTAACATCACCATTCCTTGACCCTTTTCCAAGTTCTATGGGATCCTTTATTGGAGTTTTCATGAGTGGAGGTGGACTTGGGGCCAAATCTACTTCAACCCTCTATTTCCACCTGCCTTCCATTGTTATGATTTCATGATCATCCCACCCAGGCCTTCTAGGATTTATTTCCATATACATTTGAGCATAATCCACTTGCTCTTTGTGGTAGATGTTTTCGTTCACACATATGAATGCCCCAAATCTCATTTCCTATTATTTATAAGGCTTCTCTACCCCAATATTCAAGTAGAAAATTAAAGAGCTTGATCCAGGAATGTGTTTTTCCATTTCATGAGTTAATAGATTAAAATTTGGTTCCTAGTTTTTAATGTAGAAACCAATACCATCTAACATTAAAGGGCCATCATTCAGAATTGACAACTTTAGCTCTTTTGAAGAACAATCAACCAGAATAAATTCAATGGGAAGGAATTCGAGCCTTACCTCATCACCCCATTTATCCAACCTCCAACCTGATATCCTTCCTCTTGATGCATCCCTCCTACACCACTTAGTGAAAAAAGTGCAAGACTTTATATGCTCCAAGCTAGATCACATGATTGCCTCCAGAATAACCATGGCTTTGGTACTGGGTGGCACTATCCTTCTGTTATTCACCCCATCTTGGGATCTTCCTAAATTCCTTATGGGTTAATTTTTCTCTCAACTTCCGAACACATTTGGATTCAACCCAAAGATATCTCTATTACCTTTTCCCCCATTCAGTCATTTCCCTAGCCAAGTGGTATTTGCACTGGTTGCAAAGGGAGGGGATGAATTGGCCTTATCCCAATTTGAATTGTGATTAGATCTATTCCTTTTACCCCAATTCGTTTATGATGTTTGCACCTTCCAACACATTTGATTGATCCAGAGAGATAAGTTGGACAACCAAGAATCCTTTCAAGATGACACATTATTTTTCCAAAACTGCCCATGCCCCTAGCTCTGCTACACCCAATCTTTCCTTTCCCTCAAATTCTAGGAGTAAGAAGAGCCATTGAGATGTCTTATGTTTTGGAAATATAATCTCAACTACTACATCTATCTTGACAATATCAACATTAAAATAACATTGAAGAAAAATTTAGAAGCTAGATTTTCAAAAAGATTTGAAAGGATTTCTCAAAACAAAAAACAAAAAAACATTAATTGTACAATTAAATGCTAATTTAATAGCCATCGAGGGAGAAAGATAGACTAAGATATGCAATCAAAAATATATTTAAAACTATCCTGAGTGGAGATCTAGAAGTAATGAATTTGAGCTAGAAAGAGGACTACTATGAAATTATTGTTTGATCCAGTAATATGTCTTCAAAGGAGGACATATTGATAGAAGTTGAAAGAAGCCTCTTGAAGAGGATGCACACGTAGCTGCTAAATAAGAAAAATTGATAAAGAAATTTGTAGCTGAGATTAAGTGGGTTTTTTTCAAATCTAATCTCAACTACTCCACCTTTCTTGACCATATCAACATTAAAATAGCTTTGACTTGACAAATTTAGAAGCCAAATTTTGAAAAAGATTTGAAAGGATTTCTCATTAACTCACCGCAAGGTTCACATGCTTTCTAGGTAGATAAAATATATTATTTTATGTTTGTTCTTTGTCTCTTGAATATGCTTAGGTTTCTATATATTGTGCAATCTACATTTTGTTAACCACTTTGGAAAGAGTCCAGCTCTGAAGAGCTATAAAAGGGTTGTAAAAAACTTTGAGTAACAGTGAATGTAATGGTGTCAAAGAGTAGCAACTCCAACAACATTAATTAAAATAGACCAACCAAGTAGGGAAAAAAATAATAATTACAATTAAATGCTAATGTAACAACCATTGAGGGAGAAAGAAAGACTAAGATATGCAATCAAAAATATATTTAAAATTGTCCTGAGTGGAGATCTAGAAGTAATGAATCTGAGCTGGAAAAAGGACTACTATGAAATTATTGTTTGATCCAATAAGATGTCTTCAAAGCAGGACACCGTGAAAGAAGTTGAAAGAAGCCTCTTGAAGAGGACACACACGTAGTTGCTAAATAAGAAAAAATGATAAATAAATTCATAGCTAAGATTAAGGGGGAGTGTTGGAAATCTAATCTCAACTACTGCACCTGTCTTGACCGTATCAGCATTAAAATAGCATTGAAGACAAATTCAGAAGCTAGATTTTGGAAAAGATTTGAAAGGATTTCTCATTAACTCACCATAGGGTTCACATGCTTTCTGGGTAGATAAAATATATTATTTTATGTTTTTTCTTTGTCTCTCGAATGTGCTTAGGTTTCTATATATTATGCAGTCTGCATTTTGTTAACCACTCTAGAAAGAGTCCGACTTTGAAGAGCTGTAAAAGGGTTGTAAGAAACTTTGATTAATAGTGAATGTAATGGTGTCAAAGAGCAACAACTCCAACAATAGTAAGGAGAATGTAACTTGGTAGTAGGTTTTTCAATGAGCAAAATCTCAAGCATTTGTCTAAATGTAGGTTGTAATGGTGTTTGTCAAGGAGCAACATCTCCAAGAATCTTAGAAGATTTGTAATGATGTTTGAGTAGCAACTCAACCTATGCAATTTTTGTCTATGAATGAGCAACAACTCACAAGTTTTATGTAATGTTTTTATTCTGATCAATACAAGTCTTATTTCTATTTCTGTTTGTTTTCTCCTGCCATTACATTCTAATAATAATATTTTTTTTAATAATTTTTAAACACAAAATAATTTATATTCATTTAGATAAAACATTACATTAGTCTTTCCATCATCTGAGCTTGGGCTCTTTCATAGACAACTTCATACAACAAACTCACAAATTCTTACAACTTCTTGAAATGGCTTCTTATAGCTCTACGGAGTTGGACTCTTGAAGGAGTGAGTTCCAAAATACAAAACCAACCATTATATAGAATGCTTAATGCATACAGTGGAGAGAGAACATGAAATAATATTTTCTAAATCACCCATAAAACATGTGAGATCAAGAGATATAATAGAGGACAATTTGGAGAAATAAATGAAAAACCATTCGAATCCATCAAAAATCTTTAGTAGGATCTTCTTTTCATGTTGTAATTAATATTGAGGTTAACTTCCCATTAGGAGGATACGGAGATGCTAGGTTCTGCTGGAAAACTCAATGAAGTAATTGGGATTACAATCTCCAACATTCTACCACTATTATCAGGGGACTTGAGGACATTCTAGTCTCTTTTGACCTAGGGGTGATTTTTTAATCGAACCCTAGAACTACACCCATTAAGCCATGGCCTACTTTATTTGCCATGAGGACCCATATTGTTTCTATTAAATCTAGAATTTCCATCCCTTCGAAAATTCTCCTTCCTCCATGGTTGCTCATTCCACGGTTGAAACATAGTTTCCCTCCCTTTTCTTTCCACCTGCAATGGCCATTCTGCGTCCGCTTTGTCCGCCTAGTAATCGATTCATCACTCCTCAACTATTTTCGCTCCTTTATGAATTGTATTAGACCAAAACATATTATTGATTGCCTTCTATACCACTTCGTAATTAATTGTTTCTTTAACATAATTTAAAAATAGAAATACTCTCTACCTTTTTTTAATATAAATATAATGGAATCATAAATAATAAATGACTTTAAAAAAAAATTCCCCTTTTTAAATGCAACCCTAGTAAAAAAAATCTGAAAAGTAAATTCCAATAATCCGCTACAGCAATACGTAATTTGAACGCAAGTAACATAATTTTAGTTCAACACTAATAGACAGAAAAAAAATGACTACGAAGAAAATATCTATGTTCTCCCGTGTTCCCCTAAGAAACAGACTGGATTTTAATAATATCGTCTTACAATTTCTAATACATGCCATACACAACCAAAGTAAAAGAAAAGTCGAAGCAGACGATTCTATAAGTGCCCTGACTAATTGTTGGTTGATGCATCTCATCTACAGGCCTCTCTATTCTCAATGAATTAGCGTTGGTTGATACGGAAGCCAACTGGAGAGTTGACAGAATCGATAGATACCCGGACGCCTTGCTGCTGAATATTGCCTATGATAGACAGACTGCCATCTGTGGGTGCAAAGGCCAGGCAAAAGGTTCCCATGATATCCACAGCAGTCAGATAATTTTCAGCTGGGAGAGTCAAAATGGCCCCGTTGAGAAAATGAAAACTCAAGGTGGGAACGCGGACCGTTTGGAGGCCAGCGAAGTCATAGCAAGTGTCGAATAAGAACATCCCTTCTGCCCGAGGAAGATGTCGGGTGCTCACAACGAAGGCATCACACATGGCTTCCTAAGCATCCCTCTGCAGCCGCGTGACGGCCGTGCCCGAGTCCACTATCACGCCTCCCTCACCCTTTTCATCGAACTCAAAGACCTAGTGCGGAAGAGAAACGAGCAACCCGCCGACGCTGATGGCAGTCAGTGGAACATAATAAAACGTACCCAGTCGTGGGTTTCGGAGAAGCGGAACGGAGACGTACCCAACAGGCGAGACCGAGTCGGACCGAACTCGAGCGCGCCGGAGGATGCAGACGTGCGGTCGGCGAGGCAGTACGAAAACTTGGTACCATATGACCCGAGCTGGGAATGGAACGACAAGGCGCCGGCCCCGAGACCAATCAACCCGGCCGCGCCTACGAACAAGCCCTGGTTATCATGGCCACACCCGATTGCCACGTTTTGAACTATTGTGTTCCCGAATGTGAGCGTCTCCGTAGCGAAGCTACCGACGGAATGAGACCCGTCTCCATACGCTACCTTATACACACACACGCGGCTGTTGCAGCCAGACTCCTCAAGCTCACTACACACAGCAGAACTGCACGAAATGGAGGTGAAGGAAGCCGAGGAGGACGGATCGAAGACCGGATCGATCTTATCGTAGCAATCTTTGCATGGCTGGCACTGGACCCATAAAATGTCGCTGCCTGTGTCCAACACGAGGTACTGCTCCCTCGCCGGCGTTCCTACGCCTATGCGGGTAAAGTATTCCCCGCTACCATCCATCGTACCGGACGTCACCTCGCCTCTGAAATTCTCAATTTTGGCCTTGATCTCTATTCCTCTTTCTTTCTCCTTCCCCTTCAATTTTCGCTCTACCCGCCTGTTGAGCGCCTTCACCCGTCCGGATTCCCTTTGCAGCTTCTCTCTAAACCTCTGCTCGTAGCTCACGTTTCCCATCACTAGACTATCTCTGTGGAAAACTTGCAGCCTCCACGCATTGTTTCCCACATCCTCCTCTTGTTGATAGGTTTTATATGCTTCCAGTGGGGCTGAGCTCACTTTCCTAAGCCGAGCAGCGATATCCAGTGCATGATAATGACCCACCTCGTTTCTCTACCCAAGCAACGTCAACGAGCAAGAGGAACGTATAAAAGGAAATTGTAACCCAAATTGACAATGGAACAAGAAATCTAGGAAGACCCGTTTTATAGAATACAGGTCACGCCTCTCTCTTCTTCGTTCACCTCTCAACTTTTACTTCTCTCACTCTATCGTACCGAGAGCATTGCCAAAACACTCTTGAGTGGCTCGCTTAGAGAGCATGACAACAACTGATCTCAGAGTAATCAGAGAGTAGCAGCTGCCATACAGAGACCAACAAGCTAAAATACTATATAATTTCAGTCCCTCTTCTCACTGATTTTCTAACTATAACCTACAATCTTTCTGTATCGCTCCTGAATTTATACCTGTGCTTGATTGTAATGTGTTGCACCACAATGAGTAGCATCTATGATTTTATAATGATTTGTTGTTATTGGTCTTGTATCGTGCCAACTATTTCCCAATCTCACATATTGAGGGGTCTCCACTAGCCATTGTTTCCACTACTCCCATGCCATTGAAATCGTCCCGACCTGGCAATCTCCTATTGTATGACACAATGTCACATATGTTGGATCGACCACCCATCCTTACTTTTCAGGATCTTAAGAAATACAAACAATGGTCGTTGTTGATAACGTTTTGATTGGGCAACATCTTAAATGTGGGTTCAGATTCAATTTTTTTAGTGTTTAATTTGTTTTGAAATTCACACTTACACTCGTCTTAACCGCGTGTTTACATTCCATTAAACGCATCTACCACCAGCCTGGCTTGAATAGACCTGGGTGTTTTCATGTATATTGAGTAGGGCTGTTTAATTAAGCAAGGCGACATCTGTCAACAGGCCTAACTTTAAGTTCTGGCAGACTCATTGTGTTTTAAATACTAAAATCAAGACTAAATTTTCTTGCCATCACTTTCCCAACTAAGAGAATTGTAATCATTTAATTTATATTCATGATTGAATTCTTTTAATTATATTGTGGACACATAATAAACTTAATAGAAATTATCATTTTAAAATGTTAATTTTGTAAGAGGGTAGATAGTTTATTGGTAAAGATTAGGGATCAAATTTGGTTTTGTCTATTACATAATTATTTTGTGATGATTATCTATTTAAATTTATATTTTAAGTGTCAAGACATGATTTATTTTAAAAAATAAAATTATTTAATAGAATCAATCTATTAAAAAAATCAATTTCATGTTATAATCATTCTAAAATTTTGATTGAATATTATAATAAAAATATTTTAAAATACAATCATATAGCCATTATATTTAAATTATATTAAAATACTTTGAGTTTGCTGTCTTATGAAGTTAATATTGATTTATTAGATCTTAAATTTAAAGTTTTTTTTTTTTAATATATGTAGTTTAAATATGTTAATGAATATTCAAAGATGTCAACAAATACTTATATAAGAAATATAAATACATGAAATACTTACAAAATGAAATATTTAGAGAGATATAGTTTTTAGTAAGATTTATTTTTCCTCTCTATATGTTTATGTGCTTTGTGAATTTTTTTCTAATTATATTTAATTATGCGGGTTGGTAAATATAATTCTTTCGAATAAATTGTTACATTTTCATTAGTTGAATTTATTTGATCCACTAAAGTATTTGTCTCATGATAGGTAAGTTTTGTGTTGATTACAAAAGGCTCTTTTGTGTGATTATTAATGAGATTTCATAAATTAAGTAGGGTTACACAAAATTTAGTAATGATGACATTGGGTTATTCATACATACATCACATTTATGATGGAGGTGAAATAAATTTCATGCACTAAAATTAGTAGTTATTAACATTATTTTTTAGTTTAGAAATGCGGTAGTTGAAACATTTTACCCTTCATGATAGGAAATGGTGTAACGTGATGTTTTAGTTGAGAAATATGGTAGCTAAAAAATTTTACCCTTCATAATAAATAACATCACTAGCTTGTGTAATCTATCTAGAACGAAAAAAGAAAGGAAACTATACCATTCATGAAGGGATATGCTTTTGGTTATAACAAAGCACATTACTATCTCGCTCATTCAATATTGTTTCTTTGTGTACTGCAATCAACTTTGTGTTGATTCTAGGTCAAAAAATGTTGAAGTCTTTGAGTAATGAGAAGGGTGGAAAAAAAAATAGTTAGAGACGAGGGAAATAATGTAATATAGAGTAATTTCAAGGGAAGAAGAGAAATAAAAATGATGCGGTGAAGTTTTTATGTATACTATTTCAATGAGGATCTTCAGTGAGTGTTCCATATTGAAATTTATAAATACTACTAATAATAATGAGTAGCATCTAAAAACATGAAATGAGAACTAACATGTAATTACTCGATAACATTATTAATAAGCAATTAAATATAAAATAAAAATAGGGAATTTGTTGGGCATGGTGAAAGCCATCAAAATGATCTAATGAAGTTTGAAATAAGCATGATGTTGTAATAGGCATGAGTGCATGAAGAAAATATAGTTCTTTTGAGAATGAAGAGATGAAAATTATGTATTTATGATATTGAAGACATGAAAATAATAGAATTGTGATGGGAATGAAGCCATAAGAAACATGAAGTAAGTATTACAATCATTTTAATCAAAGAAAGGTTAGAGATAATATATGGTTCTCCAATTGGTTACATCCAAAGCATGTCCAAGTAATTGGGAGAGGAGAAAATATATGATCATTGAAACCCAATTTAATCATATAATAAGTTTCATATATAATATTGTGTGACAATCTAATGATTTTTTTAGTGGCTAATATTTGCCAATTGGCTAATAGTTTGAGCTACAATATGACTTGAATCGCCACATTTTTACAAAATATTATTATAGTCTTATTTAAATCACCAACTAATTTATTTTATTAAAAAATTCAACTCAAAAATTCACCACAATATTCGATACATGATTAGATCAAATTTGCCTAAATTTTATAAATTATAGTAGAAAACCATATTAATTCACCAATAGTTTATCATAATTATTAGTTGCTTTAGGACCATATCTCTAATTTTTAGTTTCCACCATTGATTTATTATATAATCTAATGGCCCTTGTATTCCACAAGGTTAAATGTACCCATAATCTGTAATTCTCATGGGCCCCACAATTTTGGGTATCATGAGCATTATAGATTGTGGGTAATTTTACCTTATAGAGTACAATGAGGGTCGTTAGATCAATATATAAAAGTAACTTTGAGCCCCATGAGAATTACAGATCATGGGTACATTTTACCTTGCAAAATATAATGAGATCCATTTTATTATATTTTAAAACAATGGTGGAAAGTAAATATTATAGTCTACCTCTTCAACCCATCGATAATTTCCACCCTTGGGCCCCTACATTTCCATGAGAATTATTTTTAGATTGGATAGATTTACCATCATAATTAATGTATTTTCCTATTATTTTTCAAGATTCACCAAGATTTTCTACAAAATTTTAGTGATGTAAAAAAAATTGCCAATACAACTAATATTTTTTTGAAAAAAGGAAAGATTTTCCAATAGAAATTAATATTTTTTCCTTAAAAATTAAAAGATTCACCAAGATTTTATATATTTTATTGAGGGGGGTTTCTTAAATTTATCATTGGGTGACACACATTTCCTAAGATAATGGGATGTGATCATGAAAGCATGTGTAAAAATGGGAAATAATATATCCTTAATGCTTTCCTAATTAAGGCCATAAACAAGTTATAATAGCCATAATATAAAATAACATCAAGTAAGTGTTAGGATTAAGGTTTCATCCACCTTCTAAATCCTATGTTATGGTTCAAATGTCCTTGGAATGTGTCACTAGGTACTTAAGGGGTGATGGGTCTACTAGCAATAGTAAAGATGATGTGTGGACATAAATATTTTATATTATTTTCCCCAAATTTGGATGCCTAGAATGTGATAATAAAAGTTAAGGGAACTGATAAATGACTGATTGTTAGGATTCTCTAAGTGGGTTCTTGTAAAAATGCAACGAGTGTCACTTGGTTTTCCATCATTTACTACAATTAATGTAATGTTTATATCTCAAGATTGGGTGCCCAAGTTGGAGGGAAAGTATTGGAAGCCAAAATAGCTGTGCTTTCATTTTTTGTGGAGGATTTCCAAAGGTTGGGTCATTTGGATTGAAGAGTCATATTTTGAAGCCTTGTTTTGGGCTTAAGAACTTTTTAGACATCATTAAAATTAGCTCTTTGGATGTAGAAAGTATGATTAATAGTTGAATGTAGTGTTAATCTATAGGAACAAGGATAGGTTGAAGCATAAGGAGGTTGTTCATAGGTACAAAATTTCTTCCATGGTGGATGAAAAGAGAAGAATAGAAGTGGTTGTATTGTAATCTCATTTATTTGATGATATTGCATACTTGGCCTCTCTTCTTGGTGGATTTTTTTTGCAAGGATTTCTCCATGTAAATCATGTGTTATGTGATGCTCTTGTATTTTTTATTTGTGCCTCATTGATTCTATTTTATTGTAATGGTATTCTTCATATATTGTTATTATAAGCTCACATAAGGTAGTGCTTATAAGCATGTAATGTTGGCTGATTTTTAGCATAATAAAGAAGATGGGTCTAATAATGGTACTTCCATATTAAGGCAACTTAATTTTAAAATTTGTATATAAGTTTTAGATTTTTATGTTGGTGTAACTAAGACTTGAATCTCATCCATTGAAGTCATATTTTGATAGATCTATTGAATTTCTCAACAATTGGTATTGAACCTATGTATTTCTCATCATTTGGTATTAGAGTTGAAGGTTAACTAGGTTAGATAGGTATTCCTTCTTTTTTATTTATTATCTTGAAAAGCTTGTGGAAATTTATTATAAGGAATTGGAGGCTGTTGGAAGGCTTGTGGGGTAGAAATGAATTCTATGTGACTTAACTTTATTTCGCATATTTGGGTCAGTGCAAGATCATGGGGGTCCAAACTGGGCCCTTAAGTGGCAACAAAAATTCAAAAAAATAGAGTTAGGAAACCTGATATAAAATTTTAAATATTTTGTTAACGTAATTTGAAAATTAAGTAAGAATAGAATTTGTAGAAAATTAAATGTGGTTTCTAAGTTACTAGTCCTTTTTTGGAAAAAAAAAAAACTATTTGGTGAAAAATTGAAATTTCAATGTAGTAGTACTAAATTTTCAAGAAAAAAAAGAAGGTGTACGTCTTGTTGATGGTCAAAAATAACACAACAACATTAAATAGAATATTTCTACCCTATTTCTCTTGAAAAAGACAAATAATCTAAAACCACCTATCTTCCAAGGTCTCTATAGTTGGTTCTCAACTGTGTTGTTATCATTCAATGGTCCATGCAACCATAATATTCAAGGGGCTTGTTGGTAAAAAAGTACAAACTAGATGGTACAAAGTAATTTAACATTGGGGGTTTAAATAAACAACAAAAAGATAGATCAAGGCATAGGACAACAAAGTATGAACATAGACTTCTTTTAATTCAGACATGAAATTATTATAATGAGTGTTTTCCTAATTCACTAAAACCATAGAACAATACAATTTATCAAACAATCCATACAATTGCATCCATTCATAGTGCAGATTTAAAGCATACAACTATTCATTACCACTTTTTTTTAGACATTTTCAATAACACCAGCCCATAAGATCATTACTAAAATTAACAAATCAACAAATACCAAGAAATATCATCCACAGATAACACAATAAAATGGTTTTCAAATTCAAAGTCTTCTATTGATTTTCATCAAATAAGAAACTATGAACACCAAACCTACAACAAGCTAACATAAGATCAACAAACACTTGTTAAACATGTTAGAAAGTCAAATCTAGCATTCCCTATGAAACTCTTAGCTAAAAAGGGAAGAAAAAATTAAAATGAACATATACTAAACAAAGGTAGCATGTAATCTAATTGAAATAGCTAAACCTCCATCCCATAGGGGGAGTGGTGCTTCTTTGATGTGAAAAAGAAGCCCTTTCTCAATCCCTTTGATAAGCTTTGATGTTGAATGTGATTCTAAGTGTGAAATTGATTAACTTAGCTAAAAATGATGAAAATGGTGATTGCTATGAAGTGAAAATGGCTATATTGATAATTCTTGAAGTTGTGGATCCATATTGTGAAGACAATTCTTCTATTTATAGAACTAAAGAGTTAAAGAATGAGCAGATTTGGTGAATGTGGGATAAAATGAGAGCCAATGAGAATGTGCCAAGTGTCACAATTCTATTGGAGGAAGGTGGAGCACATTTTAGGAAATATGTTGAGGAATGGGGGATGTAAGATGAATAAATGAAAATGTAAGAGGATTTGAAAGGTTGCAAGAAGAATTTAATGAATGTGGTTGGAAATTTGAAAGGATGTAAGAGAAGTATTTGCAAATGGAAGTGAATTTATTGAGGATATAGGAGATTTTTAAAATATTTGGAGATAAATTCAATAGAGGGTGGTTGAGAGGAATATTCCTTGGAATATGCCATTGTGAGGATAGATAGAGGACTTAGATAATTAAAATAAATGAATTTCATGTGCAACATGGTTAGTTGATGATGGGTTGATTTATCTCTTGAGGAGTTAAAATCTGGAGGATTTATTAATGTTGATTAGAAAGTGATTTAGGATTAATTAATTTGAGTGGGTTAGGGGATTGTGACATTTGATTTGATTTATTTAATCAAATGAAAAGACTTTAGGAAGATTTAATTAAATGATTTGATTTAATTAAATATGATGAATATTAGTTAAAAGAAGGGTGAATTAATCCAATAAAATTAATTATTTGATTAATAGCTAAATTTGTTGATTTTATTTAAATAATGATAATTATTCAATTAATTGGTTGGTTCAAAGTGATTTGAAAAGAAGTGTTAATTTATCATAATCAGATGCATAGTATCAATTAAGACCTTTTACTTGTCTACGATTTTCCCCTCTTTGAAATGAGGTACCTACCATGTTGGTTCAAAGAATAACACTGTAATGATCATAATTCAAAAATTTCTTTATTTTTTCAGATGCCCCACTGCTGCCTCAACAAAAGAAATTACATTACTACATTGCCCCCTTGAGAGATTGGGAAAAAATTGCAAAATTAGGTTGAGCTCATGATAAAGGTTCAACAAGGTTGCAGGCATGGAAAATAGCCTATGGGATACAAAAATAGGCTCACAACAACAAGAATGGGTCAAAAAAAGGTTCAATTGGCTTAAAACATATTAAAGAGCTCAAAAACCCTAAATTTTTTACATAGATAAGATTAGAGGGGTCATTTTGAAATCATTTGCACACCCAACCTTCTCGAAACCTTGACCTTTTGCCATGAGGTGCTGAAAAAATGGTGGTTTGTGTGCTTCCCAGACATTGAATGGATCTGGTTCGCAAGTTCTAGTGGCCTCAAGATGTAGGACCCCTAGTACGTCTTTTGAAACTTTTCTCATTTTTCACATTTTGATGCATTTATTAGGGTCCAAATAGGTATATCAAATGTGATCCTCTAAGACACTGCATTTGTTATGATCAGCATCTCTTTTTCCCATGTCAACCCATGTTTGCAGCATAGCGTCATGCGACGTTGTAGGGTCCCAAAGTTGCATAAAAAAATTTATCTTTCCTTTGCAAGATGGCGTTGTGCGGCCCTAGAAGAGTCTAATGTCACTTGAAAATAATGACTTGCCTTTGAGATGTAGCACCACATTTAATTTTAGTGTTGCTTTTGCAAAATGACAGAGTGTCATGTTTGCAAAATCTGACTCGCTTTACGTTAGGAGGATTTTTTAATTTTGAAAACATGCTAGGTTTGTGAATTTTAATTTCATGTGCATTCTAGATGCAGGAGGTCCTTCGAGTGCTCAACTCAAAGGAGCACAAAGGTCATATTTTACGTTGAGCGAGGCATTTATCGAATGAGGCATTATTTTTCCTAGGAGCGATTGGATTTGGGCATGTGGCCCAGATGTTTGGGGTGCGGACACATCTAGCCATGATGAAAGATTTGGTGGAGATATGGTAGAGAGAGACTTCATCGAACATCCATCTTTCAACCGGAGAGGCTACTATGACTTTGGAGGATGTATGATGGATCTTACGAATCACCATACATAGCGAGCGAATCATATACAATGTCGAGGCCGGTGGTGAAGCTATCTTTTGATTTTTTGGTGTCGATGAGTACAAGATAGACAGTGGTCAAATCAACCTTGCTTGATATGAGGGGATTGCCCCTAATTTGACCCTTTTTATTGGTGTGTTGATCTTGGGAATCCTTGTTTTGAATCACCAAGCCAGAGGCTGCAACATTGGATGGGGTATTGTTTGGTCTCGGATGATGGAGGAGATGACTGTCTATTCCTAGGAGCCAATTTTCCTAGCTTTATTGTATGATGATATGCACCAGGTTGTGTACTGTGAGGTCTGCAGCATTAGAGCGGGAGTTACACTTTTGCATGTTTGGGAATATGAGAACATAGTCATCTTGAGGCTAACTATAGCAGATGTTCAGACAGACCACAATGATCTTGTGGTTTATAGGTATGGGGGGATGGCCATTGTTCACTATATAGGTATTATAGGCATCCCGCACTGGAGGTGGGTTATTGATGAGATGATTGTATTTCAATGGAGACCCTGGTCTCCATGCCCATAGATGGCACGATGATGATGATAAATTATTTTACTACCGCCAAAATAGATACATGTGTAATGCCCCACCATGCAACCCTAGAGGAAGTTTCAATTCACTAAACAAGCATACTAATTTTTTTTTCAAAGAAGTGAATTAAACCCACATGTTCAACTAAATTGACAACATTCCCTAGGGTTACATAACTGAGATTACTTAAAACCCCATTAACATAAATCAACTAGAATACATTGAAAGTAAATAACACAAGTAATAACATTCAACATCATAGAAAGAAATGAGATATGATAAAGCATTCATTTACATAAATCAATTACAAAGGATCTATTACAATCCTCATTCCCGGAATGAGTACAATTACAAAAGTCTGATTATTACAAAGCCCACCTCATACACAAGAGGGGTAAAACAATATCATTACATTATGAGATACAAAGTACAAGAATCCAAAGGTAAGACAAGTGAGATGTCCATCAAGAAGTCTCACCACCAAGTACTGAAGATCAAGGGGACCCAATGGTTATGGTGCATGTTCCACCCAACCATGTGGTACCCGAAGGACCACCCCCCATGCTAGGAGATAGTAACCAAGTAACATGGACGAGAAACCTACCACCTCAAACCAAATGTAGACTCATACTGATACAAATTGACTCAACCACACATATGCACAATAAAGTCAAAACTCTAATCATGGTTACATTGCTTCCAGACATAATATAATCAATTGTGCTAAGGAAAACATACACACAACAAAACACAGTGTTATCCTAGACAGAGTGCCATCACAAGGTTTGTCATGAGATATCCTCTGGGCATTCTTCATAGGCTCCGAAAATCCTAGTGGCCTCAATCGAATCCTGGCACTCATACCAACTCAAGCAAAATCAACCACGTCTCATAAGGACGAGATAGTGATCTTGCCATTCCAGGCCTTCTCACCCACCCCAAGTCTAAACAAACCCTTGTGCCTGTGAGTGAGGTTAAATTATCTTGGTTAATGTGAACTACATCCTAATATGCTAAGTATATTATTTTAGTTATCACTTATTAAAAATACTTTTGAAGGTTACCCGGTTTACCTCTTTGGGCTCCGGCCCCTAACAAAATCCACTCTTCTAATTGGATAACACACTACACAATCTAAACTCCAAGGGTTACTCAAGTGTTACAGAATTGAACCAACATGCTTTCTCCTATCCTAGGAGGCAACCACAAGGAAATCCACTCCAACACTAGGAGGCAAACTGAACACTTGTAACACTACCCAAGGAAAAATCAAAAACAATAACTTAACAAGGGAATGACCCACATTCACCGGAAGACTTTACAATCCAAAGCTCAACACCCATTCTCAAAGTAATCATTAAAAGAGAAATCCATATAATCATGCATTGGCAATGAAAAATACTACATTTGGTTATCCTAAAACCATGTCCCTATCTAATGCGTTTTTGCAGCAAATAGAATAATGTCGTTCTAAGTTTACTTTTGTAACAATAAATTTCCATAAGATAACTATTTTTCGCAACATATTCAATCATGAGTAATACTAGACCCAAACAAAATTGTTTATCCAAGTCATTACGTAAACCTATCTTTAACAAGATATCAAATCCATATTTATCAGGAAAATCTCCTCATATTTAAATTTACTAAGCACTATTAAAACCAATACTTTTATCATAATCAAAACGAAATCAATTATATAAGAAAAATCTTTAAATAAAATTAAATATACCATATATATAATATTAATTTAAATTCTCTCTATATATACATATGTATATTAAATATTATATATATATATATTCATACATAATATAAAAAAAATTACATATAAGATATATATAAATTAAATATCATATATATATAAAAAAAAATCAAACTAAAAATAAAAATAAAATTTAAAACCGAATTAAAATAAAACAAAATTAAAAAGGTGAAAAGTAATAAACTTAATTCATAAAAATAAAATAAACAAAAAAAACAAAAAATTAAAAAAAAATTAAAGAAATCATTAATGGCGGGTCCGGACGGTACCGCCGGTACCCGCGGACTGTCCGCAGTCCCATCCATCGCCTGCGCCGACTGTACACTATGTACAGCGGCCGACATACACAGCAGGGGGCCGCAGTCCCCATTGGACAGTGCGTCCCCCCAAGTGGGTGGCGCACTGCCTAGTGGGTACTGCGTACCCACTGGTGCAAACAAAAAGTGGGGGCTGAACCCCCCCACACAAGCAAATTTTTTTTTTAATAAATTTTTTTCGTACGATACGTACGCAGGGTACGAACGTACATAGGCCCGTACGATAGCCAAAAAAAAACATTACACAGTAAATAAATTAAAATTTTATATATGTGTTTATATAAATTATATATATCATATTCAGAATATGGTATATGTAATGTATATTAACATATATATAATTTTTTTTTCAAAATTTCCTCTTCTAGTGAAATTGAAGAAAATAAGTTAACAACTAGAAAATAAATTTTGCAAACATTGAAACCTTTCAAAAGAAAGGTTAAATTCTGAATAGTAAATGAAACCATTCCCTTTTCTTGGTGTTTTCAGATAATTCTAAACACAAGAAGATTAATACATTGATCTAGGGTTTTTTCACAAATTTTCTAAAAAGGTTTGCATTTTAAAACACATAAATCTGAATATCAAAATATTGAAGTTTAACCTAGGGTTTCAAGAAAAATCCCCCATTTACAAATTTCATATCATTTTAAACTAAATAGGTTAAACTAGGAACAAGAAAACAAGGAAATAAAAGAGAACCTGGTTATTTGCAGCCACCAAATTTCTTGATGCAGAATTTCCTTTGAACTCTTCACAATTTCTTTTCCACAATGCAAAGAATTTCCAGCAAGCTTTTATCCAATAGCTCCACCTTCTTCACAGAATCTTTTCTCTCCTTTCAATTTAATTCCTCAACCAGAAAATAATTCCCTAAACTTTCATCAAAATCTCTCCAACAATTTTCATGCCTGTCCAAAAAAAGAAGGGAGAAGAATCCCCAAATTTTTCTGCCCTAAACTTATAAAACAACAATTCCTCCAAATTTCCAAAATAACCTAATGTAACCCTAATTCACTTTCAAATGCAAGAATTGAATTTACAAGTTAATTTCATTTCTCCTTTTTGGAAGGCCCTAACTTAGACTTTAAAGTAAAATTTCAATTTCTCAATATTCCCTTTTTGATTTAATTTAATTTTACAATCAATTACACTTACTTAATTATTATTAAATTATCTAATAACTAAATTCAATCACTTGAGATTTAAATTTAATTAAATAAACAATTTAACTTTAATTAACTTACTTACCATTATTTATTAATTAAATTTAATCCCTTGGGATTTAAATTTAATTAAATAAATACTTTAACTTTAATTAACACACTTTCAATCATTTGATAATTAATTTCAATCCCTTGAGATTTAAATTTAATAAATTAAATAATTCAACTTTAATAAACCTACTTACAATTATTTAATAATTAAATTTAATCCCTTGAGATTTAAATTTAATTAAATAAATAATTTCAATTTAATTTCAATAATCATTTTAAATATAACCAATGAGCATAACATTAAAATAATATAAAATAAACATTTCTTCCAGCCAATGCAATTTTTAAAAGAACTATTTAAAGGTTCAACACATTTCAAAACATAACATAACATCCAATAAGATACAACATGACTCAATCATCAGAATTGATGACACACTAAGGCTAGGGTGTAGACCTGACACATGTTACCAAGCTACTATCTCCCATTCAACTTAACCATTGGATCGACACGCTCAAACTTGTGGAACCAGGTGGAGTCGATGTCATGTACCTGCAACCTGTAATCAAATAATCAACATATTATATGCAGTATATAATTCACACCATGAAGAAGAAATCTCGGATTCGCAGGGCGCTCGCAAGCGAGTGATGTGAACCCATCTCCTTCACCAATACACTCATCAAAGACTGACACTAACGTCATAACAATATTCTCATAAATAATCACATGATAATTCTACCATCATCATTAATTCATCAAAGCATGTAAAATAAAAACAGATAATCACATCACACAATAATAGTTGTCGCTCAAGAGTAGCGATCAAAACATCATAATAAAAATGTGTCCAGTATCAAAGTAGCTGCAATTCAAGCAAAGCATAAAACAACATGAGACGAGAAGCAAAACGGAGGGGTATTACAACATGTAGGGCCATAAGTAGGGAAAACTTTAAGCAACCCCCCTGACGAAGGTGTAAAATCCTAGCAAATCTTGTATACTTCCCGATAAAAATATTAATTTTATTGGCGAATTTTTTCATTTTTTTGGGAAAAAAATAATCCCAATTGGAAATTATTTTATAATCCCCAGAATTCTATGGAAAATCATGGTGAATTGCAAATATTTTTCTTTGGCGATTAAAACTATTTTTCAAACCATAATTCTTTTTCCATTGGCGAATTAATCTTGTTTTCAAAACAGAAAAAAAAATTGTTGGTGATTAAAACCTTTTTTCAAAGAAAAAATTATGTTTTCATTTGCGAATTAAACAAAATCTCAAACTAATAAAAAAATTCAGTGGCAAAATAAACAGATATGCTAATAAAAACTCATAGGGACCATTTGATGAATGTTTGATGGACGACCATAGTTGCATTCTAGAAGTAAATCTCTAAAGCACTAGACTTGTGAATTGAAACCTCTGGAATACCACTAGAACCATTAGATTTCTATAAATCAATGGTTGAGATTTTATTGCCGTACAAATGGTTATAGAGTTTTTTTTCTCAGCAATGGGGCAACCTGGGTGGGATGCACAACTTTTGAAGTGTTAGTTCATTTAATGAATTGTACGGTGCCATTAAGGGATGTCTTCTCAAATTATTTCAAATGCCAACTTGAGGTTTAACGTAATATTTAGTAGCAAATTGGCACTTTTTTCTTGGAAAATAAATGGTCACTTGTTGTCGGTGAAGTTAAGTGAGCCTGTATACGAGGAAAGGTGGTAGAATTTTCAACTCCAAACTCAAAGTTTCCTCAAAATGGTACTTCCTAGCGATATCAAGGAATGGGAAGATCAACCTGTGTCTATCATGCAACCAGATTTGAATTGGCATGAATAAGAGCAACTTGAAATCATTTCTCAGTTGTGTTCAGTGTCGTGGAAAGATAAAACCAATTATGTCGAGTAGAACAACGTGATTCATTTTAGAAGAAGAAGAACACGTTGAATTTCACAATTTAGTTATGGAAATGCAGTTAGAGCTATACAGAGTCCTGACACCTCTAACAGTTTAACAACATGCATGAATCCTTTTGTGATACATAATGATAATGGGGAGGTAGTTTTAGCTTTTGAGTGCTTTTTGATTGTACAGGGTGTAGGGTGACGGGTCTATGAATCAACATTTTTGGTATTAGAGAGATAAAAGAATATAGTTATAAATCTATGTATTTATTAATGCTTCCTTTTAATTATGCATGAATTATGTTTCTTCATGATTATTCTTCAATGTTTATCTATTAGGTCAGAATGCGTATATTTTCATCTCTAAGACTTTGTGTTCAGATTAATTCATTTGTTAAAAGAGAAAATATCACTTTTCTTTACTTATTTTTTGCATGTGATCACGGATTGTGAGACAAACGGACTTTGTGTCATTTGTTTTAAAATATATTGCATCTAATTTCATGGTTAAATTGAAAAAATCTAGGTATGTGGAGGATCATCATGGAAAAAACAGGCCCTTAAGTGGCAATAAAATTCAGAAAATCAGAGTTAGGTAACTTGACGTAAAAATTTGAATAAGTTATCTATATTATTTCAAAAATATGTAAGAATAGAATATGTATCAAATTGAATGTAGTTTCTAAACTACTAGGTTTAATTCTAATTTTTTTAAATCTATTTGGTGAAAATTTGAAATTTAAATGCACTAGTACTTAAATTTCAGGGAAAACATAAGAAGTAGGTGTCTGTCTGACCACCCTAACTACAATAAAATGATAATATTTTTTTATAAGATTTTAGATATAAGTAGGGGACTCATGTCCCAATGTTATGCATATTATTTTATAATTTTTTTCCAAGTAAATAATTAATAATGATTTTTTAATTACAACTTTTAAAAAATATAAAAAATTGTATGTCTCACCACCTTAACTTGGTCAAAACTTCATGAAATTCAAATCTTTGTTTTTTAATCCTATAGTATGTGAAGCATAGAATGTGACGCATATTTTGGATTAAAAAAATGTGATAGTGTTTGAAAGCTATAGATTTTTTCAATTAGCCTATCAATCAGGACTTTAGTCGTAATTCAAATAGAAAATTAATAATAATTGTTTATTAAATTCAAAGTAAAGCATAGTTTATATTGGTGGAAAGCTGAGAATCTCCTTTAAAAACCCTTTTCATTTCATCAATTTTGGGTAAAAAGAAAGTCCTCAGCCACATGGGCTGTCATATGACTTAGATATTGCCACTTTTTGGCCCATCATGATCCTGCACATACCCATCTGTACACCAACAAGAAAAAAGAGTTACATTCCGAAAGTAAATCTTTGAAGCACTAGACTTGTGAATTGAAACCTCTGGAATAACACTATAATCGTTAGATGCAGAAATGTGGTGAGTTCAAGGCTCGTCACTCATAACTCATTCTGTCTTTTCAATGTCTCGATGTTGTACATTTCATTTAATTAAAATTCTCAATATTTTTGAAGAAAGTGTGGTTGTCGTATTGCTAGTGCTGGCAGTGACAAAAATTAATGCCATATGTGATATGAACATCCGAAGCAATTTCTTGGACAACTCATAGCTTTAATGAAATAATATTTGTAATGATTTCATATTGTTTGAGTGACATTGGTGATTTTGAAAGCTTTTCAACTTGAGGTACACTTTGCATGTAGCCAAATGTCAATCAAATAAAACATTTTAATTGTACACAAATCACGATTATCATTATACCCAGGCTGGTAGCGGCACTGGTGGCCCATAAATAGGGATAGTGAATAGTGGATAGTGTCATAAGGGTTTTCATTTTCTAGGGTTAATATTAATAAGGATTTACGAAGAAGATGATGCGGTATTATTGAGGATACTGTAAATTCTCCAGCCGACAGTTATATAGTTACAGAGTAATCAGTAAAAGACAAATTTCCTTCAAGTTCAGAATGGGTGGAATTGGAGAGAAGTTGATTTGGTTATCCTGACTTCTCAGATAGGTTTTGAACCAAGCCAAGGAGCTCTAATGGAGGTAAGTGCTATATATGTGCATGGAAGCTACGTGCAAAATATGGGACCAGATTTGCTACTCCTCTTGTAACTTGACACCTCCCTATTCCCCAATATGGTTGTCCTAGAAAGTCCCATGCATTTATTTTCAAAGAGACATTTGTATTACATCTTCTATATGACTTTGGTTCTCAAAGGGGATAAGTACATTTTGTATCTTCACAACTCACATTTCCCTAGAATGATTAGAACCCCCTTTCCCCAGCATGGTTAGCAAATCCACCAGCAAAATCTTAGAATCATGCATTTATTTACAAAGCCACATTTGTATTACATTGTCACCAACAGAAGCTTGGAATCATGCATTTATTTTTAGAGTTACATTTGTAGTAAGTTTTCAGTAGCAAAAGCTTGGAAATTGGAATCAATTTGTAATCCATTGTAACGAGCAACAACTTGGAATAAATTATTAAATTGTGTCTATGTAAAGTGACACACTGACATATGTTATTTATACAAAATAAGAGCTTTCCTGCTCTACAACTACTCGTCTTTAAAAAGATATGTAATAATGTGACATTTAAATTTAGCTGCAATAAATAAATGGTTGTGTTGTGTTATTCTTCATTATTCATTTACACTTATAGTAAAGAGTTATTTTCTGAGTTCAGAACTTCAGTGTCTATTAATATATTCAAATCAATTTTTTTTCTTTTAAGAAATTAAGTAATATAACTTATGCAATATGCACTTGATAATTCATGGTTAAATCAGGCCATTGGGGAGTGCAATCATTCGTTCCACTGATGTTTATGTGTTACAATGATGTTCTTACTTTTGTTGACTCTATCGGTATATCAAGGAGAGGACCTTATGAGTTAGCCCGATAGAGTATTGTTACACCAATACTAGGTTGTGAGCTATTTTATTTGGGCCATCAGTGGGGCTATGATGAGGGTTCCACCGATAAAGCATTGTTAGGCTAATGTCGATGGTATTGAATTTTGTTAGGAATGATGAAGTGTGGTATATTTTTGTGGTATATCTATTTAAGAAATAAATGCATGTAGATTTAAAAGTAAAACATAAAGCAATACAAATGAAAAAAGAAAGTTTCCATCAAATTGACAAAAAATATTATAAACACTAAAAGTTGTCATTATTGATTTCTAATTTTTCATTGACCTTCTTCCTCGATTCCCGATATCATTATTCATTTTTTTAAGTCCTTTGCAATGTTAAGTTTCCGACGCCTTGGCATTGATGTCAATCCTAGCACACAAAAGTTTAAAACAACTTTAAAACACATGTAATGTTTATTTTTTAAAGTTAATATCATAAATTACTCAAGTTTCAACCGTTGGATGAACATTTGATGTATGGTTGCAGTTTCATTTCGTAATGAAATGCATAGAGTGATAGGCTTGCAAACTTAAACCTCCAGAATTACCCTATAACCGTTAGATTTAGAAAGATCGGCGGTTAATAATTTGCAAATTGTAGACCTAAGATGTTTCATTCACTTTAATGCTCCAATTTCAAGAAAAAAAGAATTTAAAGCACTTTGTACTGCTAAGTGTCAACTGTCAAGTGAATTTTTTTAAGTGAGAGGGTCAACACACAGGGAGATTTTTTTAAGTCCTTTGCAATGTTAAGTTATTGGCTGCTATCATTTTTTTCTTTTTTCTATTTCACAACCTTCCTGTCTTTGGGTACTCTAATGGTTTATTTGTATATGGCTTGTAAACTCTATGGTTTTGGGTCCCTATAAAACCAATTTTTTCCTCTATCAAAAATGTTAAGTTACCAGCCCCTTGGCCTTGATGTCAATCCTAGCACACAAAAGGTTAAAAAAACTTTAAAACACATGTGTCATGTTTATTTTTTTAATTTAATATCATAAATTACTCAAGTTTCAACCGTTGGATGAACATTTGATGTATGGTTGTAGTTGCATTCAGTAATGAAATGCACAGAGCAATAGGCTTGTGAACTTAAACCTTGAGAATCATCATATAACCATTAGATTTAGAAAGATCAATAGTTAAGAATTTGCAACTTGTAGACCTAAAACGTTTCATTCACTTTAATGTTCCAATTTCGAAAAAAAAGAATTTAAAACACTTTGTACTACTAAGTGTCAATTGTCAAGTGATTTTTTTTAAGTGAGAGGGTCAACACATAGGGATATTTTTTAAAGTTCTTTGCAATGTTAAGTTACCAACCCCTTGGCCTTGATGTCAATCCTAGTGCATAAAACTTGAAAACAACTTTAAAACACATGTGTCATGTTTATTGTTTTAAGTTAATATCATAAATTACTCAAGTTTCAACCATTGGATGAAAATTTGATGTATGGTTGTAGTTGCATTCAAGAATGAAATGCACAGAGCGATAGGCTTGTGAACTTAAATCTCCACAATCACCCTATAACTGTTAGATTTAGAAAGATCAGCGGTTAAGAATTTGCAGCTTGTAGACCTAAGACGTTTCATTCACTTTAATGTTCCAATTTCAAGAAAAAAAAAAAGAATTTAAAACACTTTGTACTGCTAAGTGTCAACTGTCAAGTGATTTTTTTTCAGTGAGAGGGTTAGAACATGGGGAGATTTCAGTCTTCACTCTTCATATTTCTCATTGCAGTGCACCACCCTATTTTGGATTCCACAATTCCACTTCCAACAAAGCCATTCTAGTTTCCACGACTGTCATCATTAATCTTTTCAAGATTCAGGACTCAAAATCTGGGTAAGTGAAATAGTTCATGTGACTACATTTCATCGTTTGACATTTCTTAAAATATTATTTTGTCAAACTTTGAAGTTTGGGGTTAGAGACTAAAGAATTAAGAAAAATTGAGGACTAATATGTATTAGGGAATTCAAATTTCATAAATTCACATTGTATAAGCATGTCTACCACCAATACCACTAGAGCAATGTCTGATAAAAAAATACATTATGCAGAATTGCTTAAAACCCCAGGTTTCACTAATGGGTACCATGATATTTATGATCTTGAAATCTATGGTAGGAGTACCTTAGAACTTAGATTTTCATCTCAGAATAAGGATGCAAAGAAAATGCAAGTTAATAGTATCAGTGCACCATGGGTAACTAGATTAGGGCGCATGATGTTACATGAGGTTTTTCCCTTACCCAAAATTTATCATGGTCTATGCCCAAAATTATGATGCTAATAAAAGAGAAATTGTAAATAAAGATAGCAAAGAAGAATTGTTATCCATTAATGCAGAAGAACTAGGAAAATTGTTGGGGTTTACAACCGAATAATTTGGAGACGTCAACATTGACCTAGAAAATCTTGCTAGTGATTATGAAGCAGTGGAAGAAAGGGAGAAAAATGCTTTCTTAAATAAAATAGTTTAGGATAGAAACAAATTGAAAGGTGATCATAAGCCTCTTTATGATTTGGAAATTTTTAAACCATGGGTTCATGATACTATTTCCATGCTAGCATTTTTCCTCGGTCTGGATAGAAATTTGGAAGTGGGTGCAAGCCTCCTTAAAATGGTACTTAATATCCATTATGGTGTTCAACATGTCAAATATAATTTTATTCAACACATTGTAGAATTCATGCATAAACATTTTTTAATGACTAAAGTAGGTTCCACCAAGATATTTAGGTTCACAACCTACTTGTGCTATCTTTTTCTATTCAAATTTAGAGGAATGGTTCAGACCAAGAAGCTTCAGATTCACCCCTATAGTAATGTTGAGGAACATAAAATGGCTCCAGTATATGAATGGACCACTGAGATAAGGATGCATGATTCTCGAAGGAACTACAGTCATTTTGTAGACCAATTTTTGGCTCCATTGCATCAAGCAATTACAAATACTCCAATGCCTAGATTGCCTATGTCATGTAGAAACTGTATTCAACTAGGAAAATAAATACAATTGGTTGATTGGTACTTAATGGAAGAATATATTGTTCTAATATTTTATGGATTGGGAGTACATCCATACAAACCTCCAATACATGTGATAGAATTTTTTTTTGCATTGAAATATGTAAGGCAGATGCAGAGTATTGATGAACTACACTTTCTCAGTCAGCAAAAGAAGACCTCATTTCCTTCTTTACCTTTTTCATGTGGAGGGTTAACATTCGAGAGAAAATCATTTAGTGTGGCACATAATCTTTTGATTTATTTTTATTTTGATGCTATCTGTCATTGGCAGTATGATCCATGTGACATCATTCAATCAATAATTGTGACCAATAGGAATGTTGCAAGTAGAATTCAACATCAAAGTAAATCTTCGCTTGAAAACTTGAGAAACAAGGATTCTTGGGATGAGGTCAAAATAGAAATGGACAAAAGTGCTATGGAGAATGGTATTTCTTCTGAACAATTTTCAACATAAATTATGGCATTGCACCGAAAGACAATCAGGACATACAAAAAAATTTATGAAAAAAGTGATAAACCAAATTCTAGTAGAGTAAAAATTCTAGGTTGTCTAGAGAAGGAAGTTATAGATAAAAATTGGTCACGATAAAAAAATTATTGTCTTTTGGTCTATGAGGAAGGAGCTAGGTGATCCAAGATCTCTTGCAGAGTGTGGAGATAACGAAGAAGATAAAGAGTTTAGCAAATTATGGAATATAGAGCATCCTAATGAACATGGAAATAAAGAAAGTGATGATAAATCTAATGATGATAGGGAAGAAGTAGAAAAAATACATGCCAATTACAAACCTAGTTTAAGTGAGGCCACAAAATAAGCATATACTTTAGGAGCAGCCATAGCTGAAAAAAAGGGTTATAAAGGTGGTCCTTTGGGGTCACAAAGACAAGGCCCTTTGATGGTAAGAGATGTTGAGCAAAGAAAACCAATTGATAAATATGGCCTTGGGCTTGGAGGTTAAAAAGTAGACCAAGGGCATACAAATCAATTTGTTAGAGTTTCAAATCATCATCCTCATGGTCAGATACAATCACAACTAGGAAATGCCCATGGTGGAGAGCTTAGTGCAACTAGAACTGCCATTTGTGGTGATGGTATGGGTAGTATTACTAGTAGTGGTCAACATTTGCTACAGCTAAAAATTACACACAAGAGGAAAAAAATACAGGATACCACAGAAACACTAGGTGATCAAGGCAAACAAAAGAGGCAAAGGATTTTAACAGGTCCAAGTCACACTATCAGTGGATCCACCACAAATGAGTTATTTCTAGGCACTCCCACACTGCTATTTAGTTTGTATGTGACATCATTAGCAACTAAAAGCACTCTTATTCCTTTTGCATTCAAGCATTCCATTGTTCATGTGTCCCTAGGTTATGATTTCATTGAAGAGTTTAAAAAAAAATTGGACTTGTATAAAAATGAAAAGAAGCAACTGATGGAGATTGTGTTTGCTATAACTTCAGAACCTACAACAACCATGGTATTACCCCCATTTGGTAAAAATAAAGAAATCATGGAGTACACAATTGTTGTTCCCACAGTTCAAAGCAAAGCAACAAATTAGATGGATCGATCTAAATACCAGGTGTCCAATTTTCAATTGGATTTTTCTAGACTAAAAAATACTGACAAAATTAATGTATCAAAGAAGAACAATGAATTGGTGTACACATCATTGCTAAAGAAAGATATAGAGAATAAAAGGTTGCAAACCAAAATATAAAAGTTATAGGAAGACCTAGAAAATGAGAAAGCAAAGAGGAAAGCAGTAGATAACAAGAGCAATGAATTAGAAAAAAGAATAAAAAAATCTACCTCTACATCAACAAGAAAAGAGGATAAACCAAATGAGAGAGAAGTGAATTACCTGAAGCAAATGCTAGATGAGAGAAACAAGAAATATGATGAGGAAATATCCACTTCAGAAAAATTAAGACTAAGCATTACGAATGGAAATGCATAGTGGGAACAAAAATTGGAGAAAGAGAGAAAAAGAAATGAAAGATTGGAGGCAAAGTTGATGGAAGCAAAAAATGAAATTAAGTCTTGCCAAAATAAGTTATCTGCATTTTATAGAGAAAAAATGAGGCATATGAAACAAAAGGTTTGGGATGAAATAATGCATAGGTTTGATCATTTGTGTGACATGTTTCAATTGATTGATGCTATCATACAACATTATAAGAAGCTCAACAAGTATTTAGTGGACAACAAAAATGTGCTAGAATTAGAGAAATATGCAAATCAAGTTCTACAAATAGTCTAAAAATCCAGTGACAATGATTTGAAATCAAAAGGGATTACTAATTGGATTGTTACCTCAATGAAGTTGTCATCTATCATTGAAAAGTGTTTGAGAATGCATGGAACAAAGGAATATTTTCATTTGGTTGTAGACAAGATGAAGGTGGTGGATGAAAAGGTAAGGAACTTCATAGAGCTTGGTTTTCTAGAGGCTTTTGACACAAATGACTGATTCATTGGAAAGGATGATTTCAAAAATAAGATGGATGGTGCAAGGAAGATTGATTTGGACCAGTTTCCTCAGAACCCAGAATCAGATGTGGTGAACTATTTGTATTCCATCAAAACACTGATAACCTTGAATACAAAATTGACTGAAGAATTCAAGATAGGTTCCACTTCCAATTACAATAATGAAATGTTAACAAAACTTCAATTCAAACAACATCAGTTAGAACAAATGAAAATTCCACCACCTGAAGAGTGGAAGTTGCTAGAAAAGGTGATACAGTGACTTCATTTTTGAATCTTTGATAATATGAGTTTCCAAGTTCCAACTCAGCTTTGTGTAGAGTTGTCTTTGGGAATTGGAAATATTTTGCATTACCAATTCCTATATGTACTCCTTCATGTGAAAATGAATAAAAAATCTCAAATTTAGACTTCAGTAATGTGATTATGTTCAATTATCTGTATTATTTATTTTATCATTTGAAGAAAAATTTTGCGGTTTCAATTACTAGATATACATTAAATGATTATTGATGTTCATTATTTTATATGCTACTAATACTATTGTTAAAATGTTATTAATCATTGAGTTGAGTGATGAATCGCTGAGTACATGTTCAATTTTTACTTTTAACACAATTAAAATATGAACTATATGGTGATGAATTGTTAGCTCATTATATTTAATTCTTGGTAGAGCTTCCAAGTTATGGATGTTGAAATATTAGCTCATTATATTTACTTCTTGGTAGAGCTTCTAAGTTATAGATGTTGAACTATTAGCTTCTATTATGTTGGGACTAAAACTCCTGATTAGTATCCACCAACTTATACCTCACCCACATCCCACATACTACAAAAATACACTACATTTGATTTTATGATTAGCACAAATTACATAGATTTGTGTGACCAAATCCATTTTGTGGCCCACATTACTACTTGATCATATCCATAAATAAATCTAAAAACCCATGGTATTGGTCACAACCCCTATTCCCAAAGAATTCAAATTCAATGTACTAACAAATTAAATAGACTTCCACACACTCAATTTGAATAACATAAACAACCACTTTGGATACAACCAAATAAGTTAGTAACATATAAGCATATGAATCCACAACAGTTGAACAATCAAAAGAAAATCAGTAATTATGTGTAACCTTCTCCATTGTATTGATCTTCAAATGATATGCATTATAACAATAGTTTATAATGAGATGAATGGGTGAATTGGTGCAATCTATTATTTATCTTCTTACTATTTTCTACTTTAAATTCTAATTAAAAATGATTTGATGATCTCCTATTTGGGTCTTGATCTCTCTTATATATGAGAGGCAACAAGCTACAAACCCATTACAAAAAGTCATGATGCTTGACAACTAAACATAACTCAAATAAAACAATGTCGTAGGTGAATGCACCAATATGTTAATCTCCAAGAAGAAGCCTGTGACCACCTAAGATTTGTTCAAAGATTCTACTCCATGATAGGGTGCTCATCATGTTGTCAGTTGGTGTTTTTACTTTGAATCTAATGGTTTTCCCATTGAATTTGATTCTAACACATCTATAGTTTGGCTAATAAACAGATTGATTGCAAAGAGGTGATGGATGTACTCTTGTTCAAAATAGGTGTCCATGTTAGAGATCACTAGTTTCATATCATATTCCATAGACATTATTTTTTTGAGTTTCTTATGAATGTTTTGTAAAACCATCTCCTCGTTATTTATTTCTTGCAATGCAACAGTTAAAAGCACAATAAGCTCTTCCTTCCAATCATCATATTCTCATGGATTTTCAATGCCATTATGAAGTTTCAGGACTGAATCAAAGTAGTCAAAATCTTCCCTAAGATTTTTATGATATCCATTATGTGATTCTACTAGCTTGTTATATGTCACCAACATTTGTCCTTTCATGATATTCTTATTTAGGAGCTCCTTTTTTTTCTCCATCATTCTAGGCCACAATCATTCATTCTCCACCAATTCAATGTGTGTCTACTTGAATAGTTTCCAATATTCATCAGCACACTTCATAATTTTTTTGAATCTTTCTTTTATCATTTTAGATACAGTGTTATATTTGATTGTTTTCACTTCTTTCTCAAATTATTTGCATTTCCCCTAGGTTTTTAGATGGAAATTCTTACAATAGGCTACATTAGTCAATACATCAAGCACTCTCTTATCATTTTCAAGCCATGGGGAGTACAACTCTAATGTGGAGGAGGAAAATTTTATTTCTCTCTAATTCACTAGCTCCTTCTTTAGTTTGTCATTTTCCTTAATCAGTTTTTCGATCTGTGCTTTAGTAAATTTTGCCACATTTATTTTCAATTATGTTTTCTCCATAGGGTTGGTATCCCCTACTCGTTGAACCATGAGATGTCCAAACACTTGGTTTGGATTACTAATTATAGCAAGTCTTTAATCATGGGGATGCAATGACCAAATAAGCAAGGTGGTTTCATCTAGGTTGTACCCAGATCCTGAATACATTTTGTCACTTGCTTCTTCTATTAAGTTCATTGTCTTATCCCCTCCTTTTTTAAAGCTATCAAATACAATTGAAGAGCTAATATCCCATCCTAGTAGGACAAACACTCCAACTTCTTGAAGTAATTCCCTTCCTCTTTTAGGAGTGATGGAGTCCATTTCCTTATCTACCTCCCTTTTCAATTCCTCCAGAGCGGTTGCCTCCTATTCAGGAGTGATATCCTGTATCTTTTGTCTCATTTTTCTACCTTCATATTCATAAACAAATTATTTAAATTCAGAAGATTTAGCAAAATCACAATAAAAAATAAACTGTTGTCCAACCTTGACCCTCACATCATGAAATAGTTCATTTGATGCCTCAAATACTACAATATTGTGCTCTTGAGGGGGCTCGTACTATGCAATCACATGAGCACTTATTTTTTTGAACTTCTCACCCTCTTCATCACTCTCCTCTTCTTCACTTATATCAGTATATATAGAAAAATATATCTTAGTAGGTTGTGAAGGTATGTAATCCAAGGGCTCTGTCTTTAGCTTGTAGTCAAGAATAGGTTGCATGAGGTGCATCAAAAATAACTAGGGGAACATCCTTTACCAGTTCATTGACATGAGCAATGAGTTACTCAATTCTTGTTAAAGGATCGTGTATTCACCAAATGCTTTTGAATAAGATGGGACTTTTTTTCTCTTCCATTCATCTGCAAGCATAATCTTGTTATAGGTGGTCATTCTTTCCTTGGTGGAAGCCTCATCATGGTTTCTTATCACATCTTCAATTGAGAACAAATTTTCATACCCTGATAGCCCATACAATAATCTCGCCTTGTGAATAAACCCTTCTGCATCAAATTGTTTCCTTACATCACCTAGAGGTAGGTTGTACTATGCTAATTTACCATGAATTTCCACATATCCTTCATTGAAAACCACTGTAAAGTCTCCAAAACATAAGGTGTTAGGCATAATTGATTGTTTTCTATGCCCTTTGAGGTGTTTGGCATCATATTTTGCCAATTGCCTCACAATTTCTAAATAAGCAATTCAGTCAGGAACTACTCGTGGCATCAAGTGTGGAGCTCCTTCGAACCCATAAACCCTTATCACTATACAATCAGGGAAAGCAGACCAGTCTCCCCAGTTATGATAAAATTTATTTCTCGGGTCATTTTCCTTTGGTCTTAGAAATATTTGTACTTTTGGGGATAGGTTATAATTGTATGGATATCTCGACAACTTCATCAATGGTTTTACAAAAAAATCTTCAAAATAAAGGTAATGAGACCTACCAAATCGACTATCCCACAATGAAGTCCACATTTGTACAAATATCAAATCTCCATTTTCATCTCTATCTTTTATCCTTAATTCTTCACTCCAGACCCCTCTGACTTGTCCCTCATACAAAAGAAAATGCATAAGAAAAGAATAGTGTTCAAAATTAATATTATCAATATTATTTTTAATCTTTTCAAGCACTCGATGTAGGGTTTTGGCCAACTAGCTAGCATAATCAAATGGTTTGGCATCCTTTGTTTATATGTCTACAGCTAAGACCATTGGGGCAATCGACATGAGAGGTGGAATCTCTACTCCCAAAACCTGACCAACTGAATAATAATTGTATCAAAAATACTCTTCAAACAAATCTTCATGGAAAGAAGGGTTTTCACTTGTAGAGAACCTCCTCAATTGGCCTCCTTCATCCTTGGGCCTATGCAAAGGTAATTTCTATATCTTATAGTTGGTATCCATGTGGTGCTACTCTATCAAGAGGTCTTTGACCGTGAATGATAAATTCAATGAACACTCTAACTGAAATACATTATAAATGAGATCCCTAGAAATAACAAGCATGTCACCCCCGCCATGTGATTGAATAGTAATTTTCTTGGGGTCATATCTAATACAAAGAGCTTTAATTAGCTCTGCATTAACAAACACATTGGGCACCACAAGTCTTCCCAAGTTCAACCTCCACGGATTGTAGACTGGTTGAAACCTAAATTGTTTTTTGTAATGGTACATGAAGAGGTCGTACCCTCGTTGCAGTTTCCAAATATCCTCTAAGCCCTTATGTTTGTCCCATAGGTGATCCATTGAAGGATTCATTTGAGCATTCCTCTTGGGTCTCGGCCTCGACCTAGGGTATTGATCTATAGGGTCTTCATTTAGGAGTCTCTTAGGCTTTTTAATGTCCAATTGATCCAAAGTCTTAGTATTTTTTGTTTTTTGTTTTTTATCTTTGGGTTTGTCTATACTCTCTTCCATTATTTAAATATTAAGCTTTTGATGAAAATAGCTTCTCAAATAGGTCTGAAGTACTTACGTGATTCTCACTGAGTCACCTCTACAGTCCACCAGTCTTTGTTGCATCAGAACTCCAAGTTTTTCCTTTCTGCTTCTGCTCTAAGTGAAATCTTTCATTATTTTTTAACAACTATGCAATCAACTTGTGATATAATTCACTTCAATTATGGTTCACAAATGCACCATATGTGGGCCGTGTTTTAGTCTTGCCATCATAGAAGAACATTTATTTAAAATATCTTGAATTCAATGATGCCCCAAGATGTAACATCATTCTTTCACCGATAGCCACCCTCTCCACCGATGGACACATTTCCTTTGTTCTATTGGTGGGACACTAGATAATTTTTCCCTGATGCACCCTAGGTCCCTTGATATACTTTATGCATTCAATAATTCATGGTTACTTTTGTTGAAAACTTGACTCTATTGGTATATCGGGGAGAGCACCTTAGGAGTTAGCCTGATAGAATATTGTTACACCGATAATAGGTTGTGAGCTATTTTCATCTGGCCATTGGTAGGGTTGTGATGGGGGTTCCGTCGATGAAGCATTGTTAGGTCGATGGTATTGAATTTTGTTAGGAATGGGGGAAGGACCGTGTCACTATGAAATTTCAAATTTGTTTATGGATGAAATGTAGGCTATAATATGGATCTTGTGACCTTGTAACACAAATTTCTATAATTTTTATTGTTCTTAAAATCAAAGTGTGGTATATTTTTGTGAAGAAAAATTAAATTTCCTTTTAAGAGATCAAATTTAAATTATAATATCACAATTTCATGGATGATGGAATACAATATATAATATCATCAACTATAGTTTGGCATATGATTCATGAAGTGCAATGATTCACAATTTATTTGAATACAATATAAAATATCATCAACTATAGTTTGGAATATGATTCATGCAGTGCAATGATTCACAATTTCAATGTTCATTGAATACAATATAAAATATCATCAACTATAGTTTGGACTTTGGAAAAATGGAAACCGACTCATGAAGTGCAGAAAAATACCTAAAACCTACTAATTCTCTTCCATTTCCCAAACAGAGTTAGGGTCCTCAAACTGATGCCCATCTTGAGATAAAGTAAAAGATTCATCTTGATTCTAAGTCTTCCCTTCACTTTCTTTGGCTTGTGTCTCAAATTCAACATTCATTATGTGATTTGTGTCAATTTCAATGTCATTGTCATATGTCCCAGTCCCATTACCACTACCACTACCACCAATACCAGCACTTGGAATTGGAGTGCTAGTGTTGCACAACTCGGTCCCTCTTCTTTCACATGTGGACCTCTAGATTGTGAGTGCCCTTTGAAAAGGAATCTTTTTGACATTATACACAGTTCCTTTCATCGTCAAGCAATTTTACAAATTTTTGTCTAGTTTGTTTCTTAACTTTGATTTCAAAAACCCCAATGTAATAAAAAATCTCTCATCCTCCATCAACCACAATATCATTGTTTGGCATAAATCAACAAGTTTGAAATATTTTGATATCAAACCATGCAATATTTCACTCTAACCTAAGCTTTTCCAAACCTTTTTTATTGATCTCAGTTCAAAGGCCTTCTCCTTGCCCATGGATTTGTACTAGTCCCTCATAGTTGTTGCAAAAATCCTACATTGTTGTCTAAGCTTATTTCATTTAAAATTCCTTCTATTGTCTTCTCATTGTATGTTAGCTTTTTCAAAAACTATTTGATCAAGATTTATACTTGATCATGAAAATATTTTTGGTTATCTCGATTTACCCAAAATTGAGGATACACAATACCCATGGCTTCAAGTATTTCATGTCAAGGGAATCTTTCACAAATCTTTGAGGAAAGAAATTTTGCAATTTCCTTCAAATTATCACTAACAAATTTAACAATGTCATTAAAATCTTCCTCATTAACAACTACTTCTATACTAGAGTTCCTGGCTATCTTACAATGGTACATTGGTATCTCATATCCATGTGCATAGATACATAAGTGCCCACTTGCATTAAACTGTAAATAATTATTAGGATTATTCAAATCAGTAATTTTCTACCACATGAAATAGTTTGTGCCTTCTTGTGTTAGATCTAGATATATATGATCGAGGGCCAAGCATGTAATTTTGAGTAGATTGACATATTCATAAATATACATAGTTTTTTCTTGGGATTTCTTCACAAGATTTTTGATCTCATCCAGCATGGGGAGAAGACTGGATAAAATCAAGAGTGTCTCTATATCGCTTAACCTATGTAAGAGGTCAGGAGCTTTGTCTATTGTGCTATGATGCTCGTACATCACTCCTATCAAGGATTGATATTCTAAAAGAACTTTTTGCATTGGTCAATGCAGGGAGATCCATCTAGTATCGACATCCTTGAGAAGCTTGTTTCATGGTGTTATTCCCTCAACAAAATGTTGAAATTCTTGGAAAAGTTTGGGACTTCGGCAGAAGTATGCTTGGATCTTGTGAACTAGATTTTCAAATTTTGATATTGTAGGAAACTTGCTTACAATTTTGAATGCTAAATTCATTTTATGGGCCATGCAGTGAATGCCAAGCATGTATGGTGAAAAATTAGTTTGTAACTTTGTGCAAACACCGCTCCTTTGACCTTGCATCACTGTAGCTCCATCAGCTCCTACGCACACCAACATTAAGGCAATTGTCAACTCATCCATACCTGCAATTTCATTCAAAGATTTCTTGACTAGTTCAGATAGATTTTGCGATGTTGAGTTGTCCTTCATTTTATGAACACAAAGAAGATGAGCTTGGTGAACATTTTTTTCTATAGTATACAAATGCATACAAACCCAATAAGTATTGTCTACCATAGTAACTTCATCTAAAGATAATGCAATTAAATTTGACTCTTCTACTTTCTCCTTTAAATCTTCCTTTTCCACTATAGTAAGGCATCTCGCCCATTCCCATCCAACGTTTACTGACCAATGTGAGAAGGGAAAGTGGAGAACACTCAAATAAGATAATAAATCAAAATATTCTAGGTAGTCTGTCATAGGATGCCCTCTGGACAAAATATGAAAAAAAACTCATTTGAATAGTTTTTGAGAGATTTTATACTACCATGGCTTTTCCAAAATAAGCCTCAAGTGTACCTTGACATTTATCAAGATTCGATATTCTATGGTTATGCTCTTCATAATCCATGGCATACTTAAAATGAAGACATTCTTCCTTTGATTTCCATCGTATGACTGATTGTTCCTTTTCATCTATTATTTGTTTTTGTAGACATGGAAAATATACAATTCGATCTTAATCTTACTAACATTATTTCTTCCTAAATCATCCGTTTTTCTATTTAATTTAATTAAATAATCCTTATTTGATTAAATTCATCACAAATTCCTCTCTTATCTCATTAAGTTATTCTCTTCCATTAATTAAATAAATCATTTTGTTTAATTAATCCTAGTCTATCTTTTAATTAAATAATTCACTTTATTTAATTAACCTCTAAGATCACATCATTTAAATTAAATAAATTCATCTTTATTTGATTTAACACTAACATCATCCCATTTAACTAAATAAATCAAAAATATTATTTAACTAAATCTAAAATCGTTTTCTATCTCCTTTTGATTTATTTCAACCCATAAATATAAATCAAATAGGTTACACCTCCTAATTCCTCATTAAATTAATTAACCCATGATTAATTTAATCTTAATCCATGTTACATTCTCTAGAGAATGCAACTTGCATAGTAAATCAATTACTTTGATTTATTAAATTGCCTATTTTCTCTCAACATGGAATAAAGGAGGAATATTCTTTCAAATTTGAATTCAAAATCCAAGTGGATTTGTCCTCCCAACAAATAATTCACTCCTCTTACATTTCCTTGTGCATTGAGCCAAGTGACATTAACTACATTCTTCTATCCCTCCAAAATGTCACTTTCAAATTTCAAATTTGAATCTCAGTAGCATTTATCATGCACATTGATCAAAATGTGCACAACCTTCAACCATTCACATCTTGACAAGTGGCACTTGGCCATTGGATGTTGAGTGATCCCACATTGTTCAATTTCACTCTCTTTTCCAATTTGGAAATCTATAAATGAGAGACTCTTCCTCTCATTTTATCATCCACAATTTGAGCAAAGTTACTCTCTTCACATTGAGAGCTAATTTTTCGTATTTCATAGAATTGTTCATCATTTTCATAATCTCATAGCAAGGTTATGCCAAAATATGATCAAGGAGATTCAATCATCAACATTGCAACAAATGAGTTGGGAAAGGGCCAATTTTGACACACCAATTGGCACCAATTCCCCCATGCAATCAAGAGTTTGCATGCTTAATTAGGATTTCACTTATCTTCCCATGTTTTGTTTCTTCATTTTTCTATTTTGAGCATTGTAAATGGATTTCAGGGGAATCCTTATTTTATCTTGCATATGAACCTAACTATGTGTTTGTTTGTTGTATTTGTGCAATATAGGATTGGAGTTCATATTTTATCGTAAACTTTACCGATATGCTTTTCTATAGTGTCAATCTTTAGCTGCAACATCTTGTCTCCCATATTTCCGACTATAGATCATACATTTTACCTCTATTTCCCTTTCAATATAATTTTCATTTGTTACCCCCACTGGTACAATGAATGGGTACTTCAAAAACCAACCAAGTTGAGAATTCCTTGTCATTTCCCACTCGCACCCCAATTTCGATTTTCCTTTTCTTTTCTTGCTACCAACATCATCTGCATCCAAGTCAATTATCTCATTATGGCTAACCAGGGTATCCCTTGAAACATATTATGTGGTATTTCCATCCTCATTTGATACATTATGATTTAACTCAATGAAAATCTCACCTTGACCTTCCTATGGTGGTTATGTATTATGAATGCCTTCTTCAATAATATTTGGTGGAAGAGTTGATGATGTAGCTCCACCATGATCTGATGGATCAGAAGCTTTGCCAATTCCAAAGTAATACTGTATGGTACCTCCATGTTTTGGGAATTTTTATGGCCTCCCAGTCTCTTCATTACCATGAGGATTCTTACTCTTGTTTCTTGACATATTGATCTCTCACTTTGAATAAAAGATGGAAAAAAATTTCTTCTTGTTTAAGAAGGACAAACCGACAGAGAATATAGATCCCATTCCCTACTCAAAATCATCTTTAAGACTGAAGCAAGAATGGAAAATAGATAAAGAAATATTATTATTATAACTAATAACTAATAATAGTATGAAGAAATGATCACTCACTTAAGACCTTTAAGTCTATGTTTTCGGCTTTCACTAACTTCTAAATCAAGAAGTATAACCTCAGAACTGCACAAAATGTGTACAAATAAATAATAGTTTCAATTGTATTTATATCAATCCATATTTGGGGAATTCCACAGGATTTTTAAATGGTATGTTAAAAAATTGGTGAATCACGCATGCTTATACAATGATACTTTGTAATTTTCAAGGCAAAATGTGTCCTCAAATGTAATTATTTTTAAATGTTATTGGAAAAATAGGTCCTCATAAGAAAATATTTATAAATTTTAATTGGCGAAATGGGTCTTCACAAGAAACTATTTGTAAATTTTAATTGGTGAAATGGGTCCTCATATAATGTTGTTTCAATAGTATTGGCGAATATGTAGGTGTTTTATGACATGCTCCCAGGATTCCAAGCAAAAATATTAATCGGTCCATTAGAAATGTATATTCTATTATGGTGAATTTATTGCCTAAGCATGCCTCATAAAATAAATTGTTGGTGAATGGACATGCATTGGACTAATAGTTCATAAAATCCAGGTGATTTGGACACCCTGTTGGGTATAGTAAATTTTCCAATTTTGACTAGCCCGATTTCTAGAATTCGCCAATTGGTGAAGATTCACCACTAAAGTTTTCCTTGGTCATAAGCACCATATGATAGATAAATACCTTCCTGATAGGGTTGCTTGCCAGTTCAGAGAGGTGCAAGATGCACCTAATGTTACACAGAGCCATATTTGCATGCAAGTCAAGGGAGACAGCCTAGGGACAAAGGATCCAACCTCATGTAGCCATTAATGATTTCAAATAGTTAGTGATATAGCCCTAGTTATACTTTGATGGTCCCACAAATGCAGGGACCATATAAGCATATGATGCATACTAGTAGGCCCAAACTCTGATAAGATTGGCATTGCTAGTTGTGCCAGCAGTAGGTAGAGGATGAGACATTGGACCTCAAATTAGGTAGGTCCCAAAGAAGCCAGGTCATCAGCCATAAGATGGACTAGTTGGCGGGCATGCAAGACACATTTGATGGATAAATTCCACCATTAGTGCCACCTATTAGATTGAAGCCACCATAGCAGCCACATTAGGAAGGACACCCACAGGCCCCACGACCACCACCACCAAGTCTCAATCCTAGGGACGGAGAAATAGTATCATTGTAGGAACATATACAGGTCTTGGCAGGGTAACTGCAACAAGCACAAGCACATATTTTGACATTGACCTAGAAGAGGGATCAAGCACGATAGGAAATGGTTCAGGAGCACTAGATGAGGTAGGATGTCAACCTTGGATTGGCACAGGAGATAAGATAGTGGTACCAGCTGGAGGTTGCAAAACATAAGGCACAAGGGTAGGCTATATTCCCAAAAGAGATGTATGGATGGGAAATGCAAGAGGCATCATGTTACAATCCATTGTACTACAGAGTAGTGGCATAGGATCGATGAGAGCCAAATTTCTCCCATATCAGCTAGATTGCCCCGAGCAAGACCCCTCGAGCAGGGCCATCAGACATACCATCAAGGTTGCATCACTAGAGTCCTGGAAGCCATCATGGAGACAAATAGAATGAGGGTAGCTCAAGGTACTCATGGTGCACTAGACACTCTTTTTTGGTTGTACAATCTAATTTATGATGTGCATACATTCATTGGCAGAGTTTTGATTAACCTCTTGTATATTCGATGATGATTCTATATATCTAATTACAATGTATCATGACATTCATCTTTTTTGATATATATATGAGATGGTTGCAATGTGATTATATGATGTGATTTTTATTTTACTTTATGTGTTATTGGATGCATATTATATAGATGGATGTGTTAATGATTATGATGTGATGTTTTATACTTTATGATGCTATATGATATGATGATATGAATGCTTATGTATGATGGATCTATATGGATACATGTGATATTATTGATGTATGATGTATGATTGTGATTCCATGATATGCTTATAATAACAAATCTATATTATGCTAATGATAATGATAATGATAATGCATGTGAGGTGGATACAATGCAATGATGTTTATTTCCTTTTTTAGTATCTTTCCTATATGTGATATGATGATGCAGGATGTGATCATTTCTAAAATTCTTTAATGGTTATGCGATGGATGATAATGCATATGTGTTATTTATGAGATTCTTAGAATAACAAATCTATATTATGCTAAACATCTTAATGATAATGTTATGTATGATGGATGATGTTTCCTATTATGTATGACATGCAATATGGGGAGGATTTGTGGATGCAAATGGATTTTTATTTTGAATGTCATGATACCATGTTAGTATTAGTATATGGAGAAGATAGAAAAAAGAGGGATCAACCCTTGAGTTTGAAATGGTGTAGGATTCCAACAAGTCTACTAAGCATTAAGACTTTATTAGATTAATGATGAGTGATAATTATTTGTTTCTAATCAAGGATTGGGGACATAAAGGGCTTACTTTCATTATTTTTGATTACACACATAGATACGATGCATCAAGGTATAAAAAACCAAGATGGTGTTGTACCTAGTGAGATGGATTTTGACTCAACAATCAGATAGGAGTATCCTTGTTTACACTCGACATACGAAACTTTGTTAGGATGTATTTCAAATATTTCTAACATCTTGGACCAAAACACAAAAAGGGAAAACCTATAAATGTAATAGTCAACAAGACACCTAAAACACCCTCCCTACAAACCAAACAAAGTTTGCATGTCCAAGTTTATATTACAAAAATATCCAACAAGCACAACAGAACAAAAAATTATGATCATTTCTCCATTCCTTTCTCTCTAAATCATTTTAATTAGACATCATCGAGAGGTCATTGGAATGAGTGAAATAAGATAAATCAAAAGAATAGATCAAGAAAACAAACAAACTAATGGTATTCATACCTCTAGCCAAGAATAACTATAGTGATCCTTGATGTTGATTTCCATTATAGGAAGGAAGCATCCTGGGACATGATGTTATCAGGTGATTTTGACACTAACTAGATGATAGGCTATTGATATCAAGATTTGACCAACCTATTTACTTACTAACCTAGACTTAAGACCCTAACATTTGAATTTTCAGTTTCAACTGCTATACTTGTTTCTGATTGCCTTTTCAAAGGGTGAAGGTGATGATTGATTTATTGTGAGTGGATGCTTATTGTGGGTGAATGTTGAAACAGGATGGATGATTTTGGAGTTTTTTTTTTTTTTTGGTATTTTGAAATGTTTTGAGGTTGTTTTGGGATTTTCAAGGTGTTTTACAAATGTTTTGATTTTCAAATTTCCTAATGTTTTGGTGTTTTCTAACATTTTGACCAAGAACCTAACCTAAAGACCTATCCTATGGGCCTTGGGGTTGATCAAATATTAGCCTTGCCTATGTTATACATGTAGAGACCACATAGTTTGACTGACATAGACTCATTTATTTATGAGATATGAACGAATGGATTGCCAATTTATTATGATAAACTCCTAAGGACTGACCTATTATGTTTCGGGGGCACATTGATGATGGCCTTGCCTACATTCAAGATCAGAGACCCGTAGTTTCACATGATGACTTTATTTTTGACTTTTTCTAACTTTTTGACCTATTTTTGGATTTTTGACATGTTTTGGATGTTTTTGGATTTTTTGGGTTTTATGATTTTAAGAATGTTTTTGAATTTTTTTATTTTAGGAAGATTTCAAGAATATACATGAATATGATCCAATGTAGGTATAAGAACATACCCCTAGTGTGATGTGATAGACTACCTTGATATAGGAAGGAAAAACTGACCTTAATAATATGCCAAGTATTACTAGGAGGAAACATGATACCGACATAGGATCAAGCTATGTTGTAGATGTAGATGGGTAATGGAAGGATCAATGGAATGCGATGAACGTGAATGCAATGAAAAGTGATTGTAGGTGATGAAAAACAAGTCAAACAATCCATGGTGGATGGAAAGTACTTATTTACATAAGGCGCCTATTTGCGAGGTTTTCTCCAAGGTACTTTCCCAAAGCACCACTAAACTGGTTTTCACTAGAGGATGATTTTTTTTCTTTACTATTTTCAATCCCTTTTCTGATTTTTTTGGATTTTTTTATTTTTTTATTTATACTTAGCAAGCTTAAGCATAAAACTTTTTGAGATGGGAGCTATTGATGAGTTCCTACAAAGTCCCACCCTTGGGTGTAGATATTTTATATGCTCTTGACTTGTAACTTGCCATGATTACAAAGGGTCCCAACCAATTGGGCTCAAATTTTCCCTTGTTGTCTGGATTTGGCACATTTTTTTTATTCTCTTTCAACACAAGCTCTCTTACTTGTAATGACCAATTCTTGATATTCTTATTGTAGCTCCTTTTGAGGAAGTTTTGGTAGACTTACAAGTTTTTCAAAGCATATTTGTGTCGCTCATCTAGTAGTTCTAGCTCATTCAACCATGACACCTGATATTCCTCATCAATAATGATATTATGTAATTATATTCTTAAGGATGGGAGCTCGATCTTGATGGGAAGGATGGATTTTGATCGATAGACCAAGGAGAAGGGAGTTGCACCTATAGACATGTAGATACTCATTTGGTAGGCCCATAAGGTGGGATTTAGCTGTATATACTAGTCATGACCAACTTCATTGACTAGTTTCTTTCGAATTTTTAGGATGGTTGTATTCGTAGCCTCAACTTGGCCATTACCCTGGGGCTAGTATGGGGTGGAAAAGTGATGTTGGATATTGAATTTTTGGCATAGCTTATGAACATATTGGTTTTTGAAGTGTGTTACATTATTTGAGATAAGGGCTTGAGGAACACCATATTGACAGATAAGGTAGTTCAAGATGAATTTGGAAATTTTCTTTCCTATGATATAGGTCATGGGAATGGCCTCTACCCACTTTGTGAAGTACTCCACAGTAGTGATAATGAACTTGTGTCCATTAAATGAGGTGGGAGAGATTTTACTGATGAGATCAAGCCCCCATTGCAAAAATGTCTAAGGTATTACAATCGATTGGAGCTCTTGACTTGGTGCATGGATGAGGTCCCCATGCTATTGAAATTGTAAACATCTTTAGACATGTTCATGAGCTTCCTTTTCTATTGTAGGCTAGTAATACCCAATCCTCAACAGTTTATTAGCCAAGGTCATACCACTAGAATGGGAAACACAAATACCATTATGTACCTCAGTTAAAGCAGTCAAATCTTCCTCAAGGTTAAGGAATCTCAAAGGGGTTCCTTCGATACTTCTATGGTACAAGTTGTCACCTAAGATAAAAAAAAATGGGATGAATTCTTAATAAAGGTTCTTTAGAAGTTTGGGGTGATGTCAATGGGGAGGACTCCTACTTTTAGGTAGGTGTATATGTTGTTGAAATGCACAAGACAACTGAGAGGGGGGATGAATTAGTTTTATCAAAATTTTACTTATAGACTTAATCAATTCCAATCTATCTTCAATGTGTTATTAAGTATGAACATGAAATACAAATAATAGAAACACAACACCAGAGACACCAAAATTATATGGAAAACCAAATAAGAGAAAAACCATGATGAGGATTAACTCACAATAAAGAAGTAATGCAATACTAGATATAAAGGCTCAATGCTAGAGAGCTCACTTCCCAAATACAAAGGCTCACTACCCAGATTAAGGGATCATTCCCTTAGGACTCACTATCTAGAAAGGGAGGATCACTGCCTACAAAAAAATACAAACAAATAGATAAAGATCCACCACTAGAAGTTCCACACAGTTCACAAATTGATTAGAAGATGTAGATACAATGAAGTATTGTTTCCTTGATTCACTCTTCTAGACTCTTCCTTTCACACTTGTTCACACAATCTTCTCTTGCTCGAATCGAATGATGGGTGGATAATGGATTCAGTACAACTTGATTCTCTTTTATACCATCATCAACCTTAGAAACATTCATCAAGGTCAGCTATACAATTTCAAATTACAAATTCAAACAAGGTCGAATACTGAACATTCCCGCAGTGGATAAGACTGTGAGAGGACCAATTACATATTTAATTTGGGACCCAAACAACACTTTGATCACACACATTCTTTCTCAAATTGATGGAAAAGCATAATGTAATGTGTAAACACCAGGTTGGCCAATCCTAATGAAAAAACCAATGATCTTTGAAGTACACACATCACCAACAAGATAATCACATGTGGATTTCTCAACATGTTTCACCAGTCATTTCACCATCACTAGGAATACCTCAGATACATTTTCAACAACTTCAACAAACTTCATTCAAAGAGAACACTTCACCAGTTCAACCGGGACAACCAACAAAAACATATGAGCTCTAGAGCAGGTCTTCTAGAGTGCCAAACTACAAACAACTTTTCCAGAACACAAAAACCATCACAAAGAGTAATCTCCTAGATCCACAAGATCTGAAACCGAATACCAGAAGATTGCAAAGCCAAAACATTTCTCCCATTCCACAACTAGATAACTCTGACAAACTAGTTCACACACTGGTGAACATAAATTTTTCTCTCCATCGAACTAGAAACTGAAACTCGAGATATATTATCCATTGAAGCTTAAGAACACACCTAAAAATATGCATAGGCATAAGATCAACACAGAAGAAATGTAGACCACAATATTGGATCATACTTAGAACATACTTTACCACTATTTTCATTATTTCTCAAATTTTCTCAAAAGAACTTGGAACAAACTCAACTTACTCAACCTGTACTGTGTTGACATCAATGAAAACATAAATGACAACACCACCAAATACATCCATACTTGCAAAAATCTCCTCCTTTTTCATTGATGGAAATAGATTATGTGAAAACCCACCAAAGACAACATACATGCTTCTCAAGAGCGAAAACCTACTAAGCATAGAATTTCCACATGCTCTCTCTCCCATAGGCATACATGATTTTCAAAAGTGACAACCTGCACAAGCATAGAATTTTCACATGCTCTCTCCCCTTTGACATCAATGGAAAAGAATTTTTTTTTCATAGAAAGGTTTGTTCACTCCCCCTAAGGCATACATCCACATCATATACTACAACAATGCACTTCTCTACTCCTCCTAATGAGTAGACCTTGATCATTAGTCCAAAACAAAAAGGTTTGTGAATCCACATGATTGATGCACCTCCATGTGCACTTAGTTAAAAGGAGGGGCATAAACCCCTAACTTCCATCTGAGATACTCAAAAGCATCCTTCAAAAGGGATTTAGTGAATATTTTTGCAACTTGTTCTTTGGTAGGTACATATTCAAGTCTAAATTCATTCCTTAACACCTTCTCCCTCAAAAAGTGATATTTGATAGATATTTTCTTTGTTCTAGAATGCATCACTTGATTATTTGAGATGTTTATAGCACTTGTATTGTCACAAAATATAGAGATAGTTTCATCACTTTCCTCACCTATATCCATCAAGGTTTGCTTCATCCATAATACTTGTGTACAATAGGATGTTGTTGCAATATACTCTGCTTCTATAGTGGATAAAGAAACTAAATAATGTTTTTTGCTCAATCGTGAAACTAATCTTCCTCCAAGAAAAAATGCACCACCACTTGTACTCTTTTGTTCATCAACACAACCAACCCAATTTGCATCAGTATACACATTTAGAGTGAAATAATCATCATTTGGATACCATAGCCCATAATCTAGAGTTCCTTTAAGATATCTAAATATCCTTTTCACAGCTGTAACATGTGATTCCTTTGGTTCTAGTTGAAATATTGCAACTAAACATATTGCATGCACAAGGTTAGGTCTAGTAGCAGTAAGATAAAATATTCCACCAATCATGGATCTGTACATGCTTTGATAAACTTTATCAGATTCATATTCCTTACTCAACTTGCATCCAGTTACCATAGGGTTACAAACCGATTTAGAGTCATCCATTCTAAACTTCTTCAACAATTCCTTAACATACTTAGATTGTGAAATGAATATCCCTTTGTCAGTCTGATTAAATTGAAGTCCAAGGAGGAAATTCAATTCACCAATCATAGACATTTCAAATTATTTTTGCATCTCTTTAGCAAAATTCTTATACATACCTTCATTTCCACCAAAAATGATTTCATCAACATCTTGTCTTTCTCAACCTTTAAGTAAAGATTATTGTCTACAAAACCTTTGTTGAATCCTTTATTTTTCAAGTATCTATCCAATCTATCATACCAAGCTCTGGGAGCTTACTTTAGTCCATATAATGCCTTTGTTAACTTACAAACCATGTTCGGTTTGTCTAATAGTTAAAACCTTCTGGTTGCTACATGTATACTTCTTCTTCTAGTTCTCCATTCAGAAATGAAGATTTGACATCCATATGATATACCTTGAAGTATTCATGAGCTCAAAATGCCAAGAACATCCGAATGGCCTCCATTCTTGCTACAGGTGCAAAATTTTCTTCAAAATCTATGCCTTCAACCTATGAATATCCTTTGCATACCAATCTTTCTTTATTTCTTACCACTTCACCATCTTCATTCAATTTGTTTTTTAATAACCATTTAGAACCAATTACATTCTTTTTTGTAGGTCTAGGGACTAGTTCTCATGTCTCATTCTTTTTTATATGTTGTATTTCCTCTTCCATTTCTCTCATCCATCTTTCATCATTACATGCTTCATTCACAATTTTAGGTTCAATATTAGAAAGTAAACACATGTTTACCTAAACCACTTTGCTTCTTGTCTTCACTCCTTCAATTTTGTCTCCAATTATCTATTCCTCTGAATGATTTCTCTTAACATATTTAGGAGTCTTAGGTGCAAGTTCTAGGATTTCTTCTTTTCTTCACTTTGTTCTTTCTCTTCTTTTTCTTCTTCTTGAAGTTTCTCATAGATAGGCTCATTAGGTTCAACTTCATTTATCTCCACTAGTCTGTAGATTGCTTCATCAACCTTCACATTAGTACTTTCAATTATTTTTCTTAGCCTCTTATTAAAAAAATTGTAAGCCTTGTTGTTATTAGAATAAACAAGGAAAATTCCTTCATAACATCTAGCATAAAACTTTCCAATATTTTCTTCATCTCTTCTAGAATAACATGTACTACCAAATACCTTTAAGTATTTCATAGTAGGATTCTTACTAGTCCATAACTCATAAGGATTCTTAGTGTTGTTACGTCTGATTTGAACTTTGTTAAGAATGTAAACAGAAGTGTGAATAACTTCTCTCCAATACACATCAGGAACATTTGATTCTTACATCATGGTTCTAGCTACCTCTTGCACAATATAATTCTTTCTTTCCACAACTCCATTCTATTGTGAGGTTCTAGCAGAAAAATAATATCTCTTTATTCCATTCTCTTCATAGAATGCATTGAACTCACCAGATGTAAACTCTCCACCTTTATCAGATCTTAAGCATTTAATTTTTAGATTTGCCTCATTTTCTACTCTTTCCTTAAACACCTTGAATTTATTAAGAGCTTGATCCTTTTCTCTAAGAAATTTAACCCATGTCATCCTAGAATAATCATCAATCAAGAGCATAAATTACACATCACCATTGAGGCTACTTGTTCTTGTAGGACCATTGAGGTCTGTATGAATTAATTCAAGCATTCTGGTAGAATATTGATCTTTACTCTTAAAAATGTTTCTTGTTTTCTTTCCCATCTAAAAACTTCTACATATTGAATTTGAAGGCTTTGTGATTCTAGGTAGTTCTTTGACAACTTCCCTAGAACTGATCCTAACCAGATTATCAAAATTCACAAGTCCCATCCTCCGGTGCCAAAGCCAACTTTCACTAATCTAAGAAACAAAACACTTACCATTACCACCTTTAAGTTGATAGATGTTTCCATGAGTTCTTTTTCCAGCTACTACCACAATTCCAAATCCTTTTCTAATCTCACAAGTGTTATCTTGAAGCTTAAAACCTATCCTACACATTTTTCCAACACTTAAGAGATTATTCTTGAAACCCTTTACATAATAAACATCATCAGTATTGTGTTTTCCATCAAAGTTAGTTTTTCCTTTACGAACAATCTTAGCACTAGACTCATCTCCAAACATGACTATACCTCCATCATACTTCTCAAGTTTAGCAAAATTACTCTTTTCTCCAATCATATGATTTGAATGTCCGCTGTCAATTACCCAAAATTCTTCATCATGTCTGGCATAAAAATTAGTCACTAGAGTTCCTTTTGTTTCATCTTTCTTGTTCTTCGAAGCAGATTCATTTCCACATTTATTTTCCAATGCTAGAAACAAGCATTCATCTTTATCTTTCTCAAGGTTAGATTCATCATCATAAATTACTACATTTTCTTTGACATAATACAACTTCTTGAACTTCCTATCCTTCTTATCCTTGTATTTATTGTTATTACCATCCTTATTCTTCTTTTGTGTAGCTCTATTAGGACATCTTGATGCATAATGACCAATATTTCCACAACTAAAGCACTTAAAAGTCAACTTACCTTTGTATTTACTAGTACCTTTCTTCAATCTCCTTGTGAAAATTTCTTCTAGATATTTTGTATCATCGTCACTCAGAGCATCTTATATCTTCATTGCTTTAAAGGCTATTTCAGTCTTTTCCTTATCTCTTGCAAATTTTCTCATCTCGAATGCAGTAAAGACTCCAAATAGATGCTCCTTAGTAAATGTATTTAGATCATACTATTTATCAAGAGTAGATACTTTGTCATTGTAATTGTCTGGTAAGGTCATCAAGATATTTTCAATTATATCTTCATCCTTCATGGTACAACCTTGATTCTTGATTCTTGATTCTAGTTGCTATATTTTCAACTCTCTAATAATAGATAGGAATTTCTTCTCCATCTTCCATTCTCACATTCTCAAATTTTTGTTTAGTAGTTATTTTCCTTGAAAAATTTACTCTCTCATTTCCTTCATAAATGTCTCCTAATTTTTTCCATACTTCATGTGTTTTATCTAGAGAAATAACTTTCGCTCTTTCATTTTTAGATAAAGAACTAAATATGGAAAACCTCACTTTCATTCTCTTCAAGAGAACTACAACGTCTTTAGCAGAGGAAGGACCAACTGATGGAATCACATAATTTGTCTCCACGGTTTCCAATTATTAAAACTAAGTGAAATTAGATAACTTCTCATCTATTCTTTCCAGTCACTATAATTAGCTCCATCAAACATAGGAATTTGCAACTTGTGTGCCATATAGTCTACCTCAAGTGGTTAAGATTTTCATCGAGGAACTAGAGCTCTGATACCAATTGTTGAAATGCATGAGATAGCTGAGAGGGGGGGTGAATTAGTTGTATCAAAATTGTACTTATAGACTTAATCAATTCAACTTTATCTTCAATTTGTTATTAAGTATGAACATGAAATGCAAATAACAAAAACACAACACCACAGACACCGGATTTACATGGAAAAACCAATGAGGGAAAAACCATGGTGATGATTAACTCACAATATAGAAGTAATGCAATACCAGATACAAAGGCTCACTGCCAAAGGGCTCACTACCCAAATACAAAGTCCCACTTCCTTAGGAATCACTATCTAGAAAGGGAGGCTCACTACCTACATAAAAATATAAAGAAATAGATAAAGATCCACCAATAGGAGTTCCACACACTTTGCAACTTGATCACAAGATGTAGATACAATAATGTATTGTTACCTTGAATTTCTCTTCCAGACTCTAATTTTCACACTTGTTTGCACACTCTTCTCTTGCTCAAATTGAATGATGGATGGATAATTGATTTTGTACAACTTGATTCACTTTTATACCATCATCAACCTTAGAAACATTCATCAAGGTTATCTATACAATTTCAAATTACAAATTCAAACAAGGTTGGCTACTCAACATTCCCATGGTGGATAAGAATGTGAGAGGACCAATTTCATATTTAAGTTGGGACCCAAACAACATCTTCGATCATGCACACGCTTTCTCAAATCGATGCAAAATCATAATGTAATGTGCAAACACCAGGCTAGCCAAACCTAATGAAAACACCAATGATCTTAGAAGTACACACATCACCAATAATACAATCACACATAGATTGCTCAACATGTTTCACTAGTCATTTCACCATCTCTAGGAATATCTCTGATACATTTGCAACAACTTCAAAAAAAATCATTTGCAAAGAACACTTCACAAGTCCAATCGGGACAACCAGAAAAAAAAAAGGAGCTCTAGAGTAGGTCTTGTGGAGCAGCAAACTACAAAAAAAATTTCCAGATCATAAAAACCATCACAAAGATTAATCTTCCAGATCCGCAAGATCTGAAACTGAATACTAGAAGACCACAGAGCCAAAACATTTCTCCTAGTCCACAACCAAATAACTCTGACAAACCATTTCACACACTGGTTAACATAAATTTTTCTCTTCATATGAGCCAAAAGATGAAACTCGGGATATATTATCCATTGAATCTTAAGAACACACCTACAAATATTCATAGGAATAAGATCAACATGAAAGAAAGGTGGACCACAATACCGGATCATACTTAGAACACAATTCAACACTGTTTTGATTATTTCTCAAATTTTCTCAAAAGAACTCGGCAAACTCAACTTACTCAACTTCTACTATGTTGACATCAATGACAACATAAATGACAACACCACCAAATACATCCATACTTTCAACATATCTCATGGCACCAAGGATCACCATGACCAATGGTTTCACACACAAACTCAAAATATGGTACCTTGAAAGCTGGTATGAGAAGCTTCTCTAACATGAATTCATGTTTAGGGATGTTGCATGGGATATTCAATAATCATTTAATTGTAACCATGGCATCCACTACTCTATTTTTTTCCGTTTTTATCTGCTCAAATGTGATGTTGATGAAGAATTCCTTGAGATCCTCCACCAGTTTCGTGTATGGGATAATTTTGCAATCCTTTGTTTTGTATTCATCATTGACCTAGTTGATAATCATTTTTGAGTCTCCATAGACTTTAAGTTCCATGATTTTCCACTGTACTACAACTTGGAGTCCTATGAAAAGGGCCTCATAATCGACAATGTTGTTAGTGCAAGGAAAAGATAATCTATATGATTTTGGGATGCAATCTCCTTGTGGTGTGATGAAGAAGATTATGGCTCCTGGCCCATGTTGAGTATATGACCTGTCAAAATATAAATTCCAATGATCTACTTCATTGAGATTGAAAATAGACTCATCTATAAATTTTGACACCAATGGATTCTCTACATATATCGGTGCCTCGGCCAATTGATCTACAATTACTTTTCCCTTGATAGCTTTTCGCTCCACATACTCAATATCATATTCTATCAAGATTATGACCCATTTAGCAATTCATCTTGTAAGTGTTTCCTTAGAGAGTAGATACTTGAGAGGGTCTATTTTGGCAATGAGCTTTATTTGATGAATGTGTAGTTTAGCTTGTGCCCCACCAAGGTTCTACTGATATAGTAAATGGCTCTCTCTTTTCCTATTTCATCATGTTGTGCTAGAAGAGAACCAAGCACTATCATTATTGTTGATTTGTACAAGATTAGTGCTTTGTTTGGAATCAGTGGCATGAGGACTGGCAATGTCAGCAAGTATTCTTTGATTTTATTAAATTCCTGATCACATTTCTCATCTAACTTGTATGTTACCCCCTTGTGGGGTAGATGAGAATATGGGATAGCTTTGTCTACTAACTTTGCTATGAATTTTTGAATAGGTTGGAGTCTTCCCTACAAGCCCATTAACTGCTTCAATGTTCGTGGTGCCTCCATTTCAAGGATTGCTTTGACCTTTGTAGGGTCTATTTCGATTCCCCTCATTGATACAATATACCCTATATTTTTTCTTGATGTGACACTGAATACACATTTCTTAGGATTTATCCTTACCTTGTATTCTTCCATTCTATCAAAGATAGAGCTCAATGCTATTAGGTGGTCTTGATTCTTTCTGGATTCGGCTAGTATTTGGTCCACGTAGTCCTCTACAGATTTGTGGATTATTTCATGAAAAATCAAATTCATAGCCCTTTGGTAGGTGGCTCTAGAATTATTCAACCCAAATGGAATCGTGTTCCAATAGTAGGTGCCCCATGGAAATGTGAAGGTTGTCTTATGTTGATCATCTTTTACTATCATAATCTGATTATACCCTAAAAACCCATCCATCAATGATAGCATTATATGTCCTATTGTTAAATCTACAATCATGTCTATGTTGGGAAGATGGAAATCATCCTTAGGGCATGCTTTTTTTAGGTCCCCGAAGTCAGTGCAGATTTGGATGACCCTATTGGGCTTAGAAATAGGTACAAGGTTGGAAACCCATTCAGGATAATCAATGGGTTGTATGAAACCAACATCAATGAGTTTATGCAGCTCAAGTTTGACCAATAACGTGATATGTGGATGTATCTTTCTTAATTTCTGTCTTATTGCTTTTTCCTCTAGATAGATTACTAGATCATGGACCACCACCTCTAGATCGATGCCTAGCATGTTAGCATAGGTCCATGAAAACTTTACTTGTATTTATTTCAGAAATTCAACTAAAATTTCTTGTTCCTTAGTCAAAAGTGATTTTGCATAGAAAGTGATGTGTGGTGTCTCTTCAGTTCCTAGATTGACTAGGTTACATTTCTCTTCTAGTACTATTTTTTTTCCTAATGGATGGAACTAAGGGGAAGATTGGATCCCTCATCATTTGGCACCTTAGAGAGGTTTTCACCAATGGATACGTCCTTTCTTTTTACTATTTTTGGATAAAAAAGTGTCATGTGATTTTCACTTAAATATCTACATGTTATTCTTAGATTTTATATTTTGCAACTATGAGATTCAATCATTTCCCCATAGTATGCATATGTGTCTAGCTCAATATCAAATCCCACTTTGTGATCTCCACATGGTAGAGTATCCCCGAGTCCCATGAATTCCAAGAGAGCCTCATCATTTTCGAGTGTGTCTAAGATCGGTGGTCCTCATTGGTCACAATATATTAGTTAGGGATAAACAAGCTTTAGTTTAGTGGTTTGGTTACTCGAATGAAAAGAAATGGTTATGATCATAAAAATGGAGGAATCCTCAAATAACATGGGTAGGTCAGAGATGGGATATTTTTCACATACATTGGTTATATCGAATGTATAATTGTTTAGGGGAAGACCAATGGATACTCGTAACTAAGGAGGAGCTTTGACTATTTTTAACCTTAGCACCTTTTCCTTGTATGGTTGTCTTCTGAGGGGTGATGAGCCCAAAATATGCTCATTATTTGAGTGTCATGATGTATTTTTGAAAACCTTTACTCTTTCTAATGGTTGTTTTAAAACTCTATGGTTATAAACTTTTTATGTTAATGGGTAGTATTCTGTGATTGTGCATTCCTATAATCCTACAGCTTAAATATCTCCATATGACTATATTCATGGCCCTGTTTAACCTCCCAGTTGACTGATATGATACGTGTAGTTTCTAGATAGATGAGATAAATTTAATGTGTGATTGATGATAAAGTATCGTGCTATTATGCTTTCCTTCACCTTCTATGCCATGTGTCTTGTAGGTTGTTGAAGATAGTATGAACAGGTCAGCACACAACGAACCTCAGCTCTGAAGTAAAGATCATTTTATCATGGCACCAGGCATATTGTTCTTGCGACAACACTCTACCCGAATCATCAAGAGGATATATAAATGGTCGACAATCTAGGAGGAGTGGAGTGCTGGATTCTTTCTGAATCAGTTGGGTGGATACACTTTCATTTATAAAAATTTGTTCCTCAGAATTAGGAAGCATCTACGTCTGCATCTTTCTCTAGTAGTTAGTTAGTTAGTTGTTTCCCTTTAAATAAATGTTCCTCCTACATGAGTGAATGGGAGATTATAGAAAAAGATTAGACTAGAGAGCAGAGATAGAACAGAGTGTAGTAAGATTACTGTTATAATGAAAAATAGAACTTTGTATTAAGTTTTCTTACAAATAGAACAGTCATGTATGTGATTTCGAGTTGATGAATAAAAAGCCAATGAAATTTTGAGTTCAAATCTTGTTTAATTTGGTTGATGCTTGCTAAGGGGGCCCACTTAGCAAGTATTTATAGTTAGTTGTTTGCTTTCTGTTGTTTACCTATTAGAATTTCATTCCAGTAAGTTTTGATGCAAACTCAGTCTTAAAACTATTCCTGCAACATAAGGAATCCATCCCTGTGTTTGTTCCTGTAGCATTAGGCCAATTTATGGTTTTCTTTCCCAGTAATGGTTATTATGATTCCCACTTTAGTTAAGTGATGCTTAAAGTTAGTAAGACTTTGTTTCATGTTCCTGCATCAGAGTTAGAATCCCTTTCAAGCATTCATTTCCAATAAGTTGTGGCTAAAATTGGTTCTTAGTGCACATACAGTGTTGCTCCATTTCAAGTATACGTTCCCTAGTTTGACAAGTAAATGAATGACCATGAGAAGATGTTAGTCACCTGCAGGAATGTCCAATTCCCAGGTTAGGATTTGTCATGACTTTTGATATCTTTTTGTGGGCAACAACCATTTTTGGCACCATTTTTAGGGATGGTGTCGAGCTAAGAACCTGTCATAGTCATTTTTAGTAGTAGTTTAGTGTATTTATCCAAGATTTTTAGAATCTTTCCATTTTCAGTTGAGTCCGCTACATGCATAGAAGAAGAGACGCTCTAGGGAGATTCTTACCAAACCTTTCCTTCCCTGACAATGATTTTGAGCCAGTTTATAATCTATTTGAGGAAGAAGAAAACCAAGATATCAATCCATTTGCTAAACACCCACTTGTTGAATTTCCCTTTGATCTTGCTGATGAAGAACCCCAGGAAAATCCATTTGCTTTGATACTTCATCAAGTAGTTATGGCACAAAATCCACCTAATCAACCTCCTACTTTTGAATTGCCTATTATTGCCCAGCAAGATACTGACAACCTCAAAAATATTCCTTCTTCATTACTTCCCAAGTTGTATGGACTAGTTACTAAGGACCCAGAAACTTTCTTGTCTGAGTTTGACATCCTTTGTCGAAGTTATGATTATACCACATATGCTCATAAGCTGAAGTTATTTCCTGCTACTTTGAAGGAGGGTGCTTTAAGATGGTTCATGAGTTTGGGGAACAATGTTGTTGATAGTTGGGCATGCATGCAAACTAAGTTTCTTGAAAAATATAAGGAATATTGTAAGAGTGGTAATAAGGGTGATGATATATTCTGAATTTAGCCGAAGGAGGATGAAAGCTTGGAAGACTATGTCTCAAGGTTTTTGTTTTCCTTGAAAAAAAATTCAGACCATACTCTCAATGAAGAATCTTAGAAATTACTTTTTCTGAGGGGAATCAATGATTCCTGTATTGATGCTCTGGATCTAATGGGAGGAGGAGACATAACCCAAGTACCTTGGGATGATATTAAGGGCATATGCTGCAATTACTCTTGAGCAAGTGTCAAGAAGGGAAGAGGTCATCAGGCCACAATGGGAAAATCTTCTAAAAATGGAGTTTCACGGATGGAGATTTCAAATATGTTGTCTAATTTTAAAAATGATATCATAAATAATATGGCTACACAGTTGGATACCATGCAAGCTCGAAAGATACACAAAGAAGCTGAAGCAATATTGGCCGAGTTCTGTCCACAATGTCGATAAAAGAAGCGTGAATGTAGATGTAAGATGGTGGCTAATATGGAAGCTAAGCAATTACCTATTGACTTTAAGGTAGTAGAAGGTGATGATGACCAAGTATTCTATGTTGCACAAAGGCGTCCATGGGCTCAAAGACAAGGTATGCCTCAAGACCCTCTAAATTTTGGTAATCCTTACTCTAATTATATTAACCAATGGCAACCTACATATGGCCCATCACCATCATGGAATAACTCTCAGCCACAATGGCTTGGCTATCCAAATTCACAATGGAAATCTCCTCAAGGAGGTTGGCAGCATCCACAAGGGCAATGGGCTCCACCCCAAGGTAACTGGCAGCAGAATCCTCAGTGGAGGAGCTCTCAACAATGGTAGAACCAATCCCCTGGATTCCTGCAGCCACAATAATCGCAACCTCCCGCTCCTATGCCACCTCCTGTAGCATCTCCTACAAATACTGGCCCACCAAAATCAATGCCTATGCCTGCTCAGCCATTACCAAATCCTAATAATAAGCAGCAGCAACAACAACCTATGTATTTTATAGAAGCTAATCAATATCCATCCTATGTCTTGAATATTAATGATATCCATCTCAGGTCTGGAACCACCCTACCTGCTCCACAGCCACCAGTAATTACTGAAATACAAGATCCTCCCTCTGTTGAAAAATTGACTGGTCCTGCAAAACAACTACCTATATCAGAAAATTCCTCTAAGAAGCATGTCCTACAGTATCCAGTAAAACCACCTTTTCCTTAGAGATTGCAAGACACTACATCCAAGTCCATGGAAGAGCCTATCTTTGATATTTTGGATCAGCTTAAGAATGTACATATCCAAATTCCCCTCTTTCAAGCCATAAAAGATGTTTCAATTTATGGAAAAGTCATTAAGGAGGCCTGTTTGAAGAAACTTGGAAGAAAGAAAAAGGATCCCCAAACTATCCATGTTCTTGGAAAATTGGCACATATTATGTTAGGGAAGGTTGTCATGCCAAAATATGTTGATCCCGGAAGTCCTGTGGTGCAAATCAATATTAATGGTCAAATGGTACATAATGTTTTGATTGAACTAGGTGCAGCTATTAATGTGATGACCAAGCATACTATGGAGTATTTGAATATCCTAACCATTAGGTCTACACCCACAATCCTGCAGCTTACTAATAGTTCCATTGTAACACCTGATGGCCTGGTGGAAGATATAATTGTCAATCTTGAATCATGGGAATACCCCACTAATTTCACTATATTGTCCACTAAGGAAACTTTGGGGGGATATCCTATTATCCTGGGTAGACCATGGTTAGCCACATTTAATGCCTTTATAGGATTCCATTCAGGAGACATGACAATCTTTGATGGTCAGTCAACAAAGAAATTAGCTCTATACCCACCTGCCCAGCCTCAGCCAGACTTGTCTAAACCAATTTGGCTAGACTTAGGAGAAGAAACTAAAGATGTAAACTCATTGGCCCAGGTAATGATGCTGCAAACTAATCCATTTTCCCAACTTCAGAGTGAAGATGACTTGCTTTTCCAAATTTTGCAGTCAAATTCTGATATAAGTAACCCATCAGAATCCAACAATTGTCCTTAGCAATCTTTTCTATAGCAACTGAGTCCTAGAAGCCTACCATTTAAAATCCCTGCAGTTTATCAACATTTGCTTCCACAAGAGATACAGACACCACATTTTCCAGTTGATTCCATGAATGATATCACCAAACAAATTGAGCTGTCTCCAAGCCATTATCTGAATATCAATAACCAGTTACCTAGAGTTCAACAAAATTCCCTAGTCACAATGCTTTTGCATGGGACTACGGGGATATGAAGGGAATAGATCCTCAGCTTTGTACTCATATGATCTATATTAAGGAAGATTGTTCACCTGTTAGGCAGCCTTAGAGAAGGATAAACCCAACACTCAGGGAAATAGTTAAAAATGAGCTCCAAAAATAACTTGATGCTGGTTTTATCTACCCTATTTCAGATAGTCAATGTGTATCTCCATTAGTGATTATTCCTAAAAAAGGTGGGAAATGGCGAGTTTGTGTAGATTGCAGGGAGCTGAATACTGCCACTAAAAAAGATCACTTTCCATTGCCATTTGTTGATCAAGTATTAGACTCATTATCTGGAAAAAAGTATTTCTCATTTTTATATGGATATAGTGGGTATAATCAAATTAAAATTGCCCCTGGAGATTAGGATAAAACAACTTTTACTTGTCCATAGAGGACTTTTGCTTACTCTGTCCTACCTTTTGGCCTGTGTAATGCTCCCGCCACATTTCAAAGAGCAGTAATTAGCATTTTTGTTGACATTTCTTATGATTCTATGGAGATCTACATAGATGACTTCACCACTTATGGAATAACTTATGAGGAAGCATTATCAAATTTGGAAAAATTACTAAAAATATGTAAGGAGCATAATTTGTCTTTGAATAGTGAGAAGTGTTTTATGATGATGCAGAGGGAATTGTTTTAGGCCATCATATTTCTCCAGCTGGAATTCAGGTTGACCTTGCAAAAATAGAAGTTATTCTAACCTTTCCACCACCTGTGAAACAAAAGGATGTTAGAAGCTTCTTAGGACATGCTGGGTATTATAGAAGGTTCATAAAATATTTCAGCAAAATAGCTAGTCCATTGTATGCCCTATTGACTAAGGATTCAGAATTTCATTGGACTAAGGCCTATTACAAATCTTTCCTGCAGCTTAAGGACTTACTTACTAAAGCACCTATTCTTCAAGGACCGAAGTGGAGTCTTCCCTTTCATATACACACTGATACTTTTGATTATGCCATAGGGGCGGTGTTAGGATAGAAGGAGAATTCAACTGATCATGCCATCTATTTCATCAGCAAAAATCTTCAAGGACCATAATTGAACTATATTGTCATAGAAAAAGAATTGCTAGCAGTTATGTATGCTTTGAACAAGTTTCGGCATTATGTCATTGGTTACAAAATATTTGTTCATATAGACCATGCAGCAATAAGGTACCTTATGAATAAACCTATCATATCTGGTAGATTAGCAAGGTGGCTGCTATTGTTGCAGGAATTTGAGATCACAGTTATCGATAAGCCAGGCAAGGAAAATGTGGTGGTTGATTTCTTGTCAAGACTTCAAACAACTACACCTGCCACATCTAAAATAATTGATGATAGATTTTATGATGAACATCTGTTTTCTATTGCTGCTAGAACACCATGGTATGCAAATATTGCAAATTAATTAGTAGCCAGCAAAATACTAGTTCACTTCTCACCAAAGGACAGAAGGTTGTTGATTGAGAAAAGTTTTAACTTTTCATGAATTGCAGACTGTTTGTTTTATACAAGACCTGACCAAGTCATGCGAAGGTGTGTCAGAGAAGATGAGAAATATGAAATTCTACATGCTTGTCATAATGAGCCATGTGGTGGGCACTTTGCATCTAAAAGAACATCAATGAAGGTACTTAATACAGGGTACTATTGGCCTACCCTACACAAGGATGTTGTAGCCTACACAAGGAAATGTGATAGATCTCAAAAGAATGGGGAGACCAACAAAGTTTGATGAAATGCCTTTGCATCCACAAGTGGTGGTTACTCCCTTTGATAAGTGGGGAATGGATTTTGTTGGGCCAATTGATCCTCCATCCAATGGTAAGTCATACATTTTAGTTTTCATTGACTATGTGACAAAATGGGTGAAAGTAAAGGAAATGACACATGCATGAGATAACAAGGTTGCCGAGTTCCTTTATGAACAAATCTTCACCAAATTTGGAGTCCCGAGAGAAATTGTTACTAACCAGGGAGCACAATTCACTTCAAACCTGATCACAGCCTTAATGAGTGACTATAAGATCAGGCACAGGAAATCAAGTCCTTATCACCCTCAAGCCAATGGTCAGGTAGAGGTAACTAATAAATAACTGGAGGCCATCCTTACAAAAATAGTCCAATTACACAAGAAATGCTAGAGCAATCACCTTCCAGAAGCAGTCTGGGAATATCAAACATGGAAGACAACAACAGGGTTCACCCCTTTTGAGTTACTTTATGGAAAGAGTGCCATGTTGCTAATTGATTTTGAACATAAGACTCTGAGGACTGCTCTTCAATTGCACATTGATCTTTCTAAAACTCAAAAGGAATGGCTTCTCCAATTAAATGCATTAGATGAGATGCAGAAGGTTGCCCTGTAGGATACAGAAGCAATACAACAATAAAGGAAACAATGACATGATCATAATATCCGCACAAAGTGTTTCTCTATTGGTGATTGGGCCCTACTCTATGACTCCAGGTATAAAGAGAATCAAGGTAAGCTTACAACAAGGTAGCTTGGTCTGTATGAAATTGAAAATGTATTTGATAATGGTTCGGTACAATTGGCAAGAATTGATCCTATTCACTTCAAACTATTGGTTAATGGACACTGTCTTTGGTTGTACCATAAGCCATCTTCAAAAGTTGAATTCATGCAGCAGTTTTTTTCTCCTACAACTAGTGATCTTCATGCAGCAAAGGGCTTCGGTCCTCTTCCTATAGCATCTCTTTGAAATTATGTAGAACATCCATAATAAAGGTTTTCTTTTCATGAAAACCAATTTCTCCATCTCATCCATCAGCATCCATCATTTCACCTTTCTTGTCTACATCACCCATCCATGTCATCCATTTTACCGTACCACTACCATTCATGATCTCTTTTCCAAACTATCACTTCCAGCTATGCTGTGGTATCTTTCAACATCTGTGAAGCATTTAAACCAAGGTACGCGATATTCTTTTCATTGGTCACATCATTCAATTATTTTATTTATTCATTTATTGCAAGTTTCTATCAGTCATTACTCCCAATTCCTAGCCTATCCGTTTCCACATGTGAGGACACATGTCAAATCTTAAGTAGGGGGCGGGGGTTGTTTATTTCAAATCTTGTTCTTTTTCCAATGCCACAATTGATAAAAGCAATTTTGTAAAAATTGTACTTCCTAAGAATGACTGCTAGTGAATGCATGCTTTTTCCTTATCAGAAAGAAAACTACTTAATTAGGTAGTGTCTAAAAATCATTGCATGCAATATTCTTTTAAATCATTCTTTTGGCAAAAAGAAAGGCAAACAAACCAAAAAGGAAAGAAACAGTGAAGGAAAAGGTGTTTTTCAAATTCTTAGAAGAAGTTAACTTCCAGGGTTTTCTTGAAGAATCAGTTATTGAAGATGGGTGGTCAACTAGTAAGGCATGACCTGGTGGCTCATGAAGTTTTGACACAGGACCCTGTAATGGTTCAGGCATTTAGTAATTATGGGTGGTTGAACTACTTTCTAAGGATAAATTCCTTCAACGAAGAGGCTGCAGGTGAGTTTTTAAGAACACTTTCAAAAGGAGAAGCTGCAGTATGGGGTCTAATGGTCACAGTGACAGAGGAACGAATAGACGAAGTAATAGCACTTCCTGCAGCTGGAGAAAACTTTCCTTCAGGAAGGGATGCCATCTCTGCCAGGGCATAATTTACATTGCCAACTGATGGACCTTTGGAGGTTTCAAAGCAGGGATGTAAAAGGGTGTCGTTACCCTACGTATATTCAGAATATGCATCATTTATAATTAGGTACTTAACTTGTGAAGGACGTTTCTCCTATCTACATTCTTACCATTTTTAATCTCTTAAGTCACATGAGGCATGGAGTAGCTATGAATGTTCCAATTTTTTTGTTAAATCTTCTAGAGCATAGTGTCTGTGAAACCCAGAAAGGAAAAGATCATTTTGTCACCCATCATGGCCTTATTAAAAAATTTATTGAGCATTCATTAAGAGATGTGTCACCACTCTCTTGGCAAGAATTTATTGCCCAAAAGGGTTTGCAACCTTCACAACCTCCTAGAGCACTCCCTACATAGCCCAGGAAAAGAAAAATAAGAATAGAATCCACGAGAAGTGAGGCTGAGCAAGAATCATCTACTCCTGCAGCACCTAGTCCTGCAACCTCCATAACTGAGCCCTCTACTCGGATGCAAACAAGATCCTCCATGAGGAAATAAAATGGGAAAATAAAAGAAGGAGATTCATCTAGGACCAAGCAAACTCCTGAATCAAGCCCTAGCATTCAAAAGCAAAAATGCTCTTCTCAGTCTTTTCCTGTAGCAACTTTTGTTACCATCACTGCTTCCTCATCTCCTTCTCCTGCCGAGTCTGAGTCTTCTAGACATACTAAAAAGAGGAAAGATACAAAAGAACCTCATACACCTATTACATTGCTAACAAGGATTTCACCAAGAAAATGAAGTAAAATCACTTCAACCTCCAGTCAACCAAAAATTATAGTTATTTTGAAGAATCAGAGGAAGTCAGAAATGATGATTCCCAAAGTATACCAAAAAATATTCCACATAATTCAGCTGATATTCCTGAAGAATTGAAAAATGAAAGAGTGGAGGATGAGGAAGTTTAGCATGATGGTAGTAAAAAAAAGAGGATGCTAGGTCTTGATGACTTGGTTGAGGCAGTTGAAAAAGTTTCCAAGGAAGCTTAGTCTCCTCCTAGGCAACAACATGAGTTTGTACTATAGCAAGGTGAGGGACAATTTGAACAGACTGAAACCTTCAACGAAGCACCATTGCCCTCTGAATCATGTCGTGCATTGGTTCTTTATAAAAGGACATTATTGATTGAGTACTTAGAACACCTTCAGAAAACTTGGAGACCTATCACACCCCTGACTTTGAGCTTTCGTTATTTGGCTAAAACTCAAATGCAGCAGAGTCTGTGGGAAGAAGAGAGAAAGAAATTGAAAAAGGAGATTGAAAGGCAAAAGAAGGAAATTGAAGACATGAAGGAAAAGATGAATGAGATGATGAAGGTGGCTAGAAAAATAATGGAATGCAGACCCCCACCAAGAGTGTATGCCATGTGCCTAAAAGAACAGTTTCTTTGGTTTCAATTAATGAGGATTTCCAAGAATCTAGACCTCGACATTCATACAGCCAAAGAATTCTATAATGCATACCAAGGAGCACCAGATTGGTTGAGGAATTCGTTGTGTGAATTTTGCATACATGGTTTGCTCATTCCTATAGAATCAGAGTGGAATCCACTCCTATACATAGGTGATATTCATTTGAGATCACTTATGTCCTGGGAAGCAAATGAAATTAACTATGGGAGGCAATTAGAAGAATATGAGGAAGCTAAAAGAAAAGAGCCTATTCCCTTGAGACCTGAAAGTTTAGATCCTCGAACTATCTTGAAAACTTGGCTCACGGTTGCATATGGATTTTATGATCCTGTAGCAAGGATCAAAATATTTGATCTCAGAAGGCATGTATATGATGAGTTTAAAGGTCGACCATATTCATTCTGGAAGCTCTCCTCTACTAGGGCTAAAGCAAGATGGGATAGGTTAATAGTTGGTTTAAGGAAGTCTAAACCACATAGCCCCCCAAATCTTACAGCAGCCATCAGAAGGGTAGAAGGATATATCCAGTTAGGTCTCCAACAGAGGTTTGAACTATGGTTACCATTGACATTTCACCCCCCTATTTTACTATGGCCATTATACCCTTACCAAGCCACAAATATTGATGAAACTAATCAAGATCGCAAGTATGAAAGGTTGCAGAAGAACAAAGGATTTTACTACAAGTTTGGAATTACTACTACTACTGATTTTAGGGAAACAACCAGGAAGGTTAATGCTAGAGGACCAGCATTAGCATAAGTAGGGGGCAAATGATGAGCCCAAAATATGCTCATTATTTGAGTATCATGATGTATTTTTGTAAACCTTTACTATTTCTAATGGTTGTTTTAAAACTCTATGGTTATAAACTTTGTATGTTAATGGGTAGTATTCTGTGATTGTGCATTTCTATAATCATGCAGCTTAAATATCTCCATATGACTATATTCAAGGCCCTGTTTAACCTCCCAATTGACTGATATGATACGTGTAGTTTCTAGATAGATGAGATAAATTTAATGTGTGTGATTGATGATAAATTATCATGCTATTATGCTTTCCTTTTCCTTTTATGCCATGTGTCCTATAGGTTGTTGAAGATAGTATGAACAAGTCAATATGTAGTGAACCTCGGCTCTGAAGAAAAGATCATTTTATCACAGCACTAGGCATGTTGTTCTTGTGACAACACTCTGCCTGGGTCATCAAGAGGATATCTAAATGGTCAAAAATATAGGAGGAGTGGAGCACTAGATTATTTTCAAATCAGTTGGATGGATACACTTTCATTTATGAAAATCTATTCCTCAAAATTAGGAAGCATCTACCTTCGCATCTTTCTCTGGTAGTTAGTCAGTTAATTGTTTCCCTTTAAATAAATTCTCCTCCTGCATGAGTGAATGGGAGATGATAGAAAAATATTAGATTAGAGAGTAGAGATAGAACAGAGTGTAGTAAGATTACTATTATAATGAAAAATGGAACTTTGTATTAAGTTTTATTACAATAGAACAGCCATGTATGTGATTTCGAGTTCATGAATAAAAATCCAATGACATTTTGAGTTTAACTCTTGTTTAATTTGGTTGATGCTTGCTAAGGGGGCCCACTTAGCAAGTATATATAGTTAGTTGTTTGCTTTCTATTGTTTATCTATTAGAATTTCATTCCAGTAAGTTTTGATGCAAACTCAGTCTTAAAACTGTTCCTGCAGCATAAGGAATCCATCCTTGTGTCTATTCTTGCAGCATAAGGCCATTTTATGGTTTGTTTTCCTAGTAATGGTTATTATGATTCCCACTTTAGTTAAGTGATGCTTAAAGTTAGTAAGACTTTGTTTCATGTTCCTACATCAGAGTTAGAATCCCTTTCAAGCATTCATTTCCAATAGGTTGTGGCTAAAATCGGTTCTTAGTGCACATACAGTGCTGCTCCATTTCAAGTATACATTCCCTAGTTTGACAAGTAAATGAACGACCATGAGAAGATGTTAGTCACCTGCTGGAATGTCCAATTCCCAGGTTAGGATTTTCCGTGACTTTGATATCCTTTTGTGGGAAACAACCAAGGGGTACATCCAAGGCCAAGATTCTTAAGACGTTTCTCAATAATGATAGGTTTAAACCAACCATTATCATTTTTCCCAAGCTTTTCATTTTTTTTGTAGCTCATGCCAAGCATTAGTTTAAACCCTTTGTTTCTTTCATCCATGGGGAGATCTGGGAAGGGCCTTTCATCTTGATATAATAGGCTTGATACATCTTTCTCATCTACCACATGTTTACTTAGGTCTCCCCACTTTTTAAAAATGGGCGGTGCTTCTGTGAAGGTCTGAGGTGTTAGGTCAATTGGTTGGGTTTTAGATGGGATCTAGGAGATTGATGTAACTCTCCTACCAAAGAAACTATTTTTCATTTTATAGTCTCCACATCCATTATCTTGGATAATAACCTTAACATATGGAATATCCAGAATGGAGGGTGTCTTTGTCTTAGAAGTGGAGGCTAAGGTGGATGGGTCAATATAAGGAGATGTGGGTCCCTCATAACTTTTTGAAACTTGGGGAATCTTATAATACTTGGCCTCCAAATGTTTTCAATAAAAAAAGGCTCAAGATCACCATGGATTGTGAATTCTTGGTTTTCATATGGGAATTTGACACATTAATGGAATGTGGATGCAACAACCTACATATTGTGCATCCATGGGCATCCTAGGAGAATATTATAAGGGAGTTCAAGGTCAAGAACTTGGCAAGTGGTCTTCATGATTTCTGGTCCCAATTGAATTGGGATTTGAATGGTGCCTTGGGACACCCATTCTTGATCATCATAGGCTATGATTGTGATACCTTTTCCATTTTCAATGACATATTATGAGAATCCCAGATTCTTTACCAAATTCAAGGTTCAAATATTTAAACCATTGCCTCCATTCACCAAGACTCTTTTGACTTTGTTCTTGTGTACTAAGACTTCAAGATGGAGTGCACGGTTGTGAGATGGATAGGTTGCGAGATCATGTTCAAAGAAAGTGAGGAGATGTGGTGTAGTGATATGTATGATCATAGTGTGAAACTAGTTTGAATCAAGGTCTGTGGGGATGAAGGATGCAACCAATTTTTTCTCTAGGATATCCCTATGCACGTACAATATTTTTAGCAACTCCATGATGGAGATATGGGTGGGGGTTATTTTCGGTTGGTCTAGGATGTTGTAACCATTAGGGGTGGATTTCAGATTTATGGTGGATGTCTTGGATGATTGTAAAGGTCCTAGTATGGTAATTATGCCACCATGTGTGGTGACTCCACACTCGGCTCTAGATCCTTTGATATTGACAACGATTACCCACTCATCCAAGGATGCAACAACATGGTCATAAATATTATGCACATTGTGGTAGTTTTTTCCTTTACCATTGTTGTCTCCTTTATTATGATCTGGCATCAGATTTTTGTATATTATAAGATCTTTATTCCCAACAAGTTTTTCAATGGTTATGGTCTTATCATCAATGAGATCTTGGATTAGATTTTTAAGTCACATGCAGCTAGCTGTCGTGTGTCCCTTTATTTTGTGAAAGTCACAAAGGTGATTATCGTTATACCATGGTGGTTTAACTTGAGGTTCCTGGTATTTGTTTTTAAATAGGGATTTTGATGATATTTGCTTGTACCAACTACTACATGACTGATTTTATTGGTTCTCCAAGGGGTGTGTATTATAGGGGGTATATGTTCTTTGGGGGTGGTCCCCCTTGAGAATTTAGGTTATTGAAAATTTGATTTTTGGGTTGTTATTGTGATGTGTTGTTTTTCAAAGTGTTTTAGGTGTTGTTTTGTAGTTGTTGGTACATTTTTTGTTGCGCATTTAGCCTTGGAGCACTAATGCCAAATTTAGCATCAACAAAACTATGATTAATGATGTTCATGTTCTTAACCCATGTATGAGGCTTGTCATTGTGACTTGTTGATGGTCAATTGTCTTGGTATGTGGGTGTGCCCCCTTGTGTTATAAGGACTCTTTCGATGTTGAGCACTTTGGGAATCAATTGTTCATATTGGTTATGCATTGCATTTTCAAATGAAAGGACAAGGTCCCTTCAAGTTTTGAGATGATAGTCTCAATTTTTTGTTCTTCTGGCATAGACCATTTGCTCTTGTTGGCCTTGGATCACCATTCTTGTAAGAAGACCACAATTTTGTCTCCCTTGGCTTGTTTTAGGTTGAACAACTCTTCCAAGCTCACCTCCATACCCAAGTTAAATGAATAATTTTCAATGAATTTCTTGAAAAAATTTAATTCTTGGGGGAAGGCGAGTGAATCATTCCATTGCTAGACCAACCAAGCTTCGAGGGAAGATTCACATTAAATAAGAATCATTGTATGTGACCTCCATATAGTGTACATGGAATTACCTAATGTGATCTTCAGGGTTTCGAGTTCCTCGATATTTATAGAACTTTGGAATTTCAAAGCCTGGTGGAAATGGAACCATTACAATGCTTCTATCAAATGGATAGGGGCACAAATTCCATTGGGATTTCTTTTTCTTTCCTAATTGTATGTCCAGTATTTTCTGTGAGAGAAACTTAACTTTTGTGGATAGGTCAGTTTGTGGTTCAAGTGGTGGGATGAATGTGTTTTGAGATGGTGGGATGGTTTGTGTTTTTGTGAGAGGTTGTTGAAATCTCTATTTCACAATCAATTCTTGTTGATATGCTTGCTGCTATTTTTGTTACAACAGTTCTGATTGTTGTTCTTGTTGTTGGGCCAATAATTCTTGATGTTGGGCTTGTTGTTGCGTAGTTTTCGTTGTGCTATCAATAATTGTTGTTGCGTGTATTCTTGCAAGGCTTGCTAATAGGCCAAATATTTTTCTTGTGCTTGTTAAACTTGGTATTGAGCTTGTGCTTGAGCTTGAGCTTGTTGTGAAACTTGTGTGGCTTGTGTGGCTTGATGCTATTGTAGAAATTCCTACATTTATTCTTGGGAAGCTTGTTGTGCTTGAGCTTATTGTGTTGCTAGTTGTTCTTGATGGGCAACTTGTTGAGCTTGGAATTGTTGAATTTATTTTTGGTATGCTTTATGAGATGCTTATAATGTGATGTTGTATTGATTTAATATGTTTAGATTTGGTGGTGGAGGTGGAGGATTTCATGGAATGGTGTGAGATGAGGTAGCAATATTTTTTTGAGGTGGTTGTTGTGGTGTTTTTTGAGTGATGAGGAGGGTTTGTGTGGTAGATGGTAGGTTTGGATTGGTGGTTGGTATGCTTAGTCCCTATGAGAATATATTTTGAGATGTTTAGATTGTTGTCGTTGGTATTTTTATTGGTTGGATTGGTACCACCTGGTGTTGCAATATCAGTGGCATAGCTAGAGAATTTGGTATGATGGATTTTTTCATTTGACTTGTTCTTTCATTGATTTGATTTTTTTGATTTGGGATTGATGTATTAGATGGAAGGATTTTCCCCATACCTTGATTAAGTGTGGATGATGATGGAAATAGTGGGAATGATGGGAAGATTGGTGGTGTGTTCCCTTGCAAAAGTGAGGATGATGCATTAAAAGCTCCCACTTGACCAAATAGATTCACTTGTCCTTGTGATGTCATGGGGAGAAAAATTTGTGTAAGAGGGTATGTCGGTGTTGTGAAAAAGATGGAGGGGTTGTTTCTATCATGGAAAATGAGTGGCACATATGGATTTTTTGGGTCTTGTGGGACATCACTAGGAATACCTAAGATCGTGCTTTCCTCCAATTTTTGTTTATTGACAAGTGGATGTGTTTGAAGAGCTTGGAGTAATGAACTTCCTTTGGTAATCATTGGTGGATTTGGAGCATGAGATGGTGTTCGTTGTATGATGGATTGGATGACATTTGGGAATGAAGGAATGAATGGTGCTTGAGGTATACTCCAGAAAGGTTGTTCCACAATAGTGCTTACATCAAAATCAGAAGGAATTTAGCCCCTTCCTTTTCTAATTCCAACATGTATTGTGTGGGATTGAGCCTCATGACCATGTTGGCAATCTTGTGTGTTTCAGGATTTTGGATTAATTCAAGTATTTTATCTTGGGTCATCCCTTAGAAGTTGGTGAGATCCTCCACTTGGCAACCTCCCTCTTGAGGATCTTGAGGTATTTTAGAGGGATTAAGTGGAGGGTTGATTGATTCCTTGGGGTTGAATTTTGATGCAGTTTGGATCAAATAACTTGAAGTGTATGTTACTTTTTTTTTCTCCATGATCTTGTTGTGTTGAGATCTTTTTTGGACCATTAAATAAGGATCAACTTTTGGGAATAGGAGGTAAACCTCTAACTCCTTGGGTTGGTCTAAAATTTAGGTACAAAAAGAAAATATAGGATGTTAAGGATCAAATTATGGTGGTAAAAATGATGAGGGGTGAATGATATGGATTCTTGAACTCTTGAGGACCTTAGAGGAATACTAGACTTTAGGATTTTTTGGATTTGGATTTAGATTTGGTTTGATTTGGATTTGCATAATGGACTCTTATATCTCAATATTTTGGATGTTATCATGGGGTAGACTTGTCCACAAGGGTGATAATTCAGATAGATATGTGAAGAAGGATTCACCCACACATATTTAGCTAAACAAAGTGATTTTGATTTGAGGGATTTACCAAAAGTCAGGCATGAATAATTTTTCCAATGTTCCAAGAGTTGTTTGTGCGATGGGATTTCAATTGATGTTTGGGATGGATGAGAGTGTTGATTTTGATCCTAGATGAACCTAGAGAGGATTTTATTACAAGACTAAGGTATTGAAGAATATTATTTTCCATACAAAGTGTTCAAATCTAAGAAACCAAACTTTGACTTAAATGAGTGGTTCAAATTGAGCATACATATTCAGATTGTTGAGGGGAATAATTCTATAAAACCTTGTGACCTTCTTGCTTATCTTGGTGTATTTCTTTAGGATGAACTTCCTAATTTACTTCTTGATAACCTTTTGAATGTGACACCTAAACTTGAAGCTTTTGCATAAAGACGTTTTCTTTGGGATCTTGACCTTTTTGGAAATTATGAGAACAAGCACATATGTGAGGTTCAATTGTCTTTTATCTTGATTAAATGGGTATTTTTACCACATCAAAACTTGTATTGATTAAGTTCAAAATAAATGTCTATGTATTAACTCTTTTTTCATTCCACAAGGTCCATTATGTGAAAATCAAAGGGTCAAAGCCATAGTTTCCCTAGGTTGAATTTGGAAAGAACAAATTGAGATATAGGCCCAAATATTTAGAAGCCTCTAAGGATAAAATCCCTAGGGACAAGGAGTAATACTCTGAATTTTCAAGGATATTTTCTCTTTCCAAATGGTTTGAAATTTTGATGACTTGTTGAATGTTTGTTTCAAAAGTTTGAGATCCAAGAAATGTATTTGAACTGACTCACATATTGTACAATCCTAGGATATAAATGGCCATACTTTGTTGAGTACTCAATTGGATTTCTCCAAACACTAGACAAAGAAAATAGTTAGAGATTTGGCAGCATTGGCTCCCCTCCATAGCACACACTTCTCAGGACCACCAAATCTCAAAATCCTTAAAATCTAAAGATCAAAAGGATTTTTCTATTTCTAGTATTGAATAGTACATATGTGAAGTGGCTTTAGAATGACCATTCTTGCACCAAAAAGTATTAAGGATTTTGGTAACTAAATTTTTTTGGCTCTTAATAACAAATCGAGAACACCCAATCCTATAGTCACTCGCTTTTCCACTTAAGGCTCTTACTATCATTCTTGTTCCACTTATGGCATTGTACTATATGTAGTATGGTATACAGTGTTTAGGATAGAAGGTAATTTCTCATGATTTCTCAACCTCTGATATAGCCCACTAGTAAATGTGCTCCAAGAACTTGCCTATGAGTTTCCTATTGCAGGGTGTGTCTCATATTAAACCCTCTCTTAAGGGTAACAAAAGCATAAAATACACTTTGAGTGTTTCTCTTGCACCCAAGATTGCATGAAGCACAAGGGGAGATGATACACTCAAAATGCACCAAAGAAAAGATCAAACAAATCAATCACTTGCTAATTTTAGCCTTCAAAGTAATAGTGAATTCATTTTAAGCACCAAACTTGAGTGTGATTTTTCCTTGTTCAATTTTAGCCCAAAATCAAAGTCTAATAAGTTCCTAATGTTCAATTTTAACCAAATTTGACAAAGCTTGAGTTTGTTAATTTTAAGCCCAAAATTAACTCTAGTTGGTCCTAAAATAGGAAATAAAATGTAGAATTGGAAAGCCTAAGCTATTACAATGAGCATAAAAAAAATCTTTTAGATTTCCAACTTAGTTTTCCTCCCTTTCTTGCAAAGGTGATGTTGTTTAGAAAATGTGATGCTCTACAAGTGCATAAATGCGACACTGAAAAAAAAATGTGATGATCTATTGAAATCAAAAGTGGATCTCTGTAGAAGGTAGAGAGCGCATATGCAACACAATAGCAATGGTGACACACTCTATTAGATAAAAATTTAGACAAAATAAAAAAAGGTCAAGTGTGATGCTGAAACAAATGTGGTGTGACAGAGGCAATTAAATGTGATGCGTCGTGGTGATGGTCATGTTGTAGCACAAAAGTGACACTCTACGAGCTCAAAAATGGACAAAGGCAGCATCACATTCCTATGTCTTCAAAAAATAGAAAATTTAAGAAAAAATCAACAAGTTAATATGGTTAGCCCTCTCTCTAATGCAAAAATGCGAACACCAAACCTGCAACAAGCTAACATAAGATCAACAAACACTTGTTAAACATGTTAGAAAGTCAAATATAGCATTCCCTATAAAATCCTTAACTAAAACAAGAAGAAAAGATGAAAATAAACATATACTAAATATAGGTAGCATGTAATCTAATTGAAATAGCTAAACATCCATCCCATAAGGGGAGTGGTGCTCCTTTGATGTGAAAAGGAAGCCCTTTCCAAATCTCTTTGATAAAATTTTATGTTGAATGTGATTCTAAGTGTGAAATTGACTCCAAATAGTGATAACTTAGCTAAAATATGATGAAAATAGCTATAGTGATAATTCTTGCAGTTGTGGATCCATATTGTGAAGAGAATTCTTCTATTTATAGAATTCGAGAGTTGAAGAATGAGAGGATTGGATGAATGTGGGATAAAATGAGATCTAATGAGAATGTGTCAAGTGTCATAATTCTATTGGAGGAAGTTGGAGCACATTTTGTGAAATGTGCTGAGGAATGGGGGATGTAAGAGGAATAAATGAAAATGTAAGAGGATTTGAAAGTTTGTAAGAATAATTTAATGAATGTGGTTGGAGATTTGAAAGGATGTAAGAAATTTAATTGCAATTGTAAGAGAAGTTATTGAAGATGTAAGATATTTTTGAAATCTTTGGAGGGAAATTGAATAAAGGGTGGTTGAGAGGAATATTCCTCAGAATATGTCATTGTGAGGATAAATAGAGGAATTAGATAATTAAAAGAAATTAATTTCATGTGCAATATGGTTAGTTGACCATGGGTTGATTTAACTCTTGAGGAGTTAAAAGTTAGAGAATTTATTAATGTTGATTACAAAGTGATTTAGGATTAATTACTTTGAATGGGTTAGGGGATTGTGACATTTAATTTGATTTATTTAATCAAATGAGAAGACTTTAGGAAGATTTAATTAAATATGGTGAATATTAGTTAGAAAGAGGGTGAATTAATCCAATAAAATTAATTATTTGATTAATAGCTAAATTTTCTAATTTTAATTAAATAATGTTGATTATTTAAATAATTGGTTAGTTTGAAGTGATTTCAGAAGAAGTGGTGTTAATTTAATTAGAATTAGATGGATAGAATCAATCAGGACCTTTTATGTGTCTACAAAAACATTTATGCATAGCAAAATTCACTAGAATATGAATAACCATTGTTCATCAACATCATCATTAAATTAATACACTTTTGAAATAAAACTAATTGCATTAAAACTATAAAAATGTTTGAGTATCTTGCATAAAATCTATAAAAATTGTAAACTGTATCTAATCTCTCTCTAGGTAGCCAATCTAACTTCAATCAACTGACCTTTACAATAAGGAGAGAATTCTTAATTATAGACAAAATTAGCATCAATCCTCCTATCAAAAATCAAGATCCACAATCTGGGGCCCAGATCCACAATTATAGGGATGCCCATTTAACTCCAAATGTTTTTCTCTATTGAAATTGTCAGTGCTGAAAGGTACACCACATGCTTCTTTAATCAAAATCTGACTGTGAATTCTGATTTCATCCTTTACTGATCAACATGCCCAACTTCTAACTCACCAAAACTAATTTGGAGTCCTCCATTTTCTCAAAAACTGACATGGAAATGTTGTTGTCCCAAAAAAAAGCACCACTTATTTATCCTCCTCATGAGGAATCCCATGATATTCATCATAATTGGAGAAAATATTCTTCAACGTATCATCATTTGGTCCATCAACCCATTAAACCTTAAACATTGACTCTTCAAACCTCCTTTTTATTGCAGCAACAATTTCCCTCAGTTGGTCAACATCTATGACCACCCATCACATGTTACATCTAATATCCAACAACCTATCCATAAGAGTTGACGTAGTAGTGTCTCCTTATTTCATTAACTTATTGAGTCTCACCTCCCTATCATATTATGTTTCCCCTAATGATTCAAGTATTTGACTTGCAGGTAAAGTCTTATCCATGAGTTTTGCAACAATATTTACAAAGATGCTTGCCTATTCCCATATTTCATGAATCCCATTGAGCATATATATTCTTTGTTCAATGAGATCCTATTTTTTTAAAAGAGACACATTAATAGACCTTAAAATATATTCGGGGCTCTCATCACCGAAAATCTATGATTGGACCAACTCTTCATCAAAAATTTTAGCAATCACCTTCAAATTTCCCAAGTATTGTCTGAGCTTCTCTTCATCTTCCCACCATTTCTTTATAGATTCTTCTATTTTTTTAAACCAAGGTAAGTCCTACATGATAGTGTTTAAAACCTTCATCTAAATGCTTATCCATATCAGAGTTGAAAAGATTGAACCAATTATCAAACCATGTGGCCTTATTTTTTCATTTCACTCAATCCATCTACCTCCTTGTGGCTCATCAAAATAGGGATCTTTGATGGTGTGGGTTGTTTAGGAGTGGATGAAATTAACTCCTTCAGAAAATATTTCATGTTTCCCACTTGATTCTTAAGCTCATCTTGAGTTTTCTTATCTTTTATTAACCTTGACTTGGTGGTGGTGGAAACAACATCGATCAGGTTTATTTTTTGATTCCTTGTATGTTTCCCTAGATTAACAATACTTATCTAATAATCCTTAGCCTATAGTTATCTATCATCCTTATCAACAATAGGAGTAGGAATTTTTGCTATTAAATCTCTCTCATCAGTCAACTTTATTAAATGCACAGCATGAGGATTCTTCCTTGGTTTCTCCTTGTCTATTTTTGTGACCATTTCATCCCATGTCACTGGTTGAGCTTGCACTTGTTTCCTCTTTTCTAGATTTAGCTTGAGCCAAGTGGGAGTAACTAGCTAAGTAGTTTCTTGTTGAACACTAGTAGGTATCAAAGACGGAGGTGTAGAAGAAATTACCTCAATATTTTGCGAAGAAGAGGCCTTTTCTTGATCCTCTTTCTCTTTATGTAACTATTCCTACTCCATCTTCCCATTTCGGACTCTAATCTATTATATCTTCTTCAATTATTTCTCTTTCCTTGCAACCTCCTCTTCATCTTTCAACCTCTTTTGTTCCAATTCTTTTGCATGAAGCCCTTCTTTTGCATCCTTTTCCTGCCCAACTTTTCTCTGTTGCTCCAATTCACATTCAAGAGCCTCTTCTTCAGCCTTCTTTTGTTGGATTAGCTCTTCAATTTTATTTCTTTGTTCTTCCTCTTCTTGAGCTGATTGCTCAACCGCTAACCTTGGGGCACTTTCCATTAATTCATCCTACTACTTTTCAATCAAAACTTCATTCAGCTCTAATTCCTCTCCATACAAGCTTCTAGACTCAAACCTAGTTTCTTCTTCTCCTAGTTCCTCCTCAAACTTCTTTAGATATTCCTCCCATTTAGGTCTTTCTCATAATTGATATGGAGTTCTCTCAAAGTTTGAGGAGATAGGTGAATCTGTTACAATGGTCACTAGTGGCTCCTTCTCCTAAAAACTATTGCTCCTAATGTTGATGACATAGTAGTAGTAGTAGTATCTTGAGTTTGTATAGGGACAACAGAAGGTACTTTTCCATAAGCTTTTTCTTTGAGATATATACTAGCCAAGGGTGTGGGACATAGTCCTAAAACAACTCCATTAGTAGCTGCCTCATAAGTAAATTTTTCCTTCTTCAAGGCTTCATCAATTTTCTATAATTAAATTTCTTCTTCTATTAAGGCAGGCTCTTCGGTTGTTGCCCCTATTGTTGTAACACCTTTCTTCAATCTCTTATATTGTTTTTTTGTCTTTGTGGAAGAAGTAGGTTCACTGCTAGAACCCCTCTTCTTTAAATATGTACCCCTTGGTTTCTTTAATTGAAGCTCAATCCATCTTACACTTATTTCCACCACTCCCCGTGATATTTTACGGATCTTAGTTTCTTATTTTTCTAGCCAATTGATGGGTTCCAAATCCTTAGTGTCTATTTGATCCATTTCATATCTGGGATCAAGTGTGATCCCATCATCTATAGTGCACTCTAGTATATCAATTTTATCTTACAAATATTTCATCTGGGGAATTGTTAACCTTTCATATCCCCTTTTTTCTTACTTCAAATTGATCCTGGAGGTTGGCCCAAAATTCTTAAGAAGTGGCTAATGATGGGGAAATCGAGAAGCATACAGCCCATACATTTTTCTCTTTGGGTCAAATAATTTCCTATAAGTATTTTGTTGGAAATTCATAGCCTAAAATTCTTTTGTTGCTATTTTAGCCATTATTGAATAGGAAGAAGAATAAAATCCCAATTGCATTGGGAAATAATGACAAATAAGTTGTGCGGAAAATTTGGAATTTACCTCGGTATCTTGTCAAGAAAGCTCCATTAAGACCCTCTATCACCACAACACCTAAGCAATTTAAAAGGGTGACCATCATAACCAAAAAATATGAAATAAGTAGACTTGGGGTATTGAATAAACCAATATCCCCACTCTTAGATGAATTCCATAGCCTCTCATGACAATCTGAAACCAATGTCACCTATGATTTTATTGATAATAACATTAAAAAATGGATCATTGACTCTTTTAAAATGTTTCTCTTCCTCCTTAAGCTCTAGTTGGTCATAATGCTCCTAGAACTTCTTTTGATCTGGACCATCATCCATTGAACCTTTAGTGTTCAACCCAGGAAACTATCCCCAATCCAGATATTGTTTTCCCTTGAAAATCAGTTGGATGAATGGGAAATCTAGTGTTCAAAGATGCAATAATTTTCTTTACCAAATACTCTAGCCAAGAATGTAATTATGTCTCCTATATCCTTAAAAAATTCAAACCTTTTGGGGTTAGTTGACACCTTCTTCATTGACCTTTTTTTTCTTAAGAAATTTTTTATTAATTAACTTATTGTTTCCTTCCACATCCTTTGCCCAGATATCAAGTGCACCATTCTCAGTCATAATCTTAAAACTGGGATAAGGAGGAGGGTCAAAAACATGTCTAATCATTGTTGGGGTAAATCAATTATTGCATTACCTTGTGCATCAATGCATTTCCTTTGAATAGGATTGTATATTTGTGTAGCAGTTAGAATGAACTCAAGACATTGCACAACAATAGAAAATTTGGCTACATGAGCTAGCCTAGATTTTTCAATCCTCCTTGCCCTTGAGGTAGAATCCACTAAAAAGGTAGCTATGTGAAACTATTCCAAATCAAGGTGCCCCACCAATGTATCAATGATATTCATGACCTCTGACCCGGACTTAGATGGTACAAGGCTCCCTTGGAATTTTTAATTCATTATGAGAGGCACTTGTTCTAGCTTTAACCTCTTTGTCCTTGTTCCCTTTGATTTTCCTTTAGTTGTTACTTCCTCCTATGAGTCAGACATTTTTTAATTATCTTGCACTACTGACAATTATCAAAAAAAGAAAAAACATATGAAGAGGAATTTAGCACAAGAATTCAAATTATATTAACATTCATCAAAATAGATGTCATTCAGTAAGTTAGTCAAGCATCTTTGGGTTTCAAGTTCGGGACATAACCGAGAACTTGATCATTTAAAGAACCAAACTGAACTCTATTTAAAGTTGGGATCGGGTCTTCAGTCAACACCTATACCTATGCTAATGAAAAAATTTAGTGTAATTCCATGGTCTGATCCCAAAGTGTTCGAGAATCAGGATTGGGTCTTTGCCAAGTAGCAACACTTTAACCAATGAAGTGAATGAAGGGATTATTTTGAGTTTCGATCACGTTGTTGAGTCCAAAGTTGAGATCAGGTTACAATTCAGAACCAAAACCATAGTGATGAACATGTGTAAGTGTCTTCCCAATTTCTAATCCTGATGTGATATCGATAATTGGGATCGAGACTTCATCGTGAACCAGACCTTAACTTATGCAAAGTGAGAACCGACTAGACCCGAGTTCTGATCTTGATTATATTTTGGGGATTAGGATCAGGGTGTCTCCAAGTCTAGGCACTTAATGATGTAGCCAAGGTTCAATGTCAACCCAACTTCTGATCTCGATGGTGAATCAGAGATCGAAAATGAGACATGAAGTAACACGTTAAAAAACCTTAATCATTTTATGATGACACTCCAATACTTGATCCCGATGGAACATCAAGAGTTGAGATCAAACAAGTGAAGGAATGTAGACTCAAACAGTGGTAACCCTAAGTGAATTTTTTATTCTTGACCCTGAAATACATGCGGGAATTGGGAATCACATAGTAACAATGACGAAGGAAAAAAAAAACATGTAACAATATCCTGAAATTGTGTCTTTAGAATTGGGTTGTTTTCAGGATCAAGATTTTAATTTTAAAAATGATCAAAACTTCAAATTCATAAATTTAAACACAGTTTCGACTTAGTGGTATGGTCAAAAGCCCTAGAAAATAAAGGCATGATGGGACGGAAATCCCGTGAACAAAACAAACCAAAATGCGAACAAATAAAGTAAAAATGCCCAACGAACCAAAAGTGTCCTCTACAAAAAATCCCTATGATTTGATCCATATTTTTCTTTGTTTTTTGCTTCCACCCACTATTTTAATGTATTTTTTGCTAGTTTTTTGAAAATGGTGGCACTATTTATCGGGATGGTGCTATTTTTGGCATTTATTTGCACCGATGAGGACAAGTCGGTGCTAATTTAGGTGCTAATTTGTGCCAAAATTAGAGTCGCCTTTAGCACCAATATTGGCTTTGAGTGTGGAACCACCGTTAGCACTGTCTTTGGCTTTGAGTTTAGCTTTGAGTTTAGTGCCACTTTTAGCTCTGACTTTAGCTTCGAGTTTAGCTTCAAGTTTAGCATTGGTTTAGACACCCCTATGTCAAAGAGACTTATTTGTATGTCTTATCGACAATGTAAAATAGTGAAATGTCAACAAGATACAGGCATATTGAGGACAAAATCACTTAACGTCACATTAACAAGGTATATCTATAAGTGCTTAGCGAAACACAACTCTTGGATATAACAAATTAATGTAGATGAGACATTGAGATATTGGTAACACAAATAATATTGTCTCATCGACACTCTTCAAGTAATGATCAAAAGAATACGCCACTATACCATCGAGAAGGTGAGAAACATATGTGGTAGAGTGGTATACACCACAACCCCATAGCAAGAAGCCTTGAGCAAGGCGGTAGTGTGGTAAATAGTATAAGGGAAGGGAAAACACCACCATACCACAATAGGTATAATAAGAGATGGTGGTAGTATGGTAATCGTTGCATCAATATAATTTACAACACTAAATGCAGAAAATCACATAAGTCACAATCCATTTGAATAAATAATTTAAGGAATAAATAATATAGCTCACCAAAATACTCTAAAACTCTAATAAACATACTCTAAAAATTTCATCGAAATCTTATTTTCAAGCATAGCCCACCAGAATGGAGTTTTCATTTTAATGAACATACAATACAACCTTTGTTGAAACCTTATTTTCAGGTGTAGCCTGCCAGAATGGGGAAGTGTTTCAGTAAAGAATGATAGAGAATGGTAAGGAGATGTGAGTGATAGGATGCATAGGATTCATTTCTATTTATCTCATTCTTGCTCTGATCAACAAGGGTTACAATGTTTGTGCTACTTTTTCTAATCCAGGTATTTAATTTACATATGTTTGCATAATCTCAAATTCCTTCAGATGCTTTTGATGTATCAATGTATCCCATATAGGGTTTAGAATGACTTATTTTAATTTAAAAAATAAATCAGATGTTTTTGAAGTATCAATGTGTCCTATTTAGGGTTTAGAATAATTTCTTTTAATTTAAAAATAAAATAAAATAATGTATTTTCCTATGATTAGATAATGTGGAGATCTCGTAAATCTTTCCTAGCACACTATCCTCTTTTGCAATGTGTTCATTACTCCAGCTTCTAGGGTTTTGTATTTGACATCTTTAATATCTTCATGATAGTGTCTTTTAAATAGATCTCACTCTTTGCTTTAATATTTATCATGGTAACCCTTGAGTTCCATAATCCACCTTCAATCTCTTCTAGGAATGATGTCTTAAGCTAGAATATATAGTATGCATATAAAGCAAGTCCTTCATACCTACCATTGTTCCAAACAACCACTCACCACCTCACTTAAAATTTTTCCTCCATAAGCACAATAACATTTTTTAAAACCATGGTTTCCAATGATTAACCATTAAGGTCACTACTTTCATCAAGATACAATGATATTTTTGTCTTCAAACTTAAGGCATTATGCAGGATAACATTGTGAATTGTTTGTTGTGTACAATTTGATTTTCTTGCACATTTACTGCTTTACTAACTACGTTTAAGACTATATATTGCACCATCAACTACAATCTCAAACAACTCACTCACTATCAATTGAAGATTCCTTTCATGAGCGTCCTTGTATAAAATCAAACTATGCCCTATAGACTGCCTACTTGCTTACTAATATAGGGGACTGATTGTTTCATGGTATTTTGAGTTTTATTTAGAAGGGGTTAATATGTGGAATTTTTATGTGCAAGAAGAATAGGTTAGATTGTACCTTGATCCGGTGTGAAACACTTCCAGGTGTTTTTTCTCTGAAGCAAAAATTGTGTGTAGGAATTTCAAAATATCTAACAAAGGAAGCTCCTACATTCTAAAGATAAAATCATAAATTTTCTTATCCAGTTTTTAATCCAACCTTACATATTTAATATCCAATAGAGAAAGTTTGTACATTCTAAAGATAAAATCATAAATCTTCTTATCCAACTTATGATCTAATTTGAGGTCATGAATATCGAAAAGAGAAAGTTCCTATATTCTAAAGATAAAATCATAAATTTTATTGGTCCAATTTGATATCCAATTTCAGGTCATGAAGCTCCGATAGAGAAAGTTCCTACATTCTAAAGATAAAATCATAAATATGTTTGGTCCAATTTGAGGTCCAATTGTAAGGATTCGTCTTTTTAATTATATTGTATGACATTTGTCTTGATACAAATTGGTACTTTAGAATTATGGTATTTCTTTTCTTCTAATGTTTTCAACCCTCATTTCAGGGAAGAGCTCTGAAGATGGTTCCTTCAGATGGAGACTACATTTTTCTACTATAGGTTCCATCTAGAAACACTAGAAGCTTAGGTACTATCATACTTAGGTATAACAAAGTTTGAGGTTACCTTGTTCTCCTTGATACAAAATGTTTTACTTCAATCCCTCTTAAGCAACATTCACTATTATGGACTTCATCATTGTACCTTTCATGCATTCGATTTAATTTTTTATGTGGAAACATGTTGTCTTTGTCTTTGCAAGTGATGACTATTGTGTAATATTTTAATCTACATGACTTCCCCTCATGTTCAATTCTTGTGACTGTTATGATGCTTGCGGCTGCTTACTTTTAACCAGACTGTTAATGAAAACTATCTTGGAATCCTTGATGATCAGTTTTGTCATAATCATGAATATGTTGATAGTGGAATGTTCTTATTAATAAGGATAAATATTTATCAATAAGGAGATTACCCCTTACTAACATACTCCACTATCCTTAAAAATATTGATCTTTAATGCTTCATGGATGGTTTACTTGTGATTATCCTTCTCAAATGAAACAATAGGGAAGGAGGTTGGGCTCAGCCCTTGTGGGAGCCACATTTCACCCCATATGCTATAACTAGATAAACAAAACAACAACCTAATTTTATCTATACCTGCATAATGAGAAAACATGTTAGATAAAACTGAGCATATGATAGATATGTTTGATAGCTTTCTTGTTTTCCTGGGCATCTATGGTATGCAAGTTATTTGAATGCACATGATGATCAAATTATATGTTTATAGATGTATGCACATATTTTGATTGATGATCCTTCATTTCTATAACAATGCTCTTCTCACTCAAATGCATGGAATGTAGGAGAAGCAAGGAAGAAATCAACTTGGAGGCTTAGACAAGCGGGAAGACTGAAGATGATACAGAACAAAGCAACTATGATTCGTCATTGAGGCAATGATGGGTCCCCTTTCTCTTTATGCATATTTTTCTCTTTTGTATCTATAAATGTATAGTTTTTTGATTATATTCATTAAAATAGTTAGTTCCATGGCTTGTGTGGGACAACATACATTTAAACTATCAATAAAGACTACATTTTTGACAGGATTGTGCAATATTTCCTATATTATATGCATCTGCATAAGTGAAATCTAGTAATGCAATCTTCTAATTTTGTTTATGCACATGAATGTAATGTAGAAAAAATAAAAATGTACCCTACTCTTCATTTGAAAATCACAAAAGCTCTACCTGATTGAGCTATTAACTTTTGTGTCTTCACAAACATATGTTGATACAAAATGAATTGAAGAAGCATCCAAGTAATCCTAATTTTTTCTGCCAACAATTCATACCAAAGATTGAACTATTAAAGGATATTGCAATAGGTAATTTGTATCAACACAAATAATATTACTGAAGAATTTCAAATTTTAGGCCATAAGAATCATCCTTTTTTAAACATGGATTGTGTTGTAGCCAATATTATATCCTAATTATTTTTGCATACTTCCATTTTCACTCATCTCTTACATCCACCATATATATAGAATTCTTGTCATAATAACTTAAATTTAATAAAATCCCTCACGTGAGCTTCCAAATAAAACCCTTGATCACAACATCAAAGTGTATTTCTCCTTTGAAATAATCCTATGATTTCTCATAGCATATCGCCAAGACAACACCGTGTCAATGAGAGTCCCTCTAAAGTCTACCCAAAATTAGCACAAAGCACGGATCAGAAATGAAGATGAGACACCCCTATGTCAAAGAGACTTATTTATATGTCTCATCGACGATGTAAAACACTGAAATTTCAACAAGATATAGGCATATTGAGGAGAGAATAACTTATGTCACATCAATAAGGTATATCTACAAGTGCTCGGTGAAACACAACTCTTGGATATAATGAAGTAATTGTCATTGAGACAGTGGCATATTGGAAAGAGACATTAACTTGTATCATCGACAATAGAAACCAACATCAGAGGAACATAAGATCTAATGTCAAAGATACATGGAGATATCGGTAAGACAAATAAGATTATCTCATCGAAACTCTTCAAGTAATGATCAAAAGTATACACTGCTATACCATCTGGAAGGTGGGAAACATATGTGGTAGAGCGGTATACACCACAACCCCATAGCAAGAAGCCTTGAGAAAGTCAGTAGTGTGGTAAACAATAAAAGGGAAGTGAAAAACACCTCCATACCAGCATATCAAAGAAACAGGGAGCATTTTAATTAAAAGTCTCTTCAATAATTATGCAATGATGATTAGTCCAAATAATGTGACTAACAAAAAATATCAATGAGACTACCGCTATTAATGAAGAACTTGATCATAAAGATGGCATGATGAAGTTTCCTAAATTTTGATAAATGCAGCCTCAAAGAAGTTGAAATCACTGTGAATTATAATTGAAGGATTTGGAGAACCAAGTTGGATGGCGGTAGGTAGCTAGAAATTTGTAGCATTTATCAAAGTAAGTGGTCTAGACTCAGCTCAAAGTATTTTCTCAATAAGTAGATGAAAGCATTACATGAGAAGGGTTGAGATGGAAAAAACCCGAGGCAAACAAAAAGCAAAAAGATAGAAAATTCAAGCTAGGCAATTCAATCAAGACTTAATTGATCAATGTCCTGGGTTTGGGCCAAAATCTAGAAGAATAACATAACTTAACCCATCATGCATGACATTAGAAGATTAAAAAAAATATCGGAGATGTATGGACTCCATGTAGGGGTTAGGACCTCTTTATTTATCATTATAGGAAGAAATTTTGGCATAGCCCATTGTCAAACCCATGGAATTTGAATTTGGGTAAACTTGTAGTACCCAACATATCTGTGAATGTAGATTTAATCAGGGTGTTGGAAAAGAACTACAATCCAAAGATGAGATAAATTCATTTTCCTGATGGGTCATGGTTCATGGTCATAAAGCCAGATTATATTTCCATGATTTTTTAGCTAGAAACTTCCCTCAAAACAAAATTATGAATTAGAGACTTGTTGGAGGAATACCGCACCATGGACACAAGTTACAAGAGGTGGAAATTTCCTCTACATAGGGTTAAAGGTGTGGGTATCCAAACTATTAGGTTCTCTAGTGAAGATAAGCTCCCATTCTCTGTGGATTTGTTTGAAGAATACTTTCATTACACTTCTTACTCAGCTTGTCAAGTACTGGGAATTGATGTTCCTGAGAACATGACAATTTCTCCAAATGGTTTTAGCCATAGACATCTAGAGCCATAATGCCTGACCCTATGATTATGAAGGGTATTTATTAGAGGCCATCAATAATACCCTCAATATCATCAAGAATGATAGTGAAGCCATTAATTTCAAGCACTATTCTCTTTTCATGCACATGATATTATACAAAGGGCAGGTGATGGGGATATGGGGTGAGGAAATAAGAATAAAAGACTTAGATAATGATGGAAATTCAATTCCTATACAAATATGGACATCTGTGTGGAAAAGCAGGTATGGGAGGTCCCACTACCTATATTTTGAGGAATATTTTGTCAAACAACTATATAAGATGTTAGGCCACAAATGTGACTACAAACTCTCTCCAAAGATCTTAATATTTCTCCGACCAAAAGATATGGGTCATAAAGCAAGGATAAATCTCAATTGAGGGGATTGGTACATGTTTGGGGATTGTACTATTATCAAGGTTTATGGATTTGAAGTTGCACCTTATTTTCTGCCTAAGACTATGCCAGACAAAGTTGTTTATTTAGAGATCATAAGGCAATTGTCATTTTCAGCTTTCATGCATTTAAAGAGCTATGGGAGGTAGAATTTCATGCCTTCCACTTTATTCTTTGGTGATTTCACTATTATCTCTAATACAAGCTATGAATTGGTTAGTGGTAAACTAGATTATTATGGATTATCAGCTGGCAACAAAAGGGAAAATTTTGATCCTGAACACTTCATTTGTGATGGAATTTTTTTTCAGAAATTGAAAGGGTATGAGCATAGTTTCCTTTTAGAAGATGTCATCATAAATTGTGAAGAAAAACAAAACATGATGAGAATGAATGCCTACTATAGGGTTATGATGGCTAAGGCTTGGAAGGTGAATAATAACCTAGGCTACATAGGGGCTTTCCCTGAGGAACAAGATCCCACAAAAATAATTGAACAGTTAATCCTCCATGAAGAAGAACTGATAAGAGATGTGCCACTTGTGGCATTTGAAAGAGGAAGGGGCATCGGTCCTAGGAGGAAAGTATAAAATATCACACCACGAGATCACTTGTCACCTCAACCTACTCCTGAAGTGAGCTTTTCAGTTGGTTCCCCATCCATGGAAGAAGATAAAACTGAGGAGAAAGAAGAAATCTCATAATTTAATGCTCCTGTTATACCCCAAAATGATATGCCATTAGAAAGAAGTGTGATCACCTTTGAAGCCTCTAATGAGCTATCAGATGATGTGAGGCATCATGCAAGTTAGGAATTTGTTGCAGATGATACTTTTGTGTAGACCCATGAATTTAAGTCCTTTATATATGAGTATAAAGGAAGACTAATAAGAGAAAGGTTAAAGGACATTGACCCTAAGAAATAGGCTTATGCCTTGAAAGAGTTGCAACATGAAGTTGATAGGGAAATTAGAAACATGACTGCAGAGAGAGGAAAAGAATTCTTGCAAGAAGCTAGAGTTATGCTCCTTCCTGGGTGGGATATTAGGTCATCCATTTTGTTTGACATATTTTTGAAGAGAAAGAATAAAAAATTTCAAATAACGGATGAAGCAGGTGACAGGGTCTATATAGGGTTAGGGTATAATCCTGATAATACCACTTTGAAAATTTGGGCTCTTTACCCCCCAGGCAAGAAACCTTCTCTCATTGACCATGATCCTAATTTTGGACATATCCTGGTGCAAATATTAGGGGAGATAGATCCCTTGGAGACTAGTGAATTGAATGTGAATGTAGCCAAATTCACCAAAGCCCAGATCCAAAAGCTAGTAAGAGATAACCAGTGGCTGATAGAGGAAAATGATAGGTTGAAACAAGAATTAACCAACTACAAAAATAGGTTGTCTACTTCTCCAAGGCTTTCCTCTCCTTTAATTGAACATGAAAGAAAAGTGTTAGAGCCCATGTCTAAGACTGCTCAATGGAACCATAAATTTGAAAAGGCTTAAAAGGAACAAGAAGAACTAGAAAGAAAATTGAAGGCTACTACTTTTGAAGTAGCATTAGGGATAATTTTTATGAAATTCAAAGATATGTTCCAACATGCAGATAGTGTCTGGCATGCTCATAGTGGGAAATAAAAGGCCCTCATGGAGCATGGAAGACTGGTTGATAGGATGAAGGAAATGGAATCCCATATCAAGGAAAAAGATGGAGATAATAATGTTTTTCTCCAAGAATGTCAGAGCCTCATGAATACACATGAAAAATTTTAGAATATATTGACATAGGAATTGAGTAACTTCAGCCAGCCACTATTTATGGCCATGCCAAATTTCTTTGAAGAAATAGATTTGAAGGATCAATAAACTTGGAAAAATGAGATCAAAATATTTGCTAGGCATTTTTTATGACATCAATGATGAGGATGAGGTACTCAGGAAAATGCATATGCATCTCAAGAGGATTGCTGGATTGGAGAATGTAATGACAGACACTCTACATAATGCAAACACTTATGCCTAGGAGAAATACATTGATCAGATGTCAAAGGTTAAATTGTTCATTGCATGAGTTGTATGAGGAGGTACTCAGATTTTGGTTGTTGTGGATGCATTAACATGGTGCTTGAGCCTTGAATAGATCTTAGGTGGTAATGGGTGCTTGTTGATGATTAACAGATTGTGGTGCATCCAACAATAAACTCTTTTTAATTTTCTATGTTATGTTAATTATGCTTTAGTTAAGAAACGATGTAAATTTTGTAAATGAACTTGAAGCTTGTTGCTTCCTGTACAAATAGGGAAACCATGGTCCAATTTTGATCATCATATCATCATCATTTCAATAGATACTAGACCATCTCATCCACCTATTCATATCAAAAGAACTGATGTTATGTATGTTTATATTTTGAGAAATATACTAGAGCAGATACATTTTAACTCGTAATCCATTTTTCGTGTTCAATTTTTGTATAAATTTTCATTCTTATTTATTGCTTTGTTGTCTCCAAAGTGGTCTTTTCAAGTTGTTTAAATCTGCAAGATTTATCAAGGCACATTTGTTGTTATTGTGTGGATTCTTTGATTGGTTTATAGTTAGGTGTGAATTAAATTCCTTTCAAATAATTTACTTTAATTGGTTAGTATTAAGGATTAAAGTCCTCTTAGAGATTGGCACCCTCTTATGGTCTAAAAACTTGCATTTTTGAGACCCAACAGATTGCAAATAGCTCTAAAAATTTAGAAGTTTATGAAATAGTGTATATATTCTATGAAATAATGTATATATTCTTGTACTTGTAAATATTATTTTATTGTTTTGTCTATTAAAGAAAAAAGAGTTTGAATAAAAATTGCTTCACCCTTTTTTGTAAGTGAGTATATTAATTATTGTTTAAGGAAAAATATTACAGTGTTTACATTTTCAGTTTACTAGTTTCAAATCTTTATTTGCTATGTATATAAAATTGTATGTGTTATTTATCGCTAATGACATAAAACAATAATGCCATCAGAATCAGGGTTTACAATTTCAGCACCATCATTATCCACACTTTTCATATCCTCTTCACTTTTAAGTACAATCATCAAAATTTTATTTTTTATTTCTTGTCCGAGTTAATCTTGATTCCTTTCAGCACAACATAGTAGGTTGGATGTTAAATTTCAAACATTTTCTTTGCATTTTTTGTAAATATTATTTTCTCATTGCATCATTATGTAGCAACAATTTCACTTCTGAGATATACAGTAAAAATAAATGAAAGCACATGTTTTCTTTGTCAAGGGAAATGTATGGTGAATACCCTATGTCTTTCAGATAAGTGTGCAAGCAAAATAAGACATAACTAATTGAATTTGATTTTCTACTGTACAATTTTTCTTATATGTTCTTTTTAATTTTTGCATGTGGATTACCCTTAGAAAGAGACTACTTATCTTTTCTTAAATGAAGCCTTTACATTTCCTTTCTATGAAAGGAATTTACTACTTGACAATAGGTTCGTGAACTTCATACAAATTAAGATTGGTGTAAAAGGCCATCCCCGCAAATGTTGTTTGGTCTAGAATTATAATGGAAAATAAAAAATATTGCTAGGAGAATAAAATAGGTTTTCAATTGTCCATGTACAACATAATATTACTGAAGCATTTCAAAATTTAGGCCATAAGAATCATCCTTTTTTAAACATGGATTGCAAATAATTTTGAAAATTTAGAATTCTTTGTCATTAACATTATTGTCTGCTACAATGTCATCTAGTGTATAATTATCAATGTTCATATGTTCTTTCAAGTATTTAATATTATCATCATCCTCATCTTGACCTACATCATCTTCATCATTATTAAAATTTGACTATAGAGCATCTATATTGTTACCAGATGTATTTGGAACATCATTTTCTATACCATCCATATTGTTGTCTTCTATAACATCATCTAACTCTGGATTGTTGTCCTCTTATGCCTGAACATAACCATATTGAACATCATCATGGATGCCAATTTCTTCGATGTTCTCTAATCCCTCTATCTCATTTTTTTGGCCATCATTGTTTTGCTTAGTATCCACTAATGCATCATCAAATACATGCCTTAATCGTGGATCATAATGTATGACAAATATCCATTTCGCGTCCAAAATATCTTCATAGAAAAATACCTGCACATGAATGACATAGATATATTAGATGTATGTTATAACAATTTTATTGATTAATAAACACATGTATAAATTCACAATAAGCTATGAATTAATAGATTAATGATCATTAGCACTTCTTGTTTGAGTTAAAGAAATACCTTCTCACAATGAACTCGTAGAACATAAGGCTTCTTATCCTCTGGTAGGAATGATGAGGAATTTATAGAAATAAATCTACTATGGGTATAATGTCTTCATGTCCTCTCAAATGCTTCATACCATCTACACTTAAAAAATACAACATTTAAAAGAGTTGTAATACAAGTCAATAATTTATTGTATTTTTCCAACATATTGTAGATTCCCTTCAATTATATTCTTATCTTTTGAGCTTGATCAACTGGATTGCTTGAATTCAACCATAATTCCACAATCTAGGGATAATCTCTTTACGTCTACACTTTCTACATGATAATGTCGACCATATTCCCACATTGTTGGATATTTCCTCGCTTGTGAAAGACCATTTATTTTTGTGAAAACAAATATAATGATGAATATTAAAATAGTCAATACTGTCAAAACTATAAGGAAACAACATTTTGTAATATTCCAACTATAACTTTCTTTCACATCCTCTAGACATTTTGATTTCATCTTCTATTATGTTTGAATATGTACCTGCATCTTCTATTTGATTTTGAATTTTTTCAGTAACCCATTCTAGTGTTCAATCTTTGCCCCATTCCCCAAGTAGATGAGTGGGAAGTGGAGTATTCCTTGGGTTCGATCTCTTAAACTGTATCCTTGCTTCTAACACTTCTTCTCTCTTTTTATCATACAGATCAATCCATTTTTTCATAAATTCCATGTGGTACATAATGAAATTGTCAAGTATAGAACTTTCATCTACACCTATTACATGTCAACATGTTTATTTCAAACTCCAAATGTCATGCTATCAATTTGACAAATAAATTACAAAGTAAGTTAATGATTGCAAGAAAAAAAACCACACCGATCGTGAATTCACTTACTAATTTCTACTTCAACACAATTAGATTGTGGTTTTCTTCATCAATAATATCTGATGCTTTCTCTTCATCCCATATGTGTGGCCCATATTCAAAATCCTTACCAAGGAATTCACATAGGAATACAAATTCTTCATTCAATACATACCCGTCAGCCATGCAACTCTCTAGATGTACCTTTTATTGGACATATCTTTTAAGATTTTTCATATACCTCTCAAAGAAAAAAATCCACCTCATTGATATGACACCTACCAATTCAATGTCATCGACTAGGTGTATAAGTAAATGGACTTGTAGGTCCATGAAACTTGTAGGGAGATCCTTCTCAAATACACATACAATTTCTGCAATTTCCTTCTTCCACTTTGGCACTTCAGATTCATGGATCTCCTTGGAGATCACCCACCTAATATAAGAATAGTAAATCAGTATGAACCTTTAGTCATAAATCAAAATGCAATATAATATTTGCATGTCTCTCACACATGAAAATTTCATATAACCACATACCTTGTAAATGTTGACAATCGACTTATGGCATTCCTTAAGTCAACTGTAAGATGGGAATCCCCCCTAATTTCCAATGGCATGATATGCTATCAAAAACATTTATTAAAAGGTCATTAGTAAATTTTTCTCACACAACAAAATATCAAAATAAATTTAGTGCTTAATCAATGTTACCAGTAAATGTTAAATGCTGATATATAATACCTTCATTAAATTATGAAAATCATGTGTTTTAAATCATGTGATATGTCCATCAACTGTAAAAGCTTTAGCCAATGATGACCCATAGCCAGTAGGTGTACTTATTGAATGGATGGTATTTTTTAGTTTGTCTAGCTCTTTTTTTTTCAAAATCCATGGAGCTCTTGCATATGTCTCATTTTCCCTATTTGGCCACAAATGTTTCCTATCAATTTGGTACGCAAAAGAGAAATATCTCTCCTCGAAGACAAGGTGTCCTCTTTGCCTGATATATGCCAAAATATAGAATCTGGGACATTTTTGAAGATGTGCATAGGATCTAATAGGTGAGATATTAATAGATCCTTCCAGTACAAGGGAGCTCATAAAACATGGATTTCCTTTTCATTCCTTTTGGCATATTAACTACAAGTTGGTATGGTTCTTCAATTGAATCACCCCAATCAAAACAATTCTCCCAAAATTTCAATTTAACATCTTCATACTTCTTAAGCCAATCACCTAGACCCATAATCATGGGAGGGCCTCTATTTTCAAATTTTCCATCAAATTGATTCTTCAGGCGATTTCTAAACCTATGATCTAGTGGTAGAAAAACCATGTTGTTTGCATAAATAGATTTATGTAGATATTTAGAATTCTACCCTAGAAATTTTTCTGCACATCTTGGACATGCAAATATCCCCTTTTTTTTAAGCCCTGCATTTCAATAAGTAATGTTAATAACATAAAAAATATATATAATAAAACTAAGTATGAAAGTTGGGATGAAAATTAATTATGAGTTTAAATATGTAAATATATTATCTTACCAAAACAAACACCAAATCCTGGGAAATCATGAATAGTCCAACATAGCACACCATACAACATGAAGGACCTATTTGATTTAGGATGTGATATGTCATACATTCTTATGCATTTCCATAGCAATTGCATCTCATCAATAAAAGGTACAAGATAAACATCCATGTTTTTAACTTGATGTTTTCCTAGAACAATGAGAGTCAGCATAAGGTGCTCCTTTCTAACACTCATCCATGGGGGAATATTGTATACTATCAATCTAATTGTCCAAACACTATAATTTGAGCTCAGGAAAGAGAATGGGCACACTCCATCAATTGCAAGACCAAAAATGATACTAGGGGGTTCATCTTTGAATTTTCTTGGCCATTTTTCCTCTATGTGTTTCATTGCTTTGGATTCGGTCAAAATTTGCATGAATGCATCTTTACTCTTGTTCTTTGCATGCCATTCCATCAATTGTACTAGTAAATTGCAATGAAACATTCGTTGAAGTCTAGGTATAATTGATATGTGGCGTACAACCTTCTTTGGAACTCTAGGACCTTATACATCTATACGATATCTCTTCTCTATGCATACAAGGAATTCTAACTTATTTTCATATTCATCTATGTATAAAATGCAATCATTTTTACATGAATGAATTTTCTTATATTCAATCCCCAACTCAACCAACAACAGACATGCCTCTCTGCAAGTTGATGCAACACATTATCTCTAGGGAATATTTTAGTTTTTAGTGCCCTATAAGATTGCTAGAGATTAAATCAATTGAATCTTTGACTTATGATGAACATGTTTGATATGTCAATCTATACTAGGATTGTTTATATACAATATATGGTTTTAAAATACCCTTAAATAAATATAAACGAAGTTGATGAATGTTTAGGAATTATGTACACCAATTGACAATGCAAAGTAAGAAATAGATTTCAACTCACTTTAGTAGGATAGTGAATCCTTTGAATGACCAACCAAACAATGACTTGATTTCTAATAATCTTAATGTGCATGCCAGTTTTGAGGTTCTACTTGCACCCAATTTGAACACGGGTGTCTTAACTACTTGCTTGATGGAGTCTTTGATGTTGTTATCATCAAAATTATGTTGGTGGTAATTACCCCTACTATCATCATTATTTTCAACCATATCATCATTATTGTCATCATTTTTTGCATCCCCAAAGAAACTTGTAAGTATTTCATTCAACCCTTCTTCATGCATGGAATTTTCACTATCATGATCATCATCATTAAGGCTAGGTGGCATGTCATCAGTGTATATGACTCTCATCATCTCTTCAAATTTCTTAGGTGGTAGTGTTCTCTTCAATCTTTCTCTTCTAACCCTAGTATGGTTTAAAGGATGGTTTGGATCATCTCATCCAAATCTTAATAACCTAGTTGGATCTTGGGTATTAGTATGTGTTTCATCAAAATCTTCTACCTATCAACAAACACGAGCATTATTTAATGTTTGGCAATGCTTGGATAAATCATAAATGTATCAATTTCAAAGAAATATAATCAAATATGGCTTAAAAAATAAAAATATAAATTGTATGAACATATATACATCAATTGAATAATGGAATATTATTTTATAGACTACCTTTTTTATACAATAATTTAAAAAAATATAATTTTGACAACATAGTTTATAAAACATCATTCCACACTCATTTATTTTTCTTTTTTTTAAATTGATTGTATGAGGCATACTACCGACTAGAAGCTCATCATATATGTAATGTCTTTGTACAATCACTTGCTTGAATTATTTCTTTCCATGACATACAAAACATCCACAAACAACAATTTTCTCAAATTATTCATCCCATGTGTTATAGTCCTGACCTACCTCTTCTTCAGTGCAATGATTTGTTGTGCCTACAGTATCCATTGTCATATCCTCTTCCACCCACTGTCGTCTACGTGATTTAACAATTTTAGGTCCATGTCCACATACATATCTTCTTCTTTTGCTAGTTGAACGCTTAGGCTCTACATTTGCTCCAATATCCATCTAAAATAATCATTAACATGCATTAATTTATGTCAAGATTGGATAATACATTATAAATTTCAATAATACTATGAAAAAAGATGGATGTATCACAAAATTCCATCAGATCATTTTTTCCTAAGTTAAGTCAAAATTTGAGTACTTGATGTCCCACTTCATCAGTTGTGTCCTCATTTGATATGACATGATTTTTTGCCATGGCTTCATCTCGCCCCTATAATACACAACATAGTAAATAATGTTTAGTACACCAATTATATCATTTCAATGAGTATTCTATCCAACACAAAACCTCACTTTAGTCATATATTTGACATATTGATATCTCCTCTATTTTGTAGCATTTGTGAATTCATAAACACCTTCCTCCTTTGGTTGAGGTTGCTTTCTCTTCTTACCTCTATTGTATCTACAGATTTCATTGTCTCATCTATTTCCACCCACTTTTCTCTCAATGATTTAGTATTTCTAAGCCATCCACACCCTCTTTCCATGGCATCCTCTATGAATAAAAATGATTCCACAAAAGATTTCACCACACTACCACCGAGAAGGAAGAAGCAACTTGTGGGACAATGGTAAAAACTGCTCTACCACACCAATTTGATAAAGGATCCATGGGATAATGGTGGTCACCACACTACTACACACCTTTGGTAGAAGAATTACGGGAGTCACCACAACACCACCAAGAATAGAGGGAATACTCACGTGCCACCAAAAAATATTTCATTGCACAACCACCGAGAAGGATGAAGCACCTTGTGGGACCATGGTAAAAACTGGTCTACTGCACTAAGCTGATGAAGGAGCCATGGGACAACAGTGGTCACAAAAACAAGGTAGGAGTTGGAATTATTTCCAACACTCTTGGTCTTGTCATACACAACAATGAAAATAGTCACTATACAAAAATGATAGGTGCTCAATTGGGCACACTTGGCACCATATTAGGTGCCCCAAATAGATTACATTAACGTCCAAAAGTCGGCACCAAAGTTGGCATTAACTAATACTAACTACTGAATCAAATTCAAAAAATTTAAAATTTTCCCACATGAAGGAAGAAATCAGATGACAAAAAAGGGAAAAATGTCTCACGAAGGAAGAGAGCAAGGCACTACCAGCAACTGATGATAAATTCAATTTAGTTTGCAACACCATAGGAAAGGTTACAAAAAAAAATTATCGTTTGAATTCATGATTGTTTACTGGTTTGTGGCCTAACCTATCCAAGCAACCTCTAAATTGTCCCATCATTATAAATTGTAAAACCTTTGAGAAACCAACAAAAAAATTTACCCTACCCATTTGAGATTTGGCTCAAAATATTATAGCACGAAGCCAGGATACCTCTGTATTCTTTCCCTAACCTAGGTATCAAGGAAATAGTTAACTGCTTGGAAAAGATGGGAATTTGGTTAGTCACTGGTGAGGAAGTGCTGAAAATAAATGCAGAAACCACTTGGTTTTTCCTAGTCACGCCATAGTCACCGATGCCATGAAAAATTTGTGCAATATTGCATTATGAAATAGTTTTAATGATAATGTTATCAACACTAAGAAAACCCAGTGAGCATATTTTCCCTAGGTTATCAACACTAAGCAAACCCAACAAACATATTTTCCCACAAAACAAAAACTTCATACCACAAACTGGATGAAAACTTTCATACCTGACAGTGTTCACTTCATTTTCCTCCACAGACTAGACAAAAATAATTTTCCCTAGGTCACCTCAAAATGTCAAGCAATAGAAAGAAGCGAGCATTGTCAACAAACTCTAGCCATAATGAGGTAATTCATTGTTAGTTTATAGATTTGTAAATGTTTCCATTGTTTCTTTGAATTTTACTTTTTACTTTTTTATTTCTAAATTTAAAAGAAGAAATATAATTTAAATATATATCTATATATACGGACATGAGACTGACAAAGCTAAAGAGGAATTGTAGTTCTTAGTTTTTTATTTCTAAATTTAAAAGAAGAAATATAATTTAAAAATATATATATATATGTAGGGACATGAGACTTAAAAAGATAAAAAGGAATTGGATTCCATATTGGGGGTAGAGGCAGTGAACAAATTGGTTAATGTGAACTGGACAACACTTGCCAGATACATAGAAAAACAATCTAGTAATGCCCCTCAAAAATTGCAAACAAATCAATTATGTGAAAGGGAATCAATTGATTCCCCAACCAATCCTGGATTGAGCAAAAGATCCAGGAGGAAATCAGTGATAGTAAACTTTAAGAATGTGGAATAGGGAAGAGAGACTTCCAATGTCTCAGCCACTCCTGGGACATGAACTTCTTCCACCACGCCATGTTATCAATCTTGCATTGGTAGCTATAATAAGAAGATACAATATAAGGTGGTTTTAGGGGAAGTCTGAATGATGGTTGCTGGGAAAATGTTTGTGAATAGGTTGAAGGAATCATGCCTTTAGCAGTTCAAAGACCATCTACATTTCCCATTCTCACAGATACCCATGCAACTGACAAAAGTAGTTATCCATGACATGCAGACTTAATTTAGCATAGGTTGGTCTGTAAAGAAGATAAAGCTAAAAATGTCTCAAAACTACAAGAGATTTTTGTGCAACCAAACAAAGAAGATAAAAAAAATCCCTCTTGAGCTAAGCAGAAAAGAAGGCCAATTGATGTAAGTGTGAAAGTATGGAAAGAGCTTGTAAAATCATATGAGAAGTCTAATGCACAGAGGAATTCCGATGAGGAGAGTGCGCAGGTATTTGAATTTTCTCATAATATTTTATCAAATTTATTAAACGATATTTAAATTTTATTTGTGCATAGTTAAATTGAATTAGTATATGTTTCAGGACAAGGCCTCCAAGGCTAGGCTTGAGAAACATCGTGCCATGCATCACAGTGACCAGAAAGGTTTACAATCCTTGATCTGTACATTTGTATATATATTTAGTATGTTAAATGATATATTTTTTTTATTTCCTTGGAAAAATTAAATGATTACATATTAATTAATTTAACTAGTCCATGTGCCATGTTTTGACAGGAGGAGAAATATGGTTGCCATCCAAAGAAATTTGAAAAGAATATGTTACAAAAAAAAAAGTGGAACAATTTTGTAATTTGGATGGAGAAGGAGATATCAATAGTTGAGTTTCAATAACTTAGTTGGATATTGTAGTGTTAATATTTCAATTTGTATCTCTTGTGTTGAGTTGTTTATTGATGCGTAGGATGAGTAAATAGAGCTCAAATATTATGATTACAAGATGACCATTTATGTGCATGAATAAATAGTAGAAGGATTTAGATGAACTCAATTCATCTAAATTTATGCCTCTTGGTAGACATTCCTCTTTAATCTCTAATATCAGGTGCCCAAGACTTCCATGTAGCTTTTACCTTTCGTTGCCGCCTTTCTTGATCTTCACTATCAGACTCGTCTCCTTTTTCCTTATCTACATTTCTAGCTTCGACTTCTAATTCATCCCATTTTTTACCTTCCTCCTTTTCAGAATCTTATTCTTCTTCATCCTCCTTTGACTCCACAATAGATTCATCTTTTAAACCTTCCTCATCTAATTTTGATTCCTCTTCTACATTAGAGGGTTCGTATCCTTGATCTAACTCTTCTAAATTATCAAAATCAGAATCACTAGCTTTCATATTCAAAAATTCCCAACCACCATCTCCAATAAATTTATCCGGATCATCAATAATAGTCTTCAAAATTTTCCACCAATTCAAGTTCATTCTACTTTCATAATACTTTATATCCATGGATTTTAGCCATTCCTTGATTCCATCAAGCGAAGATTGAGGAATGATGTACATGTAGAGTACATCCTTCTTGAAGTCTTTGAAAAAAATAGCCATATCAAATGCCTTTTTCCCAAGTCCTACTCTCTCAAGGTTAACAATTCTCAATCGCACTAATAGTGATTACTAAGAAAGGTAATTCCACCAACTCCACCAAACAGTTTACCCTAGGAACAATAAAAGTAGAGGCTTTGAAAGGAACTCCATGAAAAATAAGCTCTCTAAATGGTATACCAAACTCTAGTTCAAAATATTTTAGATGAGGTTTCTCCCATAGCTCTCTTACTCGCTTGATAAATCCTTGAAACTCTTATTTCTTAAGATTCAAAATATTATCCTCAACACCTAGTAGAGCTATCCAAAAAATCTAACTAAAACCACAAACATGCTCCGACACACAATGGCCTAATGGATGGTTGTCATAGAAGTCAAACTACTAAACTAACAACACTGATCAAGTTAACATATATGCATCATTTTCATAAATAGCTTAAATGTGTAACATATGTGAATCAATACATTGAATTTTGAGATGCGTTGAAATAATTAAAAAACATGTTTTGGGGAAAATATCAACAACGTGGGGGAAGAAGGCATTAACCCTAATAAAAGCATTTTTTGTTGTTCTTGATACACCATTTGTAAGTTTTCCTTGGATGACACTACCCAATTTCTATATGTTGTAACCCTTAAAAGTCCTACATGTTACAAATATGGAATAACAATGCACAACTTTGTATCGAGTCCAAAGACCAAGAAATTTTGAATAAGGGTAGACAAACTTGATAAGGATGCAGTCAATATTACATGTATTGACAATCCAGAATAGTCATGTAAAGAAACCTGCCTGTGAAAACCATAATTAATAAATTATGCACATTCAAATCTAAGTTTGAAAGCTTGAATTTCAGTCCATGCATCTAAGTCCTTGTTGAAGATTGAGGGTGTCAACAGCAAAGCTAGAATAGCTCTCCTTAAACCATAGCTAGTTTTAAACTAAAGTATTTCCAAATTCAAATCCACTTCTCAACTAAGGAAAGGAGGTAGGATTGTCAGGTGCTACCTCAAATAGAGAAGGCCATAGAAAACATTGAAATAGAAGATCGAATAAGTGAGATGACATAGTTGTAGACCATAGATAATCATAATTCTTGCAATGCACATATGCTTGTGATATAAAAAAAAGGTGATTACACATTGGATGAATATATCCTCATCAAAATGACTAGAAAGAAATTTCAAATTTGTAAGTAAACTCTGACAGTCAAGAAAAACAGTCATAAAAATTGGAAGTAAACTTTGGAAGATATGTAGGTGAACTTAATTCATCTAACTTTATGCCTCTTGGCAGACATCAGGATCTCCCCTCCAAAATTTTGGACCACATCCATTACCTCCACATAAAATTAGACATCCTTGATCTTCTTGGTCCCCATGCCATGATATGGTTATGCAAATGAAAATGAAGAAAAGTAACCATCTCCTTCTCCATTGGCTAGAAGAATGCAAGCTTAATTTTTTGATAAATGATATTAGCTCTCTCTTCTACTCTCATGATTGAATATTGAAATCCATTATGGTGGGCCTCCTAAGTTCCACTCATCTTTCATCCTCTTCCACCAAATGTTGGCCTGATCCACATGTCTGGTAGCCTAATTGTCTTTTTTTTTGAAAGCTAAAGTTTCTCTTGAGTCACTAGTGTAGCTCTCTCTACCTTTTCAAACTCTTTCATTGCTACAAATAGTCTCTATTATTTAATCATTTGTACCACATTGTTGATGCGCTTTGAATCCTTGCATCTAAAGGAAATTTCCTTAACATAAATACTGCTAGGGAATTTTAATGTTGCCATTGTAGTTGGCATTAAAGCTGATACTTGCAACATTGAAAATTATCCTTATATAAGAATTCCCTCCATCTTGCTAGATTGTAACACTCTTGATGGTGGCTATACATGAAATCTGATTTTGATTCCTCTTCTACATTAGAGGGTTCATATTCTTGATCTGACTCTTCTAAATTATCAAAATCAGAATCACTAGCTTCCATATTCAAAAATTCCCAACCACCATCTTCAATAAATTTATCTGGATCATTAGTAATACTCTTCAAAATTGGCCACCAATTCAAGTTCATTATGCTTTCATAATATTTTATATCCATGGAGTTCAACCATTCCTTGATGCCATCTATTGAAGATTGAGGAATGAAATCAATGTGGATTACATCCCACTTGAAGTCTTTGAAAAGAATAGCCATTATATCAAATTCCTTTTTCCCAAGTCATAATCTCTCAAGTTTAACAATCTCAATCTCACTAATAATGGTTACTAAGAAAGGTAATTACACCAACTCTACCAAACAGTTTATCGTAGGAACAATAAAAATAGAGGCTTTGAAAGGAACTCCATGAAAACCAAGCTCTCTAAATGGTATATCAAACTCTATTTCAAAATATTTTAGATGAGGCTACTCCCATATCTCTCTTATTTTCTTGACAAATCCTTGAAACTCTGGATTGATTTTATTTTTCTTGTCCATCTCTTTCCGTTCTTCCTCAATTTCATCAGGATCATACATTGACCTTATTTCCCCTCCTAAAGTTTGGACCACATCCATTACCTCCACATAAAACTAGAAATCCTTGGTCTTCTTGGTTCCCACACCGTAATATGGTTATGCAAATCAAAATGAAGAAAAGTAATCATCTCCTTCTCCACTGGCTGGAAGAATGCATGTTTAATGTTTTGATACATGCTATCAGCTCTCTCTTCTACTCTCATGGTTCAATACTGAAATCCATTATGGTGGGCCTCCAGAGTTCTAGTCATCTTTCTTCCTCTTCCACCAAATGTTGGCCTAATCTACAAGTCTATCAGCCTAATTGGACTTGTTTTTAAAAGCCGAAGTTTCTCCTGACTCACCAGTATTAGCTGTAACTTTTTTAAAATTTTATTATGGTATGTGCACTTTGATATGATGTAATGTGATTATGGTTTCATCTCATATGTTGTAATATTAGATATATAATAGAAAAATAACTTCTTGCATGAAATAAATAATTTACTTTTCATTTTAAATGTTTTTTTTGTAGAACACGGGTCTTCTAGAAGATTAAGATGATCCTCAACATGATATAGATCCACAAAATATTGGTTCTATCAGTACAGATAACATGGAAGAGGATGATGATGACGATGATGACAATGATGATGATGATGATGATGATGATGATGATGATGATGATGATGATGATGATGATGATTCTGATGATTCTGATGATGATGATGATGATGATGATGATGATGATGATAATGATGATCAATCATCATCATAATCATCATCATCATCATCATCATCATCATCATCATCATCATCATCATGGTCATGATGATGATATAGTTGGTGATAGTAACCAGTGACATTCATGATCATATAGCCTACAACATGGATCATTTTTGATATATCCTTATGATGACTCTTTTCATGGTTCCTATCATATGTATCATTTTCAAGGCCTATAATACTATATTGTTGAGTTGTATCACATTGGCATGTATCAGTTGCACTATATCATTTGTACATGTATCATCTTGACTTGTATCAATTTGACATACATAAGTTATCAATTTTATTTATATCATTTGTACATGTATCATTTTCACTTATGTCGATTGTTGGACATGTATCATTTTGACATACATTTTTGATGTACAAGCATATTTGACTTTCACTTTTTTTAGTTATATATGGTGATGATCTTATCAGTATTGACTTGTCAATTTATATATATTAAAAATGGTCAATGATTTTTGGATGGATATTTATTAAGTATGACGATTTTAATTTATTGCTAAGGATGGATGTTGTCAAATTCAATTAAATTATAGATATTTGACTCACTTGTTTTAATTATAGATGATGATCATGTTACAATAATTATATTGTTATTTAATCATATGAGTTAAATAATTGAATTACTTACTCTATAATCATATGAGTTATTTAAGAGGCACAATAAATTTAACTAATTAAATTAAAATAAAACATATTAAATTAATAAATGGAAGAAAAACAAGAAGCATTTTTAGATTAAAAAAAGGAAGCAACAATGAAAGCCAAACTAGAAGCAAACCAAAAGAAATCTTGGAAGAAAAATGGAACCAAAACCAAAAAGCAAACTTGGAAGAAAACCTAGAAGCAAATCTGGAAGCAAAAATAGAAGCAAACCTGGAAGCAAACTTGGAAGAAAAACTAGAAGCAAAATTAGAAGCAAACCTAGAAGCAAAACTAGAAGCAAAACCGAAAGAAAAATTGGAAGCAAAACCGAAAGAAAACTTGAAAGAAAAATCAAAAGCAAAACCTGAAGCAAAACTAGAAGCAAACTTGGAAGAAAAACTAGAAACAAAATCGGAAGCAAATTTGGAAGCAAAAACATAAGCAAATTTAGAAACAAAACTGGAAGCAAAACCGAAAGAAAACTTGGAAGAAAAACCAGAACCAAAATTGAAAGCAAAAATAGAAGGAAAACCAGAAGCAAAACTGGAGGCAAAACTCAAAGCAAACCTAGAAGAAAAATTGGAAGAAAAATTGGAAGCAAAAATGGACGTAAAATTGGAAGCAAAACTAGAAGCAAAAATGGGACTAGCCATGGAAGCAAAACTGGAAGCCAAATTGGGAACCCATTTCAGTGAAATTTCTAACATTAATTCTTAGTGCTAGTTTAGGTGCTAACAGAGGTGCTATGATTTTTCGGTGCTAAAGACGATGCTCAATCAAGTGCTAAATCCAGCAAAAAATTCAATGCAAAATTCGATGTTGAACTGATCATGCATGCTTGCATCAGGTTGAGTGCCACCCAAATTGTTCAATTCATGTACTCAAAATACACTAAAATTTGGCACAAAATTTGATGCTAATTTCTTGTTGTGTTGTTGTGGTCTGAGAGCGAATAAAATACACCAAAAGGGTTCGAAGAAAACTAGAACATAAAGGAAAAAGAACACAACAAAAGAAAGAAAACCCTCAATGATGAGGGCAAAGAAAACAAAGACAAGAAAACAAAAAGAGAAAACAAGGGACAAAGAAAACCCCTACCTCCAAATGCAACCAAAAATTGTGAAAACATGACAAAAAATCCATGTATCTCCTCAAACCCTATCTCTTGGCATCGCTTTGGTTCTCCTCTTCAAACTATACAAGCTAGAAAGGATGGAAATTCAAGAGCGGTGCAATAAAAACCCATTCATGCGTGAGAATGGTAAAGCATTAAATGTTGGTAGGTTGGGCCTTACGATCGGGTCGGGTGTCATTAATGTTTTATTGCAAGAACAAAGGCTAGTGGGAGTCGGGACCGGGAGAAGAACTTACACCAAACTTTCAATAAGTGTAAAGTTCAAATGAAGTTCTGAGGTCCAAAATTTGACAAACAAACAATACAAAGTGGGAATCGGGATCGAAACATGAGATGAAACAAGAACTTTGAAAAGTTCTTGGTGCAATTTTTGGTCTGAATTTTGTTCCCAAAAAACAAAAAAAGAGTCAAAAGTGGGGATCATGTTGGAAATAGGAATAGGAACCTCTAAAAGTTCTTGGACCTAGTTTTGGTCTGACGTCTAATTCTGACACATGAAAATGCACAAGGGAGACAAACAGAATTCAAGATCGGGTCTTCACTAGGAACTTACACCTTGAAGGGTGTAAGGTAATGGTTCCAATCCAAAACCCAACCCAAACAAACAAATAAAAGGACAAGGAAAATTGTAGGGATCAGGATCGAAACATGAACATGAACTTGAACTTTGAAAAGTAACAAGTGCTAGTTCCAACCTGAAATCGGAACTCGAAAAACAAAGTAAAATAGGACTTAAGAGAAAAATAAACAACTCCTAAGACCCAAACAAGAACACCAAGGAAAAAAAAGGGGGGGCCATTTTTGACCAAAAAAAAATGGGGTGGTTATGCAAAGCATAACAATTGGTGACTCAACTAGGAAAATGGTTTACCCATTCTCAAGATACTAAAGAATTCAATCATCCAAAACCTCTGGTTTTTGAAAGTTTTAACTCAAGTATGATCAATTATAGAAAAAAGGTTGAGTTGTAATCTAAAACATAAATCAGAAATAACAACTTCGAATCTAAGTGTGTACATGCATGATGCATCATTTCCTTAAAGACTCTACCTATCCCTGAATGATTGTATTTAAGATTCAAGCTATGTAAGTTGAGCAATTTTAACTATTGTGCAATGATATCGTGGGCATTGCTCCATTTCCAGCTAGGCGTCCATAGCCCCGATGGAAATACCTCTAGTTCTCTCAAAGAATTGCTCTATTGCTAGCCAAGTGTCCATAGCCTCGATGAAGATACTTGAATTACCCTTATTATATTGAGATTTTTATGACTTATGCTTCTCTTTTCTTTTGAATAAGCTTTATTTGGAGAAATTGTTTTCTAATCTTTTCTCAATACTCAGATATAATAACTTGAAATTTGGGTTGAGAACTATGGTGGACCTCATGACAGTGTTGAGGGATTGGATTTTTCACCTGAATCATGAATACAATCACCCTAAGACAAATAGACCCTTATGAAAACATATTTTTTTATCTATTATGTGATAGATTCAACTATGGTTTATGATATCACTTACAATGCACCTATTTGTTCTTAACCTTTCAGACTATTATTAAAATAAACATAAAACATAAGTCTTAGAACAAAATATTTGAACAAACATACCTAAAAATGCCTAAACCAATTTATCTATCCCAATACCCCTATTATAATTTGAATAAATACCCCTTCACTCTGAAATGGAGAAAATGAAGGTCCCCAGAAACAAAACTAAAAGAGAAAAGGAAAAATAAAAAATAAACAACAACAACAAATAAAAACAAAAGAAATGTAAACAAACAAACAAGAAATGATAAAACAACTAATTATATATATACAATCAGCTAGATGATCAGAACCTCATAGGCCGAAATAATGTTTGAGAAATTGTCCATTGATAGGAAATGGTACAAGTTCTCCTATTAAAGTGCTTAACCAAAAGGCATTCTCACAAAGGATTTCAACGATCTGATATGGACCCAACCAAAGTTGGTCAAAATTTTGATGATCACCCTTCCTCTCCTTAGATTTGTCCCATAATAAGACAAGGTTTGATATTCTAAAGGCTTTAATTTTGGCTCTTTTATCAAACTAGCATTTGGAAATAGCTTAATTCTTAGAAAAGTGTTGCAAAGCAACATCTCTTTGTTCTTCTAGATTGAGTAAACTAGTTAATCAGACCTCTATCCTATCATCATTAGAGTAAGACTCTTTCCTGAGCCAGATAATGGGTATTCATAGATGAATAGGGAAGACTAGGTCTTGGCCATAGACTAACTTAAATGGAAAGTTTTCTAAGGTGGCTTTGATTCTAGTCCTATCTACCCATAAGGAAAATCTCAGTTGTGTGTGCTAGTCCCTAGGATTACTTTCTAGTAACTTCTTAATTACCTCCAATAATTTTTTATTTGTAGAATTTGCTACTCCATCCCCCTATGGATAGTAATTAGAAGAGTATTTCAAAAAAAAATTATGCTCATACACCCACTTAATAAATTTTGTGGAAGAAAAAGAAGGGCCATTATCACATACTAGGGCAAACAATACTCCAAACTTGGTAACGACACATTTGTTAAGGAACTTGATAACAACTTCAGTGGTACTATTCTTACAAGGTTGACTCTCATTCCATCATGTACAATAATCTATTGCAATCAAATTGAATTTGTGACCTATAGAAGATTTAGGATTAATTACCCTGACAAAATCTAATGCCCATTGGGAAAACGGTCTTACCTCATATACTGGTTGTCGAGGCATCAATGGATTGCCCCCTCTAGATGCAAAAGTTTGACATGTATGATATTTCCTAACATGTTGGTGAGCATCTCAAAACATGTGGGGCTAATAATACCCTAATCTCAAAATTTTATGTGCCATGGCGTCAGCCGAACTGTGTTGAGTACCATGTCTACCATGAAACTCAACAATAGTGTATTTTTCCTACTACTAATTTAGGCAATGCAAATAGACACCTTCAAAGTTTCTCATTTACAAGGATCCTCCTTTGAGCATATAATGGGAACTATTTAGTCTTAATGCTCTTCTTTGAGTGGTATTCATCCATCTAGACATTGTTTGTTCAACAATAAGAAAATCAAATTTTTGTACTAAGGATCACCTGTGAATGATTGCACAACGTACTATTGACATGTAATCTTGGTGTCAGCATTAGCCATAGCTTTAGATAAGCCTTGTCCTCGAACCAAATTCATAGATTGAATTTCAAGGTTTAAATCTTGTAGGATTTCCATCCACTTTCCTCATATTTCTCCTAGTTGACTTTGCATTAAAAGGGACTTTACTGCAAGATCCACAAATATGGTAGTGATCTAACTGCAGAGATTGTAGTGTCAAAACTTCTTGACTTCTCGTACTAGTGTGAAGGCCTATTTCTCCAAGGGTGGATATCTAATCTCAACATTATTGAATGGAGAACTCATAAAAGCTATGGTTCGTTCATCCCCTTTACCTTTTTGCTATGTCCGAACAACAACACACAAATGATCAGATGTGAAGGAATTAATGTAAAAAGGCATCAAATAATTACGATTGGTGAGAACTGGTGCTTCTGAAATGGACTGTTTGATTTGCAAGAAGGAATCCTTAGCTTCATTACTTCATTCAATCTTTGAATCCTTCTTCATCATCTCATTGAGGGGTTTGACGATCTCCGCAAAACCTGTTATGAAATTTCTTACAGAATTTATCTTTCTAAAGAAAGATCTCATCTCCTTTTTGCTGCCAGGCATGGCCAATTTTGAAATGGACTCGATTTTGTTGGGGTCAATTAAGATTCATCATTCTGATATTATGTGACCCAATAATTTCCCTTTGAATACCCCGAAAACACACTTCTTTGAGTTGAGGGATACACAATAAATTATACATTTTCCAAGGACTTTTGACAAATATGTATCATGGTCCTCCCTATTATTGGAAAATATAGTTAGATCATCCATATAAATGATAATACACATACCTAACAAGTCTTTAAATGCAACATCCATTGTGCATTGAAAGGTGGCTCCAACATTAATAAAACCAAACAACATTCTTCAATAGGAAAATTTCCCCCACATGGTAGTGAAGGAGGTCTTCATTATGTCCTCATAGTTAATCAACACTTGATTGTATCCTTAGTATCCATCCAAGAATGACATCATTTGTAATTTGTTAACTATCTACAGCACCTTGTCAAGAGAAGGAAGTGGGTAGTTGTCTTTCTTTGAAGCTTTGTTAAGGTTTCTAAAGTCGACACATAATCTAATTTCCCTGCTCTTTTTATGAATAGGGACCAGATTTGCTACCTACGTTAAAAAACTTATTGGAAATATTATCCTTGTTGACAACAACTTTTGTACCTCTTAAAAATTAGAGGTTGAATCAAGGCATTCACTGGGAACTACTTTTGATGGAAGGGCTTCACTTCATGTTTTGAAGGGATGGTGTGCATGATTACTAAAGTGTTAGAGTTCTTCAAATCCTCATACCCCTAGGCAATTTTTGTGATATCCATTTTTAGTACTTTCAATACTTTATCTCAAATGTGCTTCGGGTAGGTCTTGCCAATAAATATATTTTTCTCAGGACCTGAATCTACCAAATTATATGATTTTTACTTCCCTCCATCACTATTTGAAGGCAACCTTAGATGAGCTTGAGGATCAGACTCAAAGATTCTTTCCAATGCTACCATTCCCTTGGGAATGTTGTTAGTTTTTAGATTTATTATTCCCTTTGTGTCACAATTTTTGGGATCCCAATCTCCCTAATCTATATTAGATTCATCGATGATTTTCCCTTTGAAGACATCTAAACTTTCTAGGAAGGCAAGTATATGTTGATTATCCTCAAAAACTTGGAAGTGTCAGATGTTGTCAGGAATGGATATAGTTGAGACTAATTCTATAGAGAATCTTTTCAACTTGAAATCCTACAAGGGTTCCAAGGTACTAGCAACAACAACTAATGCATCTTCAATCTAGTTATCTTATCTAGGAATCAATTTGATTCTAAAAGCATTTAAATCCTCTATCAAGTTCCACACCTTGTTCCTATATGCAACCAAAATCTTGTTATGGCATGTGTATTGGTTGTGAACTTTCTTAACAACTACCTCATAACCTCCCATGACTGTCAATGCTATAACTTTCTTCTGATGCACAAACATTAGTCCTCTAGCAAGTGCTTTATACTCCACAACATTGTTAGTGCAACCAAATTGTAACCTATAAGAAGCAATGTAGGTTTTCCCTTTCGGTTTTGTTAGTTTTTATTCCAACTCCACTCCTTGTTTTAGACTTGGAAACACCAAATTTGAGTATCCACAGTTGATCTTCGGTCAAGGGATTTCTTTCTTTAGGTCAGCTATGGGTGATTGTTTATGAGGAATAGGTGGTGCCTCAAACTATTTCAAGATATATAGATCAGGATACTATTGTAAATGATGGTCATCAGAGACTTCACTAACATTTAAAACATGTGCAGAAACTATTTCTTGCATCTCATCCTAATCAACAATTTCACAATTGAGTTTCTTTTTGAACAACTCACTAGGAATCAGAAGGTTAGCAGAGGCAGGTGTGATAGACAAATTCTAAAGTTCTTCAACCTTTTTTTGTGAATCAAAAGGTAGGATATAAATATAACTAGCTAGGGCTAAGACTTCCACTTTGGTATTTTTCATCCTTGTTAGAACGATCATGTTCTTAGCTTTAAATGGAAACTAGTTTGAAGACATTTTGGGACTATGTCTAGGGGTCTCTCCTAGATGATAGGCATTGTTCAAAGTGTCTAAATAGGACTGACACATCAGCTCAAAATGATTCCGGTAATGGACCTTGCACCATTTCAGGCATAACAAACTCCACAAATCCACATCTTCACCCAAAACCAACTTATCTTACATTGTAATTTTTGGATTAAAACTTGGTTGACAGTGGTCATAGGGTCACTATTCTCTAAAGATGGTTAGTAGTCAGGGTTAAACATAGAAAAGGTCAAAATTTCTTCCCTCCTATACACTCATATCTCAGTTTAAAAATAAGCTACTTCATTAGGGAAATCATACTTCGTGATCATATGTTTTAGACAAGGTTCACTTTTGATCCTAATATGATTTGTTGCCCCTTTCCATGGGAGCCACATATGTGAAAAATCTAGGGAGAGATAACCTCCAATACTCTTCATCAAATCTTGGATTATCAGCATGTCGTATGTTTTAGGGATATCAACAACCTGAATATCCATATATTTCTAGATTTGTGGGTTTGATCCAATTTGTACATGTACTTTTTTAGTTATCCTACAACATTAACCTCAATTTTTTCTAACTGTATTACTTTCTTATGAGTTTGAACTGGGCTTATACACAAATTTTTGCAAATAGAGAAAGGCATAACATTACCTAAGGCTCCAAAATCCAAAAGGAAATTATGTAGATTCTTCCTAAATATTCTTAGACTCAAAAGGAATGGGGGTGTCCTCATCTTACCTCAGTACAAGACTACATTCATGTCAGTGGTTGGAGTTGCCTGAGTAATTCCTTTCAATCGACCTACCTCTTCCAAGGACTTCAACACAATGTCACATTGGGTAGGGCACCACTTCATAATGTCAAAGAATGACAAAGAGGTCTTTGGTTTTTGCATTTTTGAAATAAAATTGAATTGAATGTTACCATTCATTTGATATTTAGAAACGAATGCAAAATTACCTCTGTTTAGAAGCTCAAGTGGGCCTTTTGGAAGAGGCAAATTCTTGTCAACATTCTGGTTAGGTGGAACCATGGTGTTGGGTGGGGTAGATGTGGTGAATGACCCCTTCTTCTGATTTCTCAAAAAATGGCCTCCCTTGGTTTGGAAAGCTTGAGCATCATAAGTATCCATTTCTAGTTCATTTTCCTCATGCCTAGGGAAGGGAGATCCCTTGTCATAGGTCAAAAAATCCATGGCTATACCCACAAATCCACCACTTTTTTTGGGAGTACCTTGCATTGGTTGGGAATTAGCTTGGGAAATCTTAACCACTTTTTCCATCTCTCGATAGTTAACTTCAAAATGTGCAACAATTTCATGTATCCTGCACCAATTAGTCATGAAGTTCATATCTGCAACATTTGCAGCATGTGGTTTATCTTTATTGAATTGATAGTTGTGGGGAACTTGCTAGTTGTTTGGTCTAGTATTCCACTGCCTATTTTGGTTTCGATAATTTTGGTTGGGGAAATTTTGACCCTGAAAATTCCTTTGATTTTGATTGGAGTAATTATTTTGGTTGGAATACCCTCCTTGATTTTGGTTCTAACAAGGGTTAAGTTTGAGTTGAGCCATCTTATTAATCACTTGAGATAAATTCTTCTTCATAGTTTCTAATTTTGTGGGTCAATGGTGGGACTGTATTGAATAGAATGGTTGGATTAGGCATGAGAGGACATCCCAAGGGAGGGAAAACCCCTCCCAGGCCACCTAATTGTGAACTTATCTACTTTTGTAGTTTGATAGCCATGTGATATACCTTGGACAATGAATCAATGTTTGTCGTGAGGTAGGTTCTTTGTATGGCCTTTAGTTACGTTTGGATGGCAATATTCTCAGCCACAAGGTAGGGATATTGCAACTGCATGTAAATCCTTTGGAAATAATTGTTAAACAGTGGCAATTGTTTGTGTGGTTCCTTCCTAATTATGGAAAATTGGTGATATAAGATGGCAGGGTTGACATAGACTCAAAATTGGTTAATAAATACATCTTCTAAATTTTTGCAACTCAAGATGGATCCAATAGGAAGGTTGAGGTACCAATTTTAATCCATATCCCTAATGAACAGGGGAATAACCTACATGCAACATCATGATGAGATATCTGAGCTCGATTGTAGGAATCCTTGAATTCATGTATGTTCTCTTCAGCACTTCGTGACTCTCCATGGGCATATCTAGGATAGAATTTCTATGCATTTTTCAAAATTTTGTGTATGCCACCAAGGATAGTCCCCAGTGGAAAAAGGGTTATTCACAAAGAATGTCATAGGTGGCAATGGTTTTGGTTGTGGTAGCTATGGTATTGGTGGAAATCCAAGTGGAGTGGGTGGTGGTGTTAGAGTCTTATGAGTTTTGGGTCTAGTAGGAGATCAGAGTTCAAGTAATGGCTCTAGATTTGTAGTGGATCTCAAAAATCTTTCAAACCTTTCTGGTGAAAAGGACCCAATTCACTCTAGTTTTTTCATCTAGGCCCTCCTTCTAGCACCAGTTCTATTGATGGTAAAAAATAATACAACGTTAAATAGAATATTTCTACCCTATTTCTCCTGAAAAAGACAAATGATCTAAAACCATCTATCTTCTAAGGTCTCTGTATTTGGTTCTTAACTGTGCTATTATCATTCAGTGGTCAATGCAACCATAATATTCAAGGGGCCTATTGGTAAATGAGTACAAACTAGACAATACAAAGTAATTTAACATTGGGGGTTTAAATAAACAACAAAAATATAGATCAAGGCGTTGGATAGAAAATTATGATCACATACTTCTTTTAATTCAGACATACAATTATTATAATGATTTTTTTTCCTAATTCACTAAAACCATAGAACAATGCAATTTATGAAATAATCCATACCATTGCATCCATTCACAATGCATATTTAAAGCATAGAACTATTCATCACCACTTTTCTTTAGAATTTTTCAATAACACCATCCCATAAGATCATTACTAAAATTAAGAGATCAACAAATATCAAGAAATATCATCCATAGATAATGCAATAAAATGGTTTTCAAATTCGGTCTTCTGTTGATTTTCATCAAATAATAAATATTTATGCGCAGTAAGTTTCACTGGCATACAAATAACCATTTTTTCATCAAAATCGTCATTAAACTAATAAACTTTTGAAATAAAACTAATTGCATTAAAAATCTAAAAATGTTTGAGTATCTTGCATAAAAGATGTAAAAATTGTAAATTGTATCTAATCTCTCTCTAGGTAACCAATTTGACTTCAATCAGCTGTCCTTTACAATGAGGAGATAATTCTAAATTATAGACAAAATTAGCATCAATTCCTCCTATCAAAAATCAAGATCCACAATGTGGGACCCAGATCTACAATTATAGGATGCCTAGTTAACTCCAAATGTTTGTCTATGTTGAAATTGTAGGTGATTAAAGGTATGTTACATGATTCTTTAATCAAAATCTGATTGTGAGTTTCGATTTCATCCTCTATTGATCAACATGCCCAACCTCTGACTCACCAAAACTAATCTAGAGTCATCCATCTGCTCAAAAACTAGCATGGAAATGTTGTTGTTCCAAAAAAAATCACCTGACCTATTTTTCCTCCTCATGATGAATCCTGAGATACTCATCATAATTGGAGAAATTTTTCTTTAACTTATCATCATCAGGTCCATTGACCTAGTCAACCTTAAAATTTGACTCTTCAAGCCTCCTTTTTATTGCAGCAACAATTTCCCTCAGCTGGCCAACATCTGTGACTGCCCATCACATGTCACATCTGATATCCAATAGCCTATTCATAAGGGTTGACTCAACAGTTTCTCCTTCTTGCATTAACTTATTGAGTCTCACTTCCATAGCATCTTTTATTTCCCCTAATGATTCGAGTCTTTGAGTTGGAGGAAAAGTCTTATCCATGAATTTTACAACAATATTTTCAAAGATGCTTGCTTGTTCCTATATTTCATGAATGTCCTTAAGCATATCTATTCTTTTTTCAATGAAATTTTTTATTTTGAAAATAGACACATTAATAGACCTTGAAATATATTCAAGGCTCTCATAACCCAAAATCTGTGACTGGGCCAACTCTTCATCAAAAAAATTAGCAATCACCTTCAGCTTTCCCAAGTACTACTTGAGCTTCTCTTCCTCTTCCCACCATTTCCTTATAGATTATTCTATTATTTTAACCAAGGCAAGGCCTAAATGATAGTGTTTAAAACCTTCATCTAAATTCTTATCCATATCAGACTTGAAAATATTCAACCAATTATCAAACCATGTGGCCTTCTTTTTCATTTCACTCAATCCATCCATCTCCTTATGGATCATCAAAACAGGGATCTCTGATGGAGTGGGTTGTTCAGGAGTGGATGATATTAACTCTTTCAAAAAATATCTCATCTTTCCCACTTGAGCCTTAAGCTCATCTTTAGCTTTCTTATATTTGATTAACCTTGACTTGGTGGTGGTAGCAACAATATCGATTAGGTTTTTTTGCTGATTCCTTTATGTTTCCCTAGATTAATAGAAATTATCTTATAATCCTTAGCCTATAGCTCTCTATCATCCTTATCAACAATAGGAGTAGAAATTTCTTCTATTAAATCTCCCTCACCAATCAACTTTGTGGAATGCACAGCACGAGGCTTCTTCCTTGGTTTCTCCTTGTCTATTTCTATGACCATTTCATTCCATGTCACTTGTTGAGCCTGCACTTGCTACCTCTTTTCTAGATTTACCTTGAGCCAAGTGGGAGTAACTAGATTACTTGTCTCTTGTTGAACAATGGGAGGTGTCAAAGATGGGGTTGTAGAATAAATTACCTAAACGGTTTTATGAGAATAAGCCTTTTTTCAATCCTCTTTCTCTTTCTATAACCATTCCTAATCCATGTTCTCATTTTGGAGTCTAATCTCTTCTATCTTCTTCATTTCTTCCTCTTTCCTTGTAGCATCATCTTCATCTTTCAACCTCTACTATTCCAATTCTTTCGCATGGATCTCTTCTTCTGCAACCTTTTCCTTCTCAACTTTTCTCTTTTTATCCAATTCACATTCAAGAGCCTCTTCTTCAACCTTCTTTTTTGGGGTTATCTCTTCAATTTTCTTTCTTTGTTCTTCCTCTTCCTAAATTGACTACTCAACAAATAACCTTTGAGAACTTTCCATTAATTCATCATACTCCTTTTTAGTCAAAACTTCATTTAGCTCCAATTCCTCACCATACAAGCTTCCAAACTCAAGCTCAGTTTCTTCTTCTCCTAGTTCCTCCTCAACCTTCTTCATATATTCCTCCCATTCAGGTATTTCTCCTTCTTGAGATGGAGTTCTCTCAGAGTCTGAGGAGAGAGGTGAATCTTGTACATTGATCACTAGTGGCTCCTTCTCAACAATTGTTGTTCCTAATGTTGATGGAATAGTAGTAGTAGTATCCTGAGTTTGTATAGGGAAAGCAAAAGGTACTTTTCCATAAGATTTTTCTCCATAATATACAGTAGCTAAGGGTGTGGAACCTAGTCTTGAAACAACTCAAACAGTAGTTTCCTCATAAGTAAATTTTTCCTTCTTCAAGGCTTCATCAAATTTATATAAATAAATTTCTTCTTCTATTGAGGTAGGCTCTTTGGTGGCTGCCCTTGTTGTTGCAACACCTTTCTTGAATCTCTTATATTGTTGTTCTATCTTTGTGGAGGAATTAGGTTCACTAATAGAACCCCTCTTCTTTGAATATCTACCCCTTGGTTTCTTTAACCGAACCTAAATCCATCTTACATTTCTTTCCACCACTCCCTGTGATATTTTATAGATCTTAGTTTCTTCTTTTTTCATCCAGTTGATGGGTTCCAAATCCTTAGTGGCTATTTAATCCATTTTGTATCTAGGATCAAGTGTGATCCCATCATCTGTAGTGCACTCTGGAATATCTGTTTTAACTTCAAAATCTTTCATCTAGGGAATTGTTAATCTTTCATATCCCCTTTTTCTTACTTTAAATTGATCCTGAAGGTTGGCCCAAAAGTCTTTAGAAGTGGCTAATGATGGGGAAATTGAGAAGCATACAACCCATACATTTTTCTCTTTGAGTCAAATAATTTCCTATAAGTATTTTGCTGGAAATTCATAGCCTAAAATTATTTTGTTGTTTTTTTAGCCATTATTGAAGAGGAACAAGAATAAAATCCCAGTTGCATTGGGAAAGAATGAAAAACAATTTTATGTTTTGTGGAAAATTTGGCATTTACCTCGGTAGCCTGTCGAGCAAACTCCATTAAGATCCATCTATCACCACAACACCTTGGTAGTTTAAAAGGGTGACCATCATAACCAAACAATCTGAAATAAGTGGACTTGGGGTATTGAATAAACCAATATCCCCATGAATTCCATAGCCTCTTGTGACAATCTGAAACCAATGTCACTTGTGAGATGATTGATAATAACATACAAAAATAAATTTTTGACTCTTTTAAAGTGTTTCTCTACCTTCTTAAGCTCTATTTAGTCATAATTCTCCCAGACCTTCTTTTGATCTAGGCCATCATCCATTGACCCTTTAGTGTTCAACCCAAGAAACTATCCCATCCTTATAGCACAGTATATGACATATGAAGACATATAAAATGTCTTTTTTTTTTCTACTTTTAGTAGTTGGTTATGGATATTATTAGATATTATCTATCCCCAATCCAAATATTATTTCCCCTCTAAAATAATTTGGATGAATGGGAAAATCCAGTGTTCAAAGATGCGGGGAATTTATTTTACCAAATACTCTAGCCATCAAAGTAATTATTTCCCCTATATCCTCATAAAATTTAGACCTCTTGGGGTTATTTGGCACCTTCTTCAGTGACTTATTTTCTTTCTTAAGACACTTTTTATTAATTAACTTCTTGTTTCCTTCCACATCATTTGCCTAGATATCAAGTGCACCATTCTCAGTCATAATTTTAAGATTGGCATAAGGAGGAGAGTCAAAAACATGTCTAATCATTGTTGGGGTTAAATAAATTATTACATTACCTTGTGCATCAATGCACTGCCTTTCAATAGGATTGTGTGTTTGTGTAGCAGTTAGAATGAACTTTGGACACTGCACAAAAATAGGAAAGCTAGCTACATGAGCTAGCCCAGATTTTTCAATCCTCCTTGCCCTTGGGGAAGCATCCTCTAAAAAGGTAGTTGTGAGAAATTTTTCCAAATCAAGGTTCCCCACTAGTGTATTAGTGATATTCATGACCTCAGACCCAAACTTAGATGGTATTGTATTCCCTTGTAATTTGTACTTCATTATGAGAGGCACTTGTTCTGGATTTAACCTCTTTGGCCTTGTTCCCTTCGATGTTCCTTTAGTGGGCACTTCCTTCTCTGAGTTAGAAATTTGTTAATTATCCTACACTACTGACAATTATTAGGAAAAGAAAAGATATATGAAGAGGAATTTAACACAAGCATTCAAATTATATTAGTATTAATCAAAATAGACCCCATTCAGTAAGTTAGTCTAGCATCTTTGGGTTTTGGGTTTGGGACATAACCAAGAACTCTATCAGTTTAAGAACCAAACTATACTCTTATCAGAAGTCCAGATTGGGTCTCCACTCAGCATATATACCTATGCTAATGAACAATTTTAGTGTAATTCCATGATCTTATCCCATAGTGTTTGGGAATGGGGATCGGGTCTTCGCCAAGTAGCAATAATTTAACCAATGAAGTGAATGAAGGGGTTTTTCTGAGTTTTGATCTCGATGTTGAATTGGAATTCAAGATCAGGTTATGATTCAAAACCAAAACCATAGTGATGAGAATGTGTATGTAGCTTCTTCAGTTTTGATCCTGATGTGATATCGAGAATCAAGATTGGGACTTCATCCTGAACCAAACCTTAACCTAGGCAAAGTGAGAACTGGTTAAAGTTGAGTTTTGATCTTGATTATGTTTCAAGGATCAGGATCAAAGTGTTGCTAGGTCATGACACTTAATGATGTGGCCAAGGTTTGATGTTGACCTAACTTCTATTCCCGATGGTGAATTAGAGATCAGTAACAGGACATGATATAACACTTTGTCAAAAAACCTTAATCATTTTGTGATGACAGTCTGATACCCGATCCTAATGGAACAATGGGAGTCAAGATCACACAAGTAAAGGAATCTAGACTCAAATAGTGGTAACCCTAAATGAAGTTTCGATTGTTGACCCCGAAATACATGCAGGAATTGAGAATCACATAGTAACAATGATGAAGGCAAAAAAAATGTAACAATATCTTGAAATTGTGTCTTTAGAATCGGGTTGTTGTCACAATCAGTATTTTGATTTTTAAAATGATCGAAACTTAAAATTCATCAATTTCAACATAGTTTTGACTCGGTGGTACGACCAAAAGACCTAGAAAATTAGGGCATGACGGGATGAAAATCTCATGAACAAAACAAACCAAAACGTGAACAAAGAAAGAAAAAATGCCCAATGAAGCAAAAGGGTGCCAGGAAAACCAGAACACAAAATCAAAAGAACACAAAAAAATAAAGAAAACCCTTGACAATGAGGAGAAAGCAAACACATACAAGAAAACAAAAAGAGAAAATGTGGGAGAAATAAAATCCCTACCTCCAAACGTAAACAAAAAAATTGATAGCACAACGAAAAATCCATGCACCTTCTCAAACCCTATCTCTCAGCGTCACTCTAGTTCTCCTCTTCAAACTATACAAGACAAAATGGATGAAAATTGAGGAGTAGTGCAATAAAAACCTATTTGTGCATGGGAATGGTTAAGCATTAAATGTTGATAGGTTGGGCCTTGGATCGAGTCAGGCGTCATTAATGTTTGATTGCAAGAACAAAGGCTAGTGGGAGTTAGGATTGGAACAAGAAAGGACACCAAAATTTCAATAAGCGCAAAGTTGAAATGAAGGTTCGAGGTTCGAAACCTGACAAACAAACAAGACAAAGAAAGAATTGGGATCAGAACATGAGATGAAACAAGAACTTTGAAAAGTTCTTGGTGCAAGTTCCAGTCTGAAGTCCACTCTCGAAAAACACAAAAAGAGTCAGAAGCCGGGATTGGGTTGGAAATAGGAACAAGAACCTCTAAAAGTTCTTGGACCTAGTTTTGGTTCGATGTCTGATTCCAACACAAGAAAAATGCACAAGGGAGACAAATGAAAGTCCAAATTGGGTCTTCACTAGGAACTTACACCTTGAAGGGTGTATGGTAATGGTTCTGATCTGAAACCCGACCCTGATAGACAAAGAAAAGGACAAGGCAAAGTGTGGGGATCAGGATCAAAACATGAAAATGAACCTGAACTTTGAAAAGTAACAAGTGCCAGTTCTGACTCGAAACCCGAACCCAAAAAACAAAGGAAAATAGGACTTAAGAGAAAAAGAAACAACTCCTAAGACCCGAACAGGAACACTAAGGACAAAAAAAACATAAGGGGGATGCATTTTGACCAAAACAAAATGGGGTGGTTATACAAGACATAAAACGTCTGACCAACCTAAGTAGAATATTTTATTTTTAAACTTTTGATATAAGTAGAGGACACATGCCAAGATGTGTCGCATTTTTTTTGTTTTTTTTGCAAGAAAATAATTGTTATGAATTTTTTATGGTAAATTTTTAAAAATATTAAAACTTGTTTGTTTGACCACCATAACTTGGTCAAAATTATGAAATTCATTTTTTTTATCCTATAGTATGGGAAGCATAGAATGTACCACATCTTACAGATTTAAAAATGGTGAAATCGTTTGAGAATTATAGATGTTTTCCAATCAACCTATCAATAAAGACTTTAATCATAATGCATGTAGAAAATTAATAATAATTATCTATTAAATTCAATATAAGGCATATCTTATATTGTTGGAAAGTTAACATTTTGCTTAATAAACCCTTTTCATTTCATCAAATTTGGATAAAAAAAAATTGTTATCCACAAGGGTGAACTCTAGAAAACTAAGGAAATTTTCTAAACACATTTTTGTAGTTGAATTTCCAGGCATGACATCCCCAAGCCAAATCCCAAGGAAATCCCGAGAGAAATCTTGAGGTTGTAGATTTTTTTTAGATAAAATGGATATCTATTACATTTAGTATTTTTAAAATATTTTTTATTATCAATATATAATAAATAGATAATATATTATATACTAGATATAATATATATTATATATTATATACTATATATAATATATATTATATATTATATACTACATTATAATATATATATAGAGTGAGAGAGAAAGAGGGAGTGACCTAAGAGAGAGAGGGAGGTGGGAGGGATAGATTGAGGGAGTGACTAGAGAGAGAGGGGGTGGGAGGGATAGAGGGGGAGAGAGACCTAAGAGAGACCCTACCTAGATAAATATATCTCTCTCACTCCCTCCCTCTCTCTCTCTCAAGTCTCTCCCTGCCACCCTACCTATATAACTCTTTCTCTCTTTCTCTCTCTCTCTCTCTTAGAGCTCTCCCTCCCTCTATAAATCTCTCCCTCTCTCTCCCTCTTAGGTCTCTCCTTCCCACCCTTACTAGATAAATCTTTCTCACTCCCCTCTCTCTCTCTCTTAGGTATATCTCTCACATAATACCTAGATAACTCTCTCTCTCACACTCTATATATATTATAATGTAGTATAAATAATATATATTATAATATACATACTAGAAATAATATATAAAATATATTATAAGTATATATTATATAATATATACTATATATATTGAAATTGAAACATTTGAACTATATGTATCACCAAATTACATGAGAACACAAGACCTTTGTGATGAAGAAAGAGAAATTTCAAATCCAAGACATTCAAGAACCCCAAAATGTTTACTTGAAATTGATGAGATCATAATTTAAAATATCAAAAAATATCAAAGGAAAGAGGTCAATGCGAACCATTTGGTTGTGGGCTTCAAAAATTTCATTGAATACATTAGCAATAAGACATTGACTAAAAAATACCAAATTTTCATACAATTGCTAAAGAGACTTAAAATGAGACCTTTTCTAGCCAAATTGAATATTTGTGTGAGCAAAAAGTCGAACAAAAATAATATTATTATCAAAAATATTTTTAATTCTCTCAATTCTATTGGAAAGACTAGTAACGAAAGAGATAAGATCTCTTCTCGTAGAGTAATCACAACCTCATTAGAAAACCATCATTTGAGAAAGACAAATTTATTGAGGCAAATGTGCGTTGATTTAAACCTAAACCATAAAACATTGTCTAAAGAACTCTCAAGAAGAGGAAGACTTGACAGTCCTCTTCAAAATGATACATGGGCTTTTAGTGGGAGGCTTCCACATGTTGATAAGAAGCCAATGAATAACATAAAGGATAAAATTCAACAATTTTGGCACTATCAATATAGATATAATATCACCCAATGTAAAGGATATTTTAAAGTTAAGAATTGACAATCGAGACCGCACACCGCATCCTAAAAATTTCTTGGAATGTATCCAAACAATAGCACATCCAACTTTTCAAATCTCACAAAGGGAATTTGAATCTTGTAAGCCATTTTATTGTGTACCTCTTAATATTAGTAATACATGTTATAAACACCATGTAGAGTATTCAATGCATCATGAACTATTATGCTATATTCATTCTACTTTGCATAATAAAAAAATGTTGCAGGAGTGTGGTGCAATGCAACTTCTAAATTCATCCATGTACTTGTTAGATTTATTTTTATGGGTTAGAGGTGATGGTTGTGTTTTATATAGAAATTTGGTCATTTAAATGAGAATTTTTTGTAATGTGGTGGTTTATCAAAGTTTGTAACAATTTTTCATGAGGGAAAATAATATTTTGGAAAGAAAATTGTCGAGAAAAAGAGATTTGAGACGGTGAAATACAGTTTGACAAGTGGAGATGAAGGTGCTAGATGTGAGTTGGCAAAAAGAGAAGCCACTGTTGTTGATTTTATTTTATATTTTAAGAAAAATATTTTTTACAAGTATGCAAGGCATAGCCATAGGTGCTAGTGGTTGGATCAGCAATTCAGGATGTGTAAAGACTCTCTCCCAATTGGAAGTATTATATCCATGGTCGCTTTTGCAAAATGTTACACATTGCAACCACAAAATGAGGTACAATCTCAATATTATAATTCTATTTTTGTCCACATCACATATATGCATGCCCTTGATAGTATAGACGAGGACTATGAAGATAATCATGGAGTACCATTTTTACACGAGTGATGATAGATCTCATTTGTCAAATTTTGTGCAACATTGTTTCCAAAAAAAATTTGAGTTCTTTTAGGAAAAATATATTACAATGGGTTGAAATCTCATTTGGTTAGATGGCTACATGGGACAATTCAAGAATGATCATATGTTTTATTGGTTGAGTAGAATGCATGCATAGAGGAGTGTACTTGATATTTTGAGTTTTTTAAATTCAAGCATGGATAATTCCCTAGCATGATGGAGTAGGTGCATGTGTGAAGAGAGCTCTAGTTAAGGAACAATTCAAGATTAGAGGTGGTTCGAAATTCAGTGATGCACATTCTATTGCTGATTGGTGTAGGTATGGATTGTTAGGAGGAGGGGCACTTGATTTAGAAGTGTGCGGTTTCTTTTGGTTGGTTGATGAGGGCACAATGGGAGAGAAATTGGAATGTCAAAAAATCAAAGAATCTTCAAAGATGCATTCATTTTGAATCTTAGATGCAAGTGCATGGACCATATGAACATGAGAGTTGGCTTGTTTTTGTTAGAATTGTATTCAATGTGTTTGGAATCAATGCGAGTCAAGTGAGTGTGTAGATACATGAATTCCATAGTATCTAACTCCTTTATCTGCAACATAATCCTCTTTAGAAGATGAAATAGAAATTTCAATTAACTATGACCATTTTTCAGATCTTATACAACCAAGACATGTCTATGCAATTTTTGCACCACATGGGAATGAAGAGGGATTATAATTTTGGTTGGTGCAATGTGTACAAAGAAAGAAGAAGATAACAAAATTGATGATATATGATGATGTGTTCATGTATCCTATAGGTTCAGTTGTTGTTACCGAAACCTGGTTGTGAATGTATATGATTAGAAAGAATGGAATACCTGCATTTGAAGACTATGAGAAACAAAAAACCATTCTCATGTATTCACACCTTGTTATATAAATTTTTTTTGGGTAAGTGCAAAAATATGGGGAGCCAAAAAGGGGGCTTAAGTGGCCACTTTTTAAAAAAAATTCAGAAAATACAGACCTTGGACGTGAAATTGAGGATAGTTACACTCAAAATTTTGAGATGCAACCAAAGAAAGGATCGTAGTTCTCTGAGTCTACTTTCTAAACTACTAATTTATTTTAAAAATGGTTGAGACTAAGAGGTTCAAAAGAGGGATGTATAGAAATTGGTATTTTTTTTCTTCAGAAAAACATAACACAACAACTTTTGTACATCCCTAGCATGGTGAGCTTTTTTTTAAGTATTTTTAAAATCACTTCAATGAGAAATTAGCTAACATTATATAGTTGATGCATGATTTTTCTGATAATTTTTTAATGAATATTTGATTTTTTACTAATTTTCAAAGTGGGCACTTCCTAAAAAATAGAATTTTGGTGTGCCACCCCTATAGATTTTGGAAACTAATTGATTTTTTTTTAAATGTAGAATGGATTCTAGTTTCTGAAAATGTAATTTGAAATTTTGATGAATGATTAATTTATAACGAAAAAATACCAAACACTTATTTTTTCCAGAAAAGAGTCACAAACAAAAGAAATTATAGATGAAAGGCTTAACATTGTAAAAAAGTGAAAAAAATTACATCATTGGATGGCTAAGAGAGAAACTAACATTACCCAGGTGTTCAATATGTTTGAAATTGAAACACGTGCAATCCTAACGATGAGAATGAACCCTATTATGTGAAATATTGTAGAAATTGAAAAAACATGTCTCTAGTCATTGAGAAGGCCCACCAGCCTTTGGGTTGGTATTCCAAGTCAAATACCAAGCCTAAGGCTTGGGGATTCCCAAAGCAAGATATAACATGAGCACATTATAACGCGTTTGTGTTATATCTTAGTTTTGACATGGTTTTTTTGCATTTGTGTAGGTAATGTCTTGCTTTATGTTAAATGCTCCTCTATTGAATTTATATTTATATATTTGTATGCTTGTATGTACATGTATGCTTTTATGTCATATATGTATGTATATACATGCTTGTATGTATGTATGTATGCATGTATGTATGTATAGATGTATTCATGTATAGATGTATGTATGTATGCATGTATCAATGCATGTAAGATTGTATCTACATAAGTACATGTATGCTTGTATGTATGTAGGATTGTATGTACATATGTTTTATGCATCTATTTATGTAAGTATGTATGTATTTATGTATGTCTTTAGAGGGAGGGAGAATTTTAAGAGACATAGAGAGTTGTCTAGGTAGGGTGGGAGGGAGAGAGGGAGGGAGAGACTTGAGAGAGAGAGAGAGGTAGTGAGAGAGAGTCTTGAGAGAGGGAGAGGGGGTGGAAGGGAGATTCTAAGAGAGAGGGACTGGGAGAGAAGGGGTTGGAGTGAAAGGTATTTAGCTAGGTAGGGTGGGAGGGATAGAGAGAGAGAGGGGTGGGAGAGATATAATTGAGAGAGAGGGATAGAGAGAGGGTGAGATATGGGGGAGAGATAGAGATAAAGGGATAGAAAGAGAGAGTTATGTAGGAAGGGTGCTAGAGGGAGAGACTTGAGAGATTGGTAGTGAGAGGGAGTGAGAGATAGAGGGAGTGTGAGAGTGAGAGACCAGAGAGAGGGAGAGGGTGTGGGAGGGAGTGACCTAGGAGAAGGAGAGATAGATGGGGGTGGATTGAGAGGGACTTATCTAGGTAGGGTGTGAGGGATAGATAGATAGAGGTGGGAGAGAGAGAGTTACCTAGGTAGGATGCTAGAGGGAGAGACCTGAGAGAGAAGGGGGGTGGGAGGGAGAGACCTAAGAGAGAGGGAGAGAGAGGGAGTGATGGCGAGGCAATGGGAGGAGATAGAGAGTGATATATAGAGGGATCGAGAGAGAGTGGTAGGGATTGATTGAGTGAGAAGTACGTAGAAAGAGGGAGAGGGTAGATAGAGACAATTAGAGAGGGTAGGAGAGAGGGAGGGAGAGAGGTGATATGTATAGATAGAGATAAAGGGATAGGGATTGAGGGTATAGGGTTGAGGGATTAGGGTGGAGGACCTGTAGGTTTGATGGTTTAGGGTATTGGGTTGAGGTATAGGGTTGAGGGTAGAGGGTATAGGGTTGAGGGTAGAGGGTAGAAGGTTTAAGGGTTTAGGGTTAAAGGGTTTAGGGTTGAGGGTTTAGGGTTGAGGGTAGAGGGTTTAGGGTTTAGGTTTGAGGGTATATGGTTGAAGTATTAGGTTGAGGGTCCAATGTAAAGCGTAGAGGGTATAGTGATTCAAGGTTCAGGGTTTAAGGGTTGAGAGTTGAGGGATTAAGGGTTGAGGGTCTGATGTATAGGGTAGAGGGTAGATGGTTTAAGGGTTTAGGGTTTAAGGGTTAAGGGTTGAGGGTTTAAGGTTGAGGGTAGAAGATTGAGGGTATAGGGTTGAGGGATTATTTTTGAGGATCCAATGTATAGGGTAGAGGGTATAGGGGTTGAGGGATTATGGTTTAAGGGTTGAGGGTTGAGGGTTGAGGGTAGAGGGTTGAGGGTTGAGGGTTTAAGGGTTGAGGGATTAAAGTTTAAGGGTTTAGGGATTAGGATAGATATTTTTCTTGGTTTTAAGGTTTTAAGGGTTGAGGGATTGCAGTTGATAGTAGAGGGTATTGGGTATTGGGTATTGGGTAGAGGGTAGAGGGTTTAAGGGTTTAGGGTTTAAGGGTTGAGGGTTGAGGGTTGAGGGTTTAGGGTTTAGGGTTGAGTGTTTAAGGGTTGAGGGTTTAGAGTTGATGGATTAGGGTAGAGAGGGATGGATGGATGGATGGAGAGATGGAGGGAGGGACAAAGATATATGAGGGTTGAAAATTGAGGGCATAGGGTTGAGGAACTATAGGGTTGATGGTTTAGGGTATTGGGTTGAGGGATTAGGGTTGAGGGTACATATTGTTGAAGGATTAGGTTTGAGGATCCAATGTATAGGGTAGAGGGTATCAGGGTTGAGGGTTTAGGGTTTGAGGGTTGAGGATTGAGGGATTAAGGGTTGAGGGTTGATAATTAAGGGTTGAGATATTAATGTATAGGGTAGAAGGTAGATGCTAGAGGGTTTAAAGGTTGAGGTTTGATGGTTTAAATTTTATGGTAAAGGATTCAAGGTATAGGTTTGGGGGTTGCGGGTTGAGGGTCCAATGTATATGGTAGAGGGTATAGAGGTTGAGAGATTAGGGTTTAAGGGTTAAGGGTTGATGGTTGAGGAATTAAGGGTTGAGGGTTGAGAGTTTAGGGTAGAGATTTTACTTGGGTTTGAGGGTTTAAGGGTTGAGGGATTAGGATTAAGGGATTAGGGTTGAGGGTAGAGTGTATTGGGTAGAGAGTAGAGGGTTTAAGGCTTGAGGATTGAGGGTTTAAGGTTGAGTGTTAAAAGGTTTTAGGGTTGAGGTTATACAGTTGATGGATTAGGGTAGAGAGGGAGGGAGAGATGGAGGGATAAGTGAGATAGAGAGGAGAGAAGAGGAGGGATGGACAAAGATATATGAAAGTTGATGATCTAATGTATAGGGTAGAGGGTTGAGAATTGAGGGTATATGGTTGAGGACCTTTAGGGCTGATGGTTTAGGGTATTGGGTTGAGGTTATAGGGTTGAGGGATGAGGGTTGAGGGTTGAGGGTAGAAGGTTTAAGGGTTTAGGGTTTAAGGTTTTAGGGTTGAGGGTTTAGGGTATAGGTTTGATGGTACATTTTTGAAGGATTAGGGTTGAGTGTCCAATGTGTAGGGTAGAGGGTATAGGGTTTGAGGGTTGAGGGATTAAGGTTTGAGGGTTGATAATTTAGGGTTGATGGGTTAATGTATAGGGTAGAGGGTAGAGGGTTTAAGGGTTTAGGGTTTAAGGGTTTATGGTTTAGGGATTAGGGTTTGAGTGATTAGGGTTGAGATTTTAGGGTTTAGGATTTAGGGTAGAGGGTTAAGGGTATATGGCTGAGGGATTAGGGTTGAGGTTCCATTGTATAGGGTAGATGGTATAGGGGTTGTTGGATTAGGTTTTAAGGGTTTAGGGTAGAGGGTAGAGGGTTTAGGGTTGAAGGGTTCAGGGTTGTGGTTATAGGGTTGAGGGCTGAGAGTTGAGGGTAGAGGGTTGAGGGTTTAAGGGTAGAGGGATTAAGGGTTGAGGGTTGAGGGATTCAGGTAGAGATTTTACTTGGGTTTAAGGGTTTAAGGGTTGAGAGATTAGGGTAGAGAGTTTACTTGTGTTTAATGGTTTAAGGGTTGAGGTATTAGGGTTGAGGGATTAGGGTAGAGAGAGAGGGATGGATGGATGGAGATATGGAGGGAGAAGTGAGATAGAGAGGAGAGACGAGGATGGAGGGAAAAAGATATATGAGGGTTGAGGATTCAATGTATAGGGTAGAGGGGTGATAATTGAGGGTATATGGCTAAGAACCTATAAGGTTGATGGTTTAGAGTATTGCATTAAGGGTATAGGGTTGAGGTACTAGGTTTGAGGGTTTATATGGTTGAAGGATTAGGGTTGAGGGTCCAATGTATAGGGTATAGGGTATCAAGGTTGAGGGTTGAGGGTTTGAGGGTTGAGATTGAGGAATTAAGGGTTGGGGGTTGAGAATTGAGGGTTGAGAGTTCAATGTATAGGGTAGAGGGTAGAGGGTAGAGGGTAGAGGGTAGAGGGTAAAGGGTAGAGGGTTTAAGGGTTTAGGGTTTAAGGGTTGAGGTTTTAAGGGTTGAGGGTTGAGGTTTTAAGGTTGATGGTAGAGGATTGAGGGTATATGGTTGGGGGATTAGGGTTGAGGGTATAATGTACAGGGTAGAGGGTATAGGGGTTGAGGGATTAGAATTTTAAGGGTTGAGGGTTGAGGTTTGAGGGATTAAGGGTTGAGGGTTAAGCAATTAGGGTAGATATTTTACTTGGGTTTAAGGGTTGAATTATGAGGATTGAGGGATTAGGGTTGAGGGTTGATGGTTTAAGGTTGAGTGTTCAAGGGTTTAAGGGTTGAGGGTATATGGTTGAGGGATTAGGGTAGAGAGGGAGGGATGGATGGAGGGAGAGATGGAGGGATAAGTGAGATAGAGAGAAGGAGAGAAGAGGAGGGAGGGACAAAGATATATGAGGGTTGAGGATCTAATGTATAGGGTAGACAATTGATAATTGAGGGTATAGGGTTGATGGTTTAAGGTATTGGGTTGAGGGATGAGGGTTGAGTGTAGAGGGTAGAAGGTTTAAGGGTTTAGGGTTGATGGTTTAGGGTTGGGGGTAGAGCGTTTAGGGTTTAGGGTATAGGTTTTATGGTACATGGTTGAAGGATTAGGGTTGAGGGTCCAATCTATAGGATAGAGGGTATAGGGGTTGAGGGTTGAGGGATTAAGGGTTGAGAGTTGAGAATTCAGGGTTGAGGGTTTAGTGTATAGGGTAGAGGGTAGAGGGTAGAGGGTTTAAGGGTTTAGGGTTTAAGGGTTGAGGGTTTAGAGATTAGGGTTTAAGGTATAGGATTGAGGGTATAGGGTTTGAGGGATTAGGGTTTAGGTTCTATTGTATATGGTAGAGGGTATAGGGGTTGAGGGATTAGGGTTTAAGGGTTGAGGGTTGATGGTTTAGGTTTTAGGGTTTAGGGTTGAGGGTTGAGGGTATACGGTTAAGGGATTAGGGTTGAGGGATTATGATTTAAGGGTTTAGGTTAGAGGGTTGAGGGTAGAGGATAGAGGGTAGAGGGGTTGACAATAGAGGGTAGAGGGTAGAGGGTAGAGGGTAGAGGATTTAAGGGCTGAGGGTTGAGAGATGAGGGTTGAGGGTAGAGGGTTGAGGGTTTAAGGGTAGATGGATTAAGGGTTGAGGGTTGAGGGTTGAGGGATTAAGGGTTGAGGGTTGAGGGATTAGGGTAGAGATTTCACTTGGGTTTAAGGTTTTAAGGATCGAGGGATTAGGGTTGAGGGATTAAGGTTTTGGGGTTTAAGGGTTGAGGGTTGAAGTTTTAATGTTGAGGGTAGAGGATCTAGTGTATAGGGTTGGTGGATTAGGGTAGAGGGTGGGCCCACTAGCTTGCCAATTCAATAAAATTGGTAACCTAACTTGGCCTGTTTGAAAAAATGGGTCGAAGAAATGAGGTCTCACAGTGATTTACATCACCAAGATACCCCATTTCTTGGACCCATTTTTTCAAACATGCCACTCCATTTCCAATTTCATCAAATGGGCAACCTAACTTGGTCTATTTGAAAAAATGGGTCCAAGAAATGGGGTCTCTCGGTGATGTAAATCACTGGGAGACCCCGTTTCTTTGACCCATTTTTTCAAATAGGCCACTACATTACCAATTTCACCGAATTGGCAACCTAACTTGGCCTGTTTGAAAAAATGGATCCAAGAAATGGAGTCTCCTAATGATGTAAATCACTGAGAGACGTCATTTCTTGGACACATTTTTTTCAAATAGGCCATTGCATTGCCAATTTGGTTAAATATTTGGCAACCTAACTTGGCTCATTTGAAAAAATGGGTTCAAGAAATGGGGTCTCCTAATTATTTACATCACCGAGAGACCCCATTTCTTGGACCCATCTATTTCAAACAGGCTAGTGCATTTCCAATTTCGCTGAATTGACAAGCTAGTGGGCCCACTAGCTTGCCAACTTGGTGAAATTGGCAATGTAGCGGCATGTTTGAAAAAATGGGTCCAATGAATAGGGAGGGAGCGAGTTGGAGAGAGATAGAGGGGGGAGGGAGTGGTAGAGAGATAAAGGGTAGAGGGTATTTTGTTTAAGGGTTAAGTGTAGAGGGGAGAGAGATAGGAGTGAGAGAGTGAGAGAGACTTGAGAGAGGGAGAGGGGGTAGGAGGGAGAGTCTTGAGAGAGAGAGTGAGGGAGGGTTGGAGAGATATAGAGGGTAGAGGGTTTAAGGGTTTAAGGGTTGAGGGTAGATGGTAGAGGGGAGAGATCAGTGGTAGTGAGAGAGAGATACTTGAGAGAGGGAGAGGGGTAGGAGGGGAGACTTGAGAGAGAGAGAGAGAGGGAGGGAGTGGGTTTAAGGGTTAAGGATAGAGGGGAGAGAGATAGAAGGAGTGAGAGAGAGAGAGACTTGAGAGAGGGAGAGGGGGTAGGAGGGAGAATTTTGAGAGAGAGAGGGAGGGAGTGGGAGAGGGTAGAGGTTAGAGGGTTTAAGGGTTTAAGGGTAGAGGGTAGAGGATAGAGAGAAAGAGAGAAAATAAACCTATAAAAAATTAACTTTCTCATAATGCGAGCACGTTTTGAAGTAATTGAGATATGGTCGTTATTTTAGCAAGACATAATGTGCTCACATTATAATGCGAGCATGTTTTTTCTTTCTCTAAAAATGGTAAACAACCCAATATACACATGATATCAAGGCCCACATTATGCATATTCTCTTGGTTCTACGCATGTTCTAACAATTTTTTATTTTTTTTATGATTTTGTGAAGTGTGCATGCATGTTTTTCACTTTCCACCACCTTTGCATGAAATAGAAAATTTTTCACGTTCAAAGGAATATAATATCATTTCAAGTATGAATTCCATTCAAGAGTAATATACAATTGAAGTTTGGAGGGGAACAATCTTTTGAAAAATTCAAATTGTTGAGGAGTTTGAAGAAATAAGAAGCAAAGGATACATATTTGGGTAGAACTCCATTTGAAACTATGGTTTTTTAGGTATGTGTAGTATTTACACATTTTCTTTCATTCTATTTTGGCTTGCTTTGATTTTTTTTATTTTTCATATTACATGTTGATAATTGTTTGTTTGTCATTATAACCTTAGGTTGTTAATGCACATTTTAAATTACACAATTCTTTACACTTGCCAATTACATTTTTAAACCACATCTCTTTGAGGAATTTTGTTAAACAATTGACTTACCTTGTGTATGCTTCTATGATCTATATACACATATATATGACAAAATTTATAAGGAAGTAAAATAATACATCATTTCTCAATCCTTGACTATGGATGTGCATACCACTCTCCAAAGCTTTTATTTTGGTATATGAATGGGGGGTGTTGTGAAATGTACTGGAATTTGGTTTTACACCTACAATTTGCATATGCTTCAAATTTTCTAAAGCCTTTTCAATAAATCTATTTTTTCATATCCTATAATCATTCTAGTCCACAAGGACATATCTCATTGAGGTATTTTGTCAAATAGTTATATCAAGCATCTGATTGCCTTGTCTATGCTACCAAATTTGCATACATGTCTACCAAATAATTTTATCAAACAACATAGAAAAGGAAATCGGTTGTTTGAAGAAATGCCTCAAAGAAACATGAGGTCTCATGGTGATGTGAATTTTATCAACTAACTGATTACATTGTCTGTGCTACCAAATTTTCCATAGATGTCTCTACAAAATTGGAATATACTCCTCCCACATTAATATATCTTTGAATCTATTTTGGTTTTCATATCTATTTCTAAATTTACCTCATCACTAAACTTATGTTGTGATATATTTTAAATGTTTCCTTGATTAGTCTACCTACAAGGGATTCTAACCCTTCTCTCCACTGTTTCAAGACTCTTTATTCAAGGATAAGTTAGCAACATGGGGAAAGGTGCATCCTATATTGAAAATGTGGCATGCCACAAGATAATGTGGTAGAGTTGAAAAGGTAGGGGCAGCGTGAGAAAATTCCTCATAGAAATAGAGACTCACGGTGATGTAAATCACCGTGAGACCCCATTTCTATGAGGAATTTAACTCATTGCTAAAGTTACCTCATCACTTATGTTGTGATATATTTTAAATGTTTTCTTGATTAGTCTACCTACAAGGAATCCTAACCCTTCTCTCCACTATTTCAAGACTCTTTATTCAAGGCTAAGTTAGCAACATGGGGAAAGGTGCAGCCTATTTTGCAAACGTGGTATGCAACAAGACAATGTGGTAGGGTTGACAAGGTAGGGGCAGAGTGAGAAAATTACTTATAGAAATGGGGTCTGAAAATGATTTACATCTCCATGAGTCCCTAGTTTTATGAGGAATTTTCTCACGCTACCCTACCTTGTCAACCCTACCACATTGGCAAGCTAGTGAGGCCGCTAGCTTGCCAATGCGATAGGGTTGATGAGGTAGGGGCATCATGAGAATATGCATCATAGAAATGGGGTCTCATAGTGATTTACATCTTCATGAGTCCCCATTTCTATGAGGAATTTTCTCACACTACCCCTACCTTGTCAACCCTACCGCATTGGCAAGCTAGTGAACAAATGAGAATTAATAGAAAAAAATTATCAAGAGTCGTTCAAAGGTGGAAAAGAATTGAGGGCACCAATTCAAATGAACTATGGGAATTATTGGGGAGACTTCCACAAAAAGATTAAAAAATTGTTGAATCATTGAGAACACTAATTGAATATTATTGGAAGAATAACATGAGGCCATCTTTGAATCAAAAGGATGTGGTAAGAAGGAGAATCAGTAGTTAGAACTGTGAGCCACATCCAAAGTATTTTTTGGATACGACTCAAACCCAATTTTTTCATAAATTTCAACAAGATTATCCTCAAATTCAAAATTTTCAAAGATATTTTGAAATGATTAAACCTTTTTATGTCAAGATAAATCACACATGCACTACTTCTTGTTGTAGACTACATATTTAATTCTCTAACCATTATGATTTTGATCGTTCTATATGTTTAGATTTGCATACTAATGATGTTTTTCACAATTATGGCATACAAGTCCCACCAACATTCTCAAGAGAGTTCTTATCAAAAAACTTATGTGAAATAGAGGATGGCCAGATATTCTACAGGAAACTATGCTTGGATGGTTCATGTCAGTGTTGTAGTGGCTTGTAGCATATGCCAATATGTCAACAAATGGAAAGCACACATGAGGTGGGACAAAAACTAGTAGATTTTGGGAAGTATAAAATAGTGGCATACGTTACAAAAGATGGTAATCAAGCAAAAAGGTGTGATTGGGTTATTCAGAAGATTCTAGTGTATCAGTTTATATCCATGTTTTGTGACAATATAGTATATGAGTATGCAAGGAATACCCATAGAGCATGATGGATGGACACACAATTCAAGCTATGCAAGGACACCTTTCTAGTTAGAAGCATAGTTTCAGTAGTTGAATTTGTAGAGAACTACACTCTAAAACCACAACATGAGGTGTAGTCACAATATTACAACTCCACACAGGTTTCAATATTTGTGCACATAACATTCATTCATGCAGCTGATACTATAGAGGACCAAAGGAAGGTATTGAGGGAGTATCAATTTTATATTAGTGATGATCACACACATTCTTTAGAGTTCATTCAAGGTTGCTTCAAGATGTTCTACAATGATTTGGCTCAGAGGGGCATAGCATACAGTCATCATATAATATAGTCAAATAACTATGCAACACAGTTCAAGAACTCATGCATGTTCTACTGGTTGTGCAAGATGCATGTCATTACAGGTGTTCAACATATGTGGAAATTTTTTGAGGTCAAACATGGAAAGGGGGAGCATGATGGTGTAGGATCATGTGTGAAAAGAGCATTAGCTCAAGAGTAGTTAAAGTATAAAGACAATGTAAAGTTGATAGATGCAAAATCAATCGCTGAATGGTATAATGTTTCAGTAGGTCCACGTAATCAAGGTATGTCTTTATTTTATAGAATTTTTTGGTTGATGGATGATACTAACATTGCACCATATGAGGATTGTTGTACACTAATAGGATTTAGTGACCTACACTCTTTCCTTAGCTTAGATGTAGGTTCATAGAGAATCAATACATAGAAGATGGAACACTTTTGTTCTTCATATACAATGCAAGCTTGGGATGATTGTGAATCAAAGGAGTGGGTTGAGAAATGGTCGTTACGTTATCTTAGCACACTTCACACATATCACCCTCCGATGACATTGGAACTAACACAGATGGATTCATCAGTCAACTTTTACCAGATATCAAATCTAGTTCAACCAGGTAATATATCTTATTTGCTTAGTTTTTGATATTCCTATTGTTATCTTACTTTGTAGTGTATTTGTAGTGTTGACTAATTTCAAGAGATTTGTTTCACATATCAATGCAAAGCATGTTTATGCAGTTATTACAGATGAAGAAAATGAAGAGGGAATGGAATATTGCGTGTGTCATTGTTTTGAGGCTAAAAATAAATTAGAGGCCCCAGTTATAGATGGAGAAAACATCAAATACCCTACAGGCTCAGTTGTTGTTATTGGAAAATGGCTTAGAAGTGTTGGCCTATAGTTTCGATTGCACCAAAAGAGAAACCTTTTAATGCCCGATACAACTGTTTGAGTTAATAGATCCATGGAAGGTGGTTAGTCCATGTCATGAATCTCGAGGGGAGTGCTGACCATCTACCAAAAAATTCCCCCTTAGCATTACCTGAGATTCAAACCCGACACCTTTGGCTCTAATACCAATTGTGTGCCCATAGTTTTTGTTGCACCAAAAGATTGACCTTTTAATGTCTGATAGAATTGCCAGTCAATGGATCCACGAGAGGTAGTTAGTCCATATCACGAATCCTAAGGGGAACGCTTGATCATCTACTAACAAGAAGGTACCCACATAAGAGTGTTAAATATTGGTTGTTTCAGGACTTTGACATGCATCAAAAGATTCTTCATTACTTGAACCTTGTCATGGAATCCAATGTTCATTTGACCAAATATAGGGGTAGACCTTTGAACAAGACCTTGTGGAAGGTCTATGAGTCTAACCATGAGGTAATACTTGAAAAAATAAAGAGTAGAGCATACTCAAATGGTTTGTTGGATTAATTTGTAATTATGCACATTGGTTCTTATTAATTTATACGTGTATGCACATTAATTTATATGATGCCAATGCTATGATGCAAATGATATCATCTAATTTTTATATCATGTATGTAGGTGATTGATGAAGTTATTAGACTTAAAAATGTAGCACACTTTATGTTTAGAACTATGGAAAAGGATACAAAGTTCAATGGTATTTTATTTTTTCTCAAAAATATGTAAAAAAAATGATGTAGGATATTCTCAATAGATAAGTAAACTAAGTGGAAGATTAATTTGTGTTGCTTTTATAATAGGTTACAAGTTTCTAAAAGGTTGGAAAGTAATATTTTGGTTACGCTCTATTCATGAGAGGTTGTTGTGTGCAATAGGTATCTTGGAACTCCCACTAAATATGAATGGCCAAGAGTAACTAAGTTGAGAGAGTGGCATGCCTATCCTCAATGGAAGCATCGAGATTTAAGCCTTGTTGTTCCCAATTTTGAACCAAATGGTGTGTATTTTTTGTCTATAAGTGCCTTCCATCTATTTTCATTTCATTTCCATTTTGGATGCTCTTTCTTTTTCTTCTTTTACTTTTCCTATTTGTAAGTAACCTAATAAAAATTGATTGGTGTCCCCTTGCAGAAAATGTTGATTGATGAGCCATCCAAGAGAATCTCATTCAAAAAATAAATGCAACATCCTTATTTTGATGATCTTGACAAATCTCAATTATGATTTTAAGCCATTATAAAAGTGTCTATGAATCTTAGCGAGGGAATTTCAATTTATTCATTTGAATTCAACCTTATCATGAGCATGTATGATGTAGACATTATAAGAGCATCTCAAATTTCAAGTTATTATATTCATGAGAGGTGTTGTGTGAAATAAGTATCTTGGAACTCCCAATGAAGATGTATGACCAAGAGTAACTAATTTGAGAGACTGGCATGCCTATCGTCAATGGAAGCATCAAGATTTATGCCTTGTTGTTCTTGTGTTGGAACAAAATGATGTGGATTTATTGTCTATAAGTTCCTTCCATATATTTTTATTTCATTTCTATTTTGGATGCTCTTTCTTTTCCTTCTTTTACTTATCCTATTTGCAAGTAAAATACTAAAAAAATATTGGTGTCTGCTTGCACAAAATGATGATTTATGATCCATCCAAGAGAATCTTAGCCAAAAAAGAAATGCAACATCCTCATTTTGATGATCTTAAAAAATCTTGATTCTGATTTGAAGCCATTATAAAAGAGCGTGTGAAGCTTATGAGGGAATCTCAAGTTATTCATTTGAATTTCACCTCATCATGAGCACCTATGATGTAGAAATTCTAAGGTAATATTGAATGTATGAGTGACATTGTAACAGATATGTGAGAACATAGTACCTAAGGCATTGTGCCTACAAGTACAAGCACTTGGGTTTCAAAATGGTGTATGAAGCATATGAGACAATTGTAGCAAAAACAAAATAATTAGGACAACCAAATAAATCTCATTTTATTGTAAACATCATATTATTAATATAGTCAGTGTAATAGCCATTGATGATTACTAATCATTATTTTTCTTCTTTTATTCTCTCCCTATTATAACTAGCACCAATTGACTAACTTATTATAAGAACTTCATTTATTAAAAAAAATCAACCCAATGATTATATATCAATATAAATATAGTATACAATCTATTCAAATAAACACTTGTAATGATATTTCTTCAAAATTTGAAATTTATTGTTCCCTCAAACATTTGTAATTCATGCAATGTAATTCCTTAATAGTCCAAATTGCAAAAGGGCAGCAATATTTGACGGTATATTACCCGAATACCATGTCAATTAGGATAATTTTGTCTTAGAAATTGGGATTATGTAGGGGACCTCTACAATAACCTCTCTTGGTTTTGTTATCTCAGAGTCATTTTTCCATGGTGTCTAGTGTTGACTTGATAGAAAAAGTGTTAATTGCAAGTAGTGTAAATTTACAAAGTGGTGCAACTTTTGTTCTACAACTTGTGTGACCAAAAAAAATGTTACAATGAGTTTGGATGGATGGTTTTACGCTAGGAATGGTCCTTTTTTGTACCCAAACATGCCGAATCGCTTCGAGCTACGTTCAACTGGCTCAATCCCTTAAGGGTCCAAAGTGCAAAAGGGCAACAATCTTTGATGAGATATTAATTGGAAAATGTGATGCTTAAGAACTCCCCATCTAAGCCTACAAGATTGTGCTAGGCCACTCTACAATAACTCTCTCAATTTTGGTTATCTTGGAGTCGTTTTCCTATGGTGTTCAGTTTTCACTTGATGGAAAAAGTGTCAAATCCAAGCAGTGTAAAGTTGCAAAGTGGTGCAACTTTTGTTCTACAACTCGTGTGACCAAATGGATTGTTCCAATGCATTCTAATGGGTACATTTACACTAGGAATGGTCCTCTTTCACACCCAAACACATCGAATCACTCTGAGCTACGTTCAACCAACTCGATCCCTTAAGGGTTCAAAGTGTAAAAGGGCAAGAATATTTGACAGTCTATTAATCAGAAACCATGACTCTTACAAAATGTTTGTATGGGCCTATGAAATTCTATTGGGCTCCTCTACAATAACCTCTCTCTATTTTTTTTTTTATCTCAAGGTCATTTTCCTATGGTGTCCAATTTTCACATGATGGAAAAAGTGTCAAACATAAGTAGTGTAAAGTTGCAAAGTGGTGCAATTTTTTTTCTACAACTCATGTGACCAAAAAAACTATTCCAACATGTCTGAATGAGTACATTTACTCTATTCATGGTCCCCTTTCACACCCAAACATGTTGAATCACTTTGAGCTATGTTCAACTGGCTTGATCCCTTAAGGGTCCAAAGTGCAAAAGGGAATAAATATTTGATAGGCTATTAGTCAGAAACCATGATGCCTACAAACTCTCCATTTGAGCCTATGAGATTATGTTGATCCCCTCTACAATAACCTCTATCAATTTTTTTAATCTCATATTTTTTTTCCCATGGCATCCAGTTTTCAATTGATGGAAAAAGTGGCAAACGTAAGCAGTATAAAGTTGCAAAGTGGTGCAATTTTTTTCTACAACTCATGTGACCAAAAAAAATATTCCAAAAAATCTAGATGGGTGGGTTTACTCTAGGCATGGTCCTCTTTCACACCCAAACACATCGAATCACTTTGAGCTAAGTTCAACCAATTCAATCCCTTAAGGGTCCAAAGTGCAAAAGGGCATAAATCTTTGACAGGTTATTACTCAAAAATCATGATGCTTAAAAACTATTTGTCTAAGCCTACAAGATAATTTTGGGCCCCTCTACAATAACCTCTCTCAGTTTTTGTTATCTCAGAGTCATTTTCCTATTCTGTACAGTTTTCACTTAATGGAAAAAGTGTCAAATGCAAGCAGTGTAAAGTTGCAAAGTGGTATAACTTTTGTTCTACAAATCATGTGACCAAACTAACTATTCCAACATGTCTATATGAGTTTTTTTATGCTATGAATGGTCCTCTTTCACACCCAAACATGTTGAATCACTCTGAGCTACATTTAGCTGACTTGATCCCTTAAGGGTCCAAAGTGAAAAAGGGAAACAATATTTGATGGGTTATTACTCAGAAATCATGATGCTTAAAAACTCTCTATATGATCCTACAATATTATGTTGGGCCCCACTACAATACCCTCTCTTGGTTTTTGTTATTTCAGAGTCATTTTCCCGTGGTGTCTAGTTTTCACTTGATGGAAAAAGTGTCAAATGCAAGTAGTGTAAAGTTGCAAAGTGGTGCAACATTCATTCTGCAACTCTTGTGACCACACAAACTATTCCAACACATCTGGATGGGTATGTTTACACTAAGCATGGTCTTCTTCCATACCCAAACATGTTGAATCACTCTGAGCTATGTTCAACCGGCTCAATCCCTTAAGGGTCCAAAGTGCAAAAGGGAAGAAATCTTTGATGGGCTACTACTCAAAAACCATGATTCTAACAAAATATTTGTCTGAGCCTATGGTATCAAGTTTAGTCCCTCTACAATAGCCTCTCTTTGTTTTTGTTATCTCAAAGTCATCTTCTTGTGGTGTCCAGCTTTCACTTGATGGAAAAAGTGTCGAATTCAAATATTAAAGTTGTTTAACATCAATCAATAAATATTCAAGACAAACCATGAAGGAAAATAATGATCAATGCTAGGGCTAACAAATTAATAATTATACACATGAATAGGTGAAACATACATGTGAATAAGGGAAACACAAGTACTCAAGAACACTTAAGCCTTGAAGTATACACACGAATATATGGTATACATAAATTAATACAAAGTATACACATGAGAACATGTAAGTCATAAAATATACATTGAAATACACTTAAGTTTTAAAGTATACACTTGAATACACATAACTCATATCTATTGAACCATGGATTTATAATGCAAATATGAACACCATCGATAAAAAAATATTTGTATTAACCAAATAGCCATGTAGGCATACATCAATATATATTGATATAAGTATAAAATCTATAGAAAATAGCCATATAGGCTTATGAGAATACCATATAAACATACAATTTCAAATATATCCAATACAAAATATGTACAAAAATGTCATATAGGAATACAACAAAGGGCTCTAGAATCAAAATTCATTGCTCTTCATCCTATCGAAATAAATTATTACCCTTTTCTTGTCATCTGGATGGTGATAGGTTTGTCACTCATTTATTTAGAGGAAGAGGACTGCTCTTGTTGCTCCTCCTAGGGTTTAGTTCTTGGTCAAGCTTAATCTATTACAATAAGAAGTAAAGACATTAATATATAGAAATTACATTATACAAAATGATATATTTAACAAAATAGTCACTTACCGCCAATAGACAATCTCTCTCCTCGAGGGAAATATTCGCATGCCCATGTTGTGGTATGCTAAGCCCTTGTAGAAACAATCCAAAGAAAAATTAAACTCTGAATCAATAATGTTTTGATTTTTCACTAACTAACAACTATAACAATGAATGTAAATTGAAATTTAGTAATCTTCCTCATACCTCCTCTATGTGAGCCATCGAGGAGTCTATAGTAGATGAAACAATGAGTTCCATTGACCTATGAATGTTCAGAGGTGTATCCAATTCCAACATCTGAAAATAAAATAATAAATTATTCAATCACGAAAACTATAATAGTAATCCACATCATGGCTTATAATGTATGAGATAATGAACAAAATTTTAACTACTTATTAAACTATGTATTTCCAATTATCATGCTTACTATTTTCCCTATCCATAACTTGTTTGAAATTATCTATTTTTTAGGCTTTTACCCATAGGAGCAAGGTGGTGAACCATTTGATAAAATTCTTTCATAGACATGTACGATAATTGTGGTAGAATAGAGAAGGCAATGAACTATTTGAAAAAATGCCTCAAAGAAATGGGGTCTCATGGTGATGGAATTCCATTACAAACAAATGTGTCATGGAATTCCATCACCATAAGACCGCATTTCTTTGAGGCATTTTTTCAAAAATTTCATTGCCTTCTCTATGGTATTATGTTGGGGTGAGGTGGATGGTATAGTGTGGTCTTGGTTATGATATGGAGGGCAATCATGACATGAAGAAGGAGGGGTGGGGACATGAACAAGTGGAATTAAAGGTGGAAGGTTCCATGGATTGGTAAATTGAGGATGAGGATGAGGACCTTAAAAATAATTTGGAGGGGAATTTTGGCTAAAGGGTTGGTTTCTATTCTTCAGGTAGTGAGTTGTTTGAAAAAATTCCCTAGAGAAATTTGGTCTCATGGTGATGTAATGGAATTCCATCACCATGAAAACATATTTCTTCAAGGCATTTTTTTATACTACTCACTACATTGACTATGATATTGCTTACTATTATGCTTTGATAGATTTTTTCCAAGCATCCATAGTTTGTTGGAAAGCACCTATTTTAGGATTTTAGCGATAACAACAAGGAAGTGATTAGTTTGATAAAATTATATGGTACACATGTATGGAAAATTGGTAGAATAGAAAAGGTGGTGAAATGTTTGAAAAAATTCCTCAAAGAAATGTGGTCTCATGGTGATGGAATGGCATTCCATCACCATGAGACCACATTTCTTTGGGGCATTTTTAAAAACTACTCACTACCTTGTCTATGATATTGCTTACTATTATTCTTTGACAAATTTTTTCCAAGCATCCATGTAGTTTGTTGGAAAGCACCTTTTTTAGGATTTTAGCCATAGCAACAAGGAAATGAACTATTTTATAAAATTCTTTGGTCGACATGTAAGGAAAATGTGGTAGCATAGAAAAGGCAGTGAACTGTTTGAAAAAATGCCTCAAAGAAATTGGACATCACCATGAGACCACATTTCTTTGAGGATTTTTTTCAAACAATTCATTGCCTTGTGTATGCTATTTCTTAATATTATTCTTTCATACATTTCTTCCAAGCATCCATAGCATAGACAAGGCAGTGAACTATTTGAAATGATGCCTTAGTGAAAAGTGGTCTCATGGAATTCCATGAAAGAAAATGTGATTGGAAGTTTCTCCTACTTATTACTTATGCTATGTGAATTAATCGCATCCCTCCTTATGTTGAATTTCCAAAAAACTATATTATAGTTGAAATTTTGTCATCTATCAACATCTAGTTATTAGTTATGAAATGTCAAGTAATGCTTTGAGTTTGAAAGATGTGCAATGCAATGTAACCAACAATATGAATATAAAATACACAAATATATTAAGTACAATTCATTAGTTAAATTCTTTATTCTATTACCTATGTGTAGGTTTTTCTAAATCCACTGGCACTTGGAGGTGTCCCCACAAAACCTCTAATATTAGCTTATTCAACATCCAAAATCAGATATTAGAATACCATTCATATAACAATGCTATTAACATGCAATAAATTTATAATTGATTACTAGTTACATACCTCAACGGTAGATGAAGTGGAGTAATAAGAAGGTGTAGGGTCGATGTATCCAGTATCAACACTGTGACCCTAAAATTTTATTAAAATCATAAAACTAAATTAGTTAATCTTGCATTTCAATATTGAAATTTAATAAATTAAATTCAATGAACATGCTAAAATTTACTTGAGTATCAATGACATAAGCCTCATTCAAAATTTAATTTTCCCTCACCATTTGCATAGTTGCAGATGTATTATGTGTAGCAGCCTCCTGAGTGTCACTCGAATCATATGAAAAATTCGCTCCACAAGCCTGACACAAATATGATTGAAGCCCACCACTCGAAGACTCCCCTGGATGGCACTGTAGTATAGGGTTGGCATGCTAGATGACACTTTGGGTCAAAGAGCTGATGGCCTGCAAAGTGTCTACCTTGACACTCTCCTTCATGATGGAAGGGATAATGATGTTCTCATGAGGTGGCCTAGTAAGAGGTCATCTTTCTTGCCGCCTAGGATTTTGTTGTGCACCGAGTCTATCTTGATCCAACCCCCCACCTCTCCCCTAAAAGTCCCTCATATCAAAATAATTCAAGATTTTTTTTAGGATGAACTCATAGTATAGTTTCCTTGGGAAATATTGTGGGACTTCGCAATTGTTAAATGGTGAGTAATCAAAAACCATGTACCACCTATCCCAAAAAAAATTCCTAATCCATTGGTCATGGCACCAATGGATAGGAAAACTCTTTGCATTGAGGCTAAGATTTTGATTTGTGCGTGGGTTGGTGAATAATGAGTACAAATCTATTTTTTTAATTTTTAGATCTTTTACATTTTTATATGATATTTTATCCCGATAAAAATTCCTAGCGGCCTTCCTCCTATCTTTGCAACCACTTAATTATCTATTGATTGCATCTACATGTTTTAAAATTTATTTAAGTGAATTTACAAGTGTTTTTCTTTCCATGGTTGAACTATTTGGATCATTCAACCTCATGATTAACTCCTCAGTTTGTTTGTTATTGTTTTTATTTTCACTCATTAAATTTTGCTGAGTGCCAGGAGGATGTTGAGGGATTGGTGGAGGAGATTGTTGAACTTGAGGATTTTTTTCTTGTTGTTGTTTCTTTGGTTGTTGAGGATTTTCATTTCTAGGATCAATGCCATCTTTTAAAAATTCAACAAATGAATATAAAAAACAACATAAAAATAACAAATTCACAACCAAAAACAAACAATCCTTACCTCTTCGACCTCCTCATCGATGTGGTAGAATTCTGGCAATGAAATAGAAAAAAATTGATGAAATTCACTCCACCCAGAATGTGAGTACACAAAAGAAAGGAATTTGGCCGTGGGCAGAAAAAAAATAGTCACAACACAAATGAGCTCGATTTCCTTTTTTTTTTGTTTTAATGGCTCATAACATGAGAAAATTATTCCATGCTCATGTTATAATGCGAGCATAGAATAGGCTTGGTGTTTTTGAGCCTTATTCTTGGAACACCAAGCCATAACTTGAGCACATTATAACATGCTCGCATTATGAGCTATCAATTTTTTTTTTAAATTTGGCTACAATTTGGCCCCCCGTCTTTTTTGCACCCACCTTGTTAAGTTATTGAGACATCATTCCAAATCAAGAAAAAAAAACTATGGATAGTTAGTAGTGTCAATCATGAAGCAATACTAGATACTTTGAAGGTAAGAGATGACCCTTCAGGAACACTTGAGTAGAGGATCTTTTTTTGTATGGGACATGTATGATATTATTCATATTATTTAGATTCATATTATTTCCATGTGTTGGATTAAAAGTACATTAAGATTTTGCATAAAAATTAACTAGTATATAAAAATGTAGGTTTTTTGGAGAATAAAGGTATATTTTCAAGTGATTCAGATTAATACATCCATGATAGTTCATGTAGATCACTATATTTTTAAGGTATATTTGATTTGAGAGAATGTTTAGTTAAACTTTGTAGTTCATGTTGCTTATGCTTATATATTTGTCTATATTTATATATAGGTCTACTACACTCAAGTTTGGAGCATGACAAGGTTACAATGACAATAAATACACTATTTTTGAGTTTCAAATAGGTCTTGAAGATTGGTTTTCTTAACAATTCACTTGTTTATATGTGTAGGTTTTTTGGAGAACAAAGGTATATTTTAAAGTAATTTATATCAATAATTCCATGGTTGTGTTATGATTATAATGAGGTAATGATGGTAATGCATCACCATAGAATTCATAAGTAGTGATTCTTAATATTAAATCATATTTGGTTTGAGAGAGTTCAGTTCAAACTTTTTAGTCCATTTTTATTATGCTAAAAAATTTGTCTATATTTATATGCAGGTCTACTACACTCAATTTTGGAGCATGAGAAGGTTACATTTGTAATAAATCCCCATTATTGAGTTTCAAATAGGTCTTCAAGATTTCTTTTCTTAACAATTCACTTGTTTATGTGTGTAGTTTTTTTTGAGAATTTTAAGTGTACAAAAGGCTATTGAGATCAATATTTATAAATTTTGCAATGGTCACATATCATTCATAAGGTGATATCCACATATAATTATTAAGTAGAGATTCATAATATTCCATCACATTTGATTTGAGAGAATGTTCAATTAAAAATTTCCAATTGTTGTTGCTTGCATCCTCAATAATTTTTGTATATATATATGCACGTCTACTGCACTCAATTTAGGAGCATGATGAGGTTACAATGATAATAAATCCTCTATATAATTCTTAAGGTGACATCTAAGATAGAATTATAAGTAGTGATTCTTAATCTAGCATCATATTTAGTTTCTAGTTCATGTTTCATATGCACAACAATTTATTTATATTTATATACAATTCTATTTTATTTTTGGAGAAGTGAGTGAGGATGAGTGACTTATACAAGGACAAAAATAGAGATTACCTTATGGTGATAGAGATGAAAATGGCATGTAGCCATAGAGAGGGAAATATGATATGCATAAAATTCATATACTTTAGGGTGGTGGAGATGAGAATGGCATGTAGTCATAGAGTGGGAAATATGATATGCATAAAATTTGTATAATTTAGGGTGGTAGAGATGAGAATGACATGTATCCATAGAGAGGGAAATATGATATGCATATAATTTGTACACCTTAGGTGGTGCTTTGATGTATTTGTATATGAGGATATGGAAAATATGATATGCATGTTATTAGTTATATTGACATGATGGATGTGATTTTTTATGTGTATTCTTAGAATGCACATGGTATGTAGCTATATTGATGATGAATATGATGTTTTAAGTGTATGCTAAAAATTCACATGGCATGTAACTAGATTGATTAGATTTAGATGGTCATAGGTAAACAATTTCATGATTTATTTATTTTTGTTCATGAATGTCAAGTGTAGTATCATGTGTATGTGTTTATATTCATGAATTTCAAGTGTATTCTTGTTCATGTGTAAGTATCTCATGTGTATGCTCAACAGGATTGTAAGATACTATATCAGAATAGTGCACCACAATTTGATCAAGTGACGTAGAGAACAAATATAACCCTTCCCTAGAATTTAGCTGCCCACTTGGATGTCTTCGTGCAATTGGTTTTGATCCACGAAGGAAAAAATATATATGCTTCTTTCCAAATTTGCATTATTGTTTATTGACACTTTTTTGTGAGTTTCCATTCTAAGTTGGCATTGTCAACTGGTGTTGAGCTGACCAAAACTAAGAGAGTTTAATATGGAGGTATTATATATGGACTTGTATGTGCAAATAAAATATTGTTAGCTTCCATGAGCTCCGCGAACCACTCCATCATATTTTGGCAATTTTCTGCTCTTAGGGCTCTTAAGAGACTATGTCAGAATAGTGCACTATGAAATGATCAACTGACTTGGAGAAAAAACAAATCCCTTCCTTATAATTTAGCTTCCTCCTTGGATGTGTTGGTGCAATTGATTTTGGTCTAGAAACAACAAAACAAAAAATATGCTTCTTTCCAAATTTGGACTGCTCTCTACTAACATTTTTTGTAAGTTTCCATTCAATGATGCCATGAATAAATAGTGTTGAGCTGACCAAACATGAGAGAGTATTATTTGGAGGGATGCCATATGGACATGTACATGTATAAAAAACATTGTTAGGTTCCACGAGCTCTTAGAACCACTTCGTCATGGTTTGGTAGTTTTTTGCTCTTAGGGATCTTAATAGACTGCATCAATATAGTGCACCTTGAAATTATCGAGTGACTTGGAAAATGAATAGAGCCCTTCCATAGAATTTATCTAGCCACTTGGATAGTTTTTCATAGTCGATTTTTTCTTATGATGCATGAAACAAAAAAAATATGCTTATTGCTAAATTTGCACTACTCTCTATTGATGCTTTTTGTAACTTTCCATTCTAATTTGGCATGGCCAAATAGTGTTGAGTTGACCAAAAATGAGCGATTCCATATGGACTTGTACTGCAAACAAAACATTGTTAGGTGTCACAAGCCCTGATAACCACTCTATCATAGTTTGGTAATTTTTTGCTCTTAAAGCTCTTAAGAGCGTATGTCGAAATAGTACACTCTAAAATGATTGGGTGACTTGAAGAATGAAAAAATCCCTTCTCTAGCATTTATCTGCCCACTTGGACATGTTGGCGTAATCGATTTTGGTCTAGGATACATACAAAAAAATATGCTTATTGCCAAATTTGCACTACTCTCTATTGATATTTTTTGCAAGTTTCCATTCTAAGTTGCCATGGCCAAACAATGTTGATTTGGCCAAAAATGATAGAGACTTATGTTGAGGGATTCCATATGGACATGTATGTGCAAACAAAACATTTTTAGGTGCTAGAGCTCTGAGAGCCACTCCATCATAGTTTAGTAGTTTTTTTCTCTTAAGACTCTTAAGAGACTACATTAGAATAGTGCATTCTAAAATGATTGGATGAATTGGGGAAACAAAATAGCCCTTCCCTAGAATTTAGCTACCCACTTGGACATGTTGGCATAGCTAGTTTTTTTCTAAGATGAACAAGTTTTTTTATATATATTACAAAATTGGCATTGCTTCGCACTAGCATTTTTGTAAGTTTCCATTCTAAGTTGGCATGGCCAAATGGTGTTGAGTTGAAAAAAAATGGAAGAGTTTTATGTGGAGGGATTTCATATGGGCTTGTATGTGTAGAAAAAACATTATTAGGTGCCACAAACTTTGAGAACCACTCTATCATAGTTAGGAAGTTTTTTACTCTTAAGGATCTTAAGAGACTACATTAGAATAGTGCACTCTGAAATGATTGGGTGACTTGGAAAAAAATTAGAACCCTTCCATAGAATTTATCTGCCCACTTGTATTTTTTGGTGTATTTATTTTGTGTCTATGATGCAAAAAACAAGAATATACTTATTTTCAAATTTACACTACTATCTACTAATGCTTTTTATAAGTTTCCATTTTAAGTTACATGGCCAAACGGTGTTTAGTTGACCAAAAATGAGAGAAGTTTATGTGGAGGGATTTCATATGGATTTTTACATGCAAATGAAACATTGTTAGGTGCCACAAGATTTGAGAACCACTCCATCATAGTTTGGTAGTTTCTTTCTCTTAAGGTTCTTAAGAGACTACATCGGAATAGTGCACTTTGAAATGATTAGGTGAATTAGAGAATGAAAAAATCCATCCCCTAAAATTTAGCTATCCACTTGGACATGTTGGTGCATTCATTTTTGGTCTAAGATGCATGAAACAAAAAATGTGCTTATTGTTGAATTTGCACTACTCTCTACTAACACTTTTTGCAAGTTTCCATTCTAAGTTGGCATGGCCAAATGGTGTTGATTTGACCAAAAATGAAAGAAATTTATGTGAAGGGATGCCATATGTACTTTTACATGCAGTTTGGTGCAGGAGCACCTAGGTTACCGTAGGTTGTCTAGGAGGTCATGTTTGAGCAATTTGTCTAGGCCAAGTTTTCAACTTTTCTTCCTATTCTTTTTCATTCATGTTTGTGCCTTAGTGGCATTTGTGATCATGTTTTGAGTTGATAAAGGTCATGTGGACCATTGAATAGGTTTGAGGTTTTGGTTACAAATGAGGTTTTGACCTTTTTAGACCTTGTTAGGAGTTTCTTTTCAACATTTTGAAAATAAAGCTTGATGGAAGCCACAAGCAGCCAAGGAGAGGTTAAGACTGAGCTTAACTTCTTTTGTGACCCTATTTAAGGGTGAAGTTGACATGGAATTGAGGTTGGAAGCATTTGCATTGTTTGAAATTTATGAATGCAAGAGAAAATAATGGTAAATTTGTGTAATTTTCTAGTTTTTTGCCTTGGAGTAGTGTGTCAATGGAATAATGATGGAATTGTAGTGTGAGTAGGATGTAGAGTACTTGTTGGTTAAGAATTGTGTGGTAGCAATTTAGATTCTTAGTTCAGTTTCTAGTACTATTTGTAGATAGTTTGTTTTCTTTCATTTGCTGATCTGACAGACTATTTGAAGAAAATGGAGGGTTAGATCACATTCCCACTATACATTTTGTATAGCCCTTTGGGAATTGTGATTAGACTCCATTTTTTTACATAATTTAGGGTTAGGATTCCTTGAAAGTTCTGTAAGCACCATGGAAGTCTTCTTCTAGGCGAGCTCGAAAGTGTCCGGCTAGGGAAGACAAAAAGTGCATAGCACTTGATTTGCAGGGGTGTCCATTTCTTGTCAAATCACGGTGTGGAGAGGGTAGGTATGAACCCTTCCATAGAATAGCATGGAGGAGGAAGCTCCATCAATCCATCTGGTGAGAGGAAAACTTGACAGTTTGTTGTATGGTCAAGAAAAGGGCTTAAAAAGGCCTAATTTGCTAAATTGAGGGTTAAGCCTGTGTATAGATAGTTGAGGGTTAAGACCCCAAGAATCTTTGAGTGGTGGGCATATGGACTAGGAACCCCAAGGAAATTTTGTGTTTTCTTTGGGAAACTTTGGAGAACTAACCTGATTTCTTAGAGGAGGAGTGTTAGAAATCTTGAATAAGATTAAAAACCAGAATCTGAAAGAGAGATCTAAGCTACATAAACTGAAATGCAAATGAAAGCAAACCAGTGATTCTGAGAGACATGCAAAATTCGAAGAGACAAAATTGTATTAAGAGCTCAAATCAAGAGAATGGCAAAGTAACAACACAATGCATTCCATATTGATTGAAAATACAAGCTAGGTAGCGTGTTTATATAGGCAAGAGAGAGGGGTGTAGGTGGCAACACTAACCAATGAGGAGCAACCATCTATCGGACTGAAGATAGCAATGTATCTTCCCAAGATAGAAAATGGATGCTCACATGTAGGAAGGTGACACCTCATAATCCTCTCACCTAATTAAACATGCTTTATTAACCTAAGCAAGATTAAAAAGGTGTAGGAAAAAACTAGTAATAAAGGGAAAATAAATATCCCAACTAGGAAATAAAAACCTACACTAACACCCCCCCTTAAGCGCTGCTTGGGTGGGTATAAAGAAGGGTCCCGGCTGATGGCCATATTAGGTACCCATGTACATAGGATGAAAATGCAACTAATCTCCCACTAAATGGAGAAAAAAGGAGAAAACCCAATGGGAAGAAAACCCCTCTCCGAAAAAAAGGAGATGAAATACAGAAAGGTGATGATTGGAGGACTCAACATCATCCCCCCAAGGACAACAATCATCACATGGATACAATACAATCAATGCCCCCCACCATAGGAGGGAAATAGAGAGACAATATAGTCCCCCCAAAATATGTGATCACCTGCAAAAAAAGGTAAGTGTATGTAGACAAAACATGATCCAATGTCGACAAACAACTTGTCTCCCTTTCGGAAGAAACAAAACCAGGTGCAAGTGCAGAGATGCTTCCCATTCCAGATAGGAATTGAGGGAAGGATGGATGTATATGAATGTTGATGATATCTCTAAAAGTTGCTCATGTGTCTCCTTGCCTGATGAAGATGAAGATGCCACAACCCACTCAGGTACATACCCAATCAATGTAGAAGGTGACAAATCAGGACGATGCGGAAATAGGTGCTGAACAAAATCCAAAGACTGCATTGTGATGTTCCTTCCATCGAACGAATAGACAGAGACTTGATTGCCCCCCCCATAATGAAGTGTCCTCAAAACCATTGAAATAAGACTAAAGCCAATCTAATGGTAGATGCAAAAGAAACTCTGATAAAGATGGAGGAAGTCTCATATATGAAATCTCTGAAGAGAAAGAAAGGGCCTCCAAGATAGTCTCAATATCTCCAAGCAAGGTTGAGACACAAAGATGAGGAGACTCTAGAAAACTCTCCAAAGTATGATCTGAATAGAGGAGTGATATCCCCTCAAAAATGTCCTCCAAACTAGGAGGGGGAACAATATTATACAAATTTGGCAACAAATGAAGCCATCGGAGATGTGTGATGATACCATTTCTCCATTGTGTGTAGTTTCCCCATTTCAACATGATCAAAGCAAGATGAAATGAGAACCCCATAATGAACTATGATGCATAAAATCATGTTTCTAAAAGAGAATATGTGCTAACAAGAGTCAACAGAATGAACCCCCCTTTTTACTCAATCAAAGAAACTCCCCCAGAAAAATTTATTTGGCACTTTATAGATTAGTGCGTTTACAATGCTGGAGTTATTTTCCAGAGTTATACAAATGTCAAAAAATGGACCCAAATACTGAAGTAAAAAAAATTATCTCTGAATAACGAATTCAAACCTACACCAATGTGTAGTGCTCGGAAAAATATCCACTTTCAAAAAAAGAATGACCTCAATCTGAGATCATATGAGAAAGTTATAGCGGTTTGAAGTTCAAAAATTGAGAACTATCCTTCAGATCTGATGAGAAAACTTAAATTCTGGAAAAATGAGGTCACTTGAAAAAAAACCGATTATACCACTATAAAGAGCATGTGATTCCACCCCTTTTCAAAAAAAATTCACTGAAAATTACCTCCGTATGGCTGAGAACAAGCCATTTGAAAATCAAGTGAAAAAATGAAAATTGCAATGGTGAGGGGTCCAGCTGAAGCTTTCTGATGCAATTTCCACATGATTAGTTACCTGCATGAAAAAACTAACTAATGCCTAGATGGTTTTTCGATGCAACGAACAAAACCCAGATAGGCGTTTTTATTTATCAATTCCGCAGAATGTAGCCACAGTGTAAAAAAACATCTTCAAGAAGGGAAAAACGACATGCAAAGCTTCTGATGTCCAATCTGCATGACCCTTATATGAAAATGGGGGTTTTGGGGCCTTCCAGACACAATAGAAATATTCTTTTGGCCGCAATCACCCGGATCTCACAAAAAATTGCATGCAAAAGAAAGGGGTTAATGGGTCTTGTTATATCCTTTCTGATTCTCCAGATCGTTATAAAATGCAAGAGAAGAACATACAAGATTGACAAGATCTTACAGAACTCAATCTCTCAATCAGGAATCAAATGAACCTAAAACTCTCAAACTACAGCTTTGATACCATGTTAGAAATCTTGAATAAGATTAAAAACCAGAATCTGAAAGAGAGATCTAAGCTACATAAACTGAAATGCAAATGAAAGCAAACCAGTGATTCTGAGAGACATGCAAAAGTTGAAGAGACAAAATTTCATTAAGAGCTCAAAGCAAGAGAATGGCAAAGTAACAACACAATGCATTCCATATTGATTGAAAATACAAGCTAGGTAGCGTGTTTATATAGGCAAGAGAGAGGGGTGTAGGTGGCAACACCGACCAATGAGGAGCAACCATCTATCGAACTAAAGATAGCAAGGTATCTTCCCAAGATAGAAAATGGATGCTCACATGTAGGAAGGTGACACCTCATAATCCTCTCACCTAATTAAACATGCTTTATTAACCTAAGCAAGATTAAAAAGGTGTAGGAAAAAACTAGTAATAAAGGGAAAATAAATATCCCAACTAGGAAATAAAAACCTACACTAACAAGGAGGCCTAATTGGGGCTCCTAGGGCTAGTAGCATTTTTTACCCTAAATGAGGGTTTGGTGGAAGCGATGAGAAAATGGAGTTAGGTGGACTCTCAAGAACCATAATAGGGTGGATTGAAGCTATTAGAAACACCTCCACACCCCTGCAAAGCTAAGTTCTAGATTATGGAGAATGTTAGCCTTTAGGGTGGATTAAGGGCTAAGGGAAGAGTTGCAAAACTTGCACCAGGGTTGACTTGGTAGGTAGAGTTGTGTTTGTAGTTGGGTTGGCAAGGAGAACCAGGGGAACCTTCAAACAAGAAAAAGGTCCTATAGGTTAAGGTGGTGGAGTGAGACACCATAGAGGTCTTCTAGGTAGGACCTAGAGCAAGAATTAGTGATTGATTCCTCCAACCTCCCTATCAGATGAAACATTGTTAGGTGTCACGAGCTTCGAGAACCACTTTGTCATAGTTTGGAAGTTTTTTGCTCTTAAGGCTCTTAAGATACTACACCAAAATAATGCACTCTGAAATGATTAGGTGGCTTGGAGAATGAATATATCCCTTCCCTAGCATTTATTTGCCACCTTTGATGTGTTGGAATAGTTGGTTTTGGTCTAGGATGCACAAAAAAATGCTTATTGCCAAATTTACACTACTCTCTACTAACACTTTTTGCAAGTTTTCATTCTAAGTTGGCATGGCCAAGTGGTGTTTAATTGACCAAAAATGATAGAGGTTTATGTAGAGGGATTCCATATGGACTTGTACATGTAAAAAAAATATTGTTAGGTTCCTCGAGCTTTGAGAACCACTATTATAATTTGGTAGTTTTCGACTCTTAGGGCTCTTAAGAGACTATGTTGGAATAGTGTAGTCTAAAATGTTCAGGTGACCTTGAGAACGAACAAATCCCTTTCCTAGAATCTCGATTCCCAATTGGATGTGTTGGAGTAGTCAGTTTTGGTCTAGGATGCACGAAACAAAAAATATTCATATTGCCAAATTTTCACTGCTCTCTACTAATTCTTTTTGCAAGTTTTCATTCTAAGTTGGCATAGCCAAATGATGTTGAGTTGACCAAAAATGAGAGAGGTTTATGTGGACAGATGTCATATGGACTTGTACATGTAGATGAAACATTGTTAGGTTCCATGAGATCTGAGAACCACTCCATCATAGTTTGGTAGTTTTTTTCTCTTAGGGATCTTAAGAGACTACGCCAAAATAGTGCACTCTAAAATGATTGAGTGACTTGAAAAATGAATAGATCCATTCTCTAGTATTTAGCATCCCACTTGGATGTATTAGTGCAGTCAATGTTGGTTTAGGATGTACGAAACAAAAAATATGATTATTGACAAATTTACACTACTCTTTGTGAACCCCTAAACCTGCAAATGCACAAAGACAACAAACATGGTTAGATGTTAGATTCAAATGCATGAAAACAAGTATGAGAGATTTCCCATAAAATCCATCTATTCAAACTAAATTAGGAAAGAAGAACACAATATAAGAAACTAAAATTTAAACTAAATCCTAATTAAGCTAATAGCATGATGATCTTATGGGGGAATTGGTGCCAATGAGGTGTTGCAATTGGCCCTTTCCCAATTCCTAAGTAACAATGATATGTGAATCTAGAAATGGTTAAATCTCCAAAGAGATTTGAGCATAACCTTGGTATCAAATGTGACAAAATGGTGAATACGTGGATATGATGAGCAAAATTAGTTCTCAAGTGGAGAGAGTAACTTTGCATTTGGATTGTGGATGAGGATGGATTTGAGTATAATAAGTTTACTCAAATTGTGGATGTTAGAATGAGAGGAAGAGTCTCTCATTTATAGATTTCAAAGTTGGAAGAATGATTGATTTGGATGAATGTGGGATAAAAGACCAACCAATGAGAAGAGGCCACTTGTCCACATGTGATTGGAGGAGGAATGAGCACATTTTGATCAATGTGCAAGTTTGAATTTTGAATTTGAAAGTTGGGGGTAGAGAAGAGTGGAGTTAATGTCACTTGGCTCAATGCACAAGGACATGTAAGAGGCATTGAATGTCTTGTTGGAAGGACCAAGTCCACTTGGCCTTTTTGAATTCAAATTGAGGGAATATTCCCTTTTGATGCCATGTTGAGAGAAAATAGAGAATTAAATAGATCAAAGTAATTGATTTATTGTGCAAGTTGCATTCTCTAGAATTATGAATTGATTTAAGTCAAGAATTGAGAGGAAATGATTTATCAAATAAATGATTTGATTTATTTAATCAAGAAGGAACATGTTAGATTAAATAAAATAAGGTTTAATTTATTTAATTTAATAAGAGGACTTTAGACATTTTAATCAAATAAAATAATTTATTTAATTAAATAGGGATGTAAGGATTAATTAAATTAAATTGATTAATTTAATCAGCAGAGGAGAAAGACCTAATTAAATAAATAATGATTTATTTAATTAAAGGATGAAAGGTGTTGATAAGCTGAGAGTATGATTCAAGATGAAACGATGTTAGTAGGATCAGAATCAGGTGCATGTATATTTTACGTGTCTACATTTTTCCCCTCTTTGAAGCAATGTAATTGTTGCATTGATTCAAAGAATAAACTAATGTGATCAAAGTTCAAAATTTTCTCAATTTTTCAGATGCCCCACTGTTGCCCCAGTGAAAGGATTATGCTGGTATACTGACCCCTCGAGAGATCGAGTGGAAATGTATGATTTTCCGATCGAGATCATGATAAAATGTGAGAGGAGTGGTTCTATTGATCAGAGGATGAAAGATAATTCTTTGATGTAGACAATTTTGATGATGTATAGATAGTCTTCGGCCATGGGTAGCCTCATGTATATTTTGATACAACACACCAATTTTAGGTAGAAATGTTAGTAAATATAGAAGAATAAGAAGAATAAAATGGATGAAAGGGGGATCCACAAGCCTACACTATGATGATGATGATTTGCATTGCTAGGAAATTGGATTTTCAAAGGGCTAATTGCTTTATGTTTGATAACACACATAGGTACAATGCATCAAGGTATAAAAGACCAGGATGGTGTTGTACCTAGTGTAATGGACTTTGACTCGTCAATTAAATAGGAGTATTCTTGTTCACACTTAGCATGTATACTTCATTTAGGATATAGTTTAGACATTCTAAATATCTCGAGCCAAAACACAAGAAAGCAAGCTTTCCTATGTGATCAATAAGATACCTAAAATATCCTCCCTACAAACCAAACAAAACATGTACAACTAAGTTATTTTACAAGTGTATCCCACAATCATAGAAAATAAAAAGATAATGATCATTGCCCCATTCTTTTCTCTCTAAACCTGTTTTGTTTAGGCATCATTGAGAGGTCCTTGAAATGAGCACAAAATAAGATAAGTCTAAAAAGACAAGATAAAGTAAACAAACAAGCCAATATTCTTCATACCACTAGCCAAGGCTAAACTACTGGGGGGGTACCTGATGCTTATGTCCATCGTAGGAAAGCTTCATACTAGGACATGTAGTGATCAGGGTTTTGATGAGATTGATTTGGGTGATAAGCTATTGATACTCTGAGTTGACCAACTTGCTTGCTTATTGACTTAGACTTCCAAGACTTTTGATGATTAGGCATTCACTTTGGAACCTACTAGACTTGCTTCTGACTGACTCACCAAAGGGTGAAGGTGATGATTGATTTTATTATTAGTGAGACAATCACAGGTGAAAGCGATATGAAATGGATCCACCATTTTTGGTTTTTTAAGATATTTTGAGGTTGTTTTTGGTATTTTCACATTTTTCAATGTTTTTGGTATTTTGTGTCTGAGGGGCCAATCAAGGATGGCCTTGCCTATGTTCCAGCTCAAAGACGACGTAGTTCAGACAAAAATTGACTTGACTGTTGATGGGAAACATGGGCAAATAGATTGCCATTTTATTGTGACAGATGCCTAAAGGACTAGCCAAAATGTGGAAAATATGGGCAAATGAATTGTCGATGCGACAGATGCCTAATGACTGACCCTGACTATGAAATAGATGGGAAAACGGATTGCCAAATGTGACGGACACGTAAAGGACTAACCTCAATGTCTCGGAGGATGATCAAAGATCAACCTTGCCTACGTTCAAGGTCAGAGATGACGTAGTTCGACAAGGTGGAAGACTGACAAGACTCAATGATGAATTTTTTGAAGATTTTCTGATATTTTGACATGTTTTTGGATTTTTTGAATGATTTGGATGTTTTTGGATTTTTTGAGTGACTTTTGAGAAGATTACGAGAATATCCATGAATCTAATCCGATGTATGTGAGAACCTGCCCCCAGTGTGGTGTGATAGACTACTTCGATAAAGGCAGGACAAACTGGCCTTATGAATACACCAAGTAGCACCATGGTGGAATATGATATGGGCATGAGCTCAGGCTATGGTATGGATGTGAGTAGATGGATGTATGGATGATTTATTGAGATGTGATGGATTGAGTCATGCAAATCCTAGTGGATGGAGAGTTCTTATTTACACTTGGCACCTATTTTCCAGGTTGTCACCAAGGTACTTGTCCGAAGTGCCACCAAAGTGGTTTTCACAAGAAGAGGATTTTTTCTCTTTACTATTTTCAATCCTTTTTCTGATTTTTTGGAATTTTGGATTTTTGGATTTTTTTGTTGTCACCAAGATGCCTGTTTGCCAAGTTTTCATCAAGGTAACCATTTTTTCAGGACTTTTTCTAATTTTCTTTTTTTTGGATTTTCTAGTTCTATACCTTAAAAATTTTTAGGCATAAAACTTTTTGAGGTGAGAGCTATTCATGGGCTCCTGCAGAGGCTCGCCTTCTGGTGTCAATAGATGATATGCCCCTGATTTGTAGCTTGCGGTGATGATGAAGGGTCCCAGCTAGTTGGGCTCGAACTTTCCTTTTGTGTCCGGGTTTGGCACATTCTTTTGGTTTTCTTTCAGCAAAAGGTCACCAACTTGGAAAGTGTGTTGCCTTATCTTCTTCTTGCAGCTCCATTTCAAGCGATTCTAGTAGACCTGTAGATGATTCAGGGCATCCATGCACCATTCATATAGTAATTTCAGCTCATTCAATCTTGTAATCCTATATTCCTCATCCGTGATGAGGTTTTGTAGTGATATCCTCAGTGATGGGAGCTTGATCTCGATAGGGAGGATGGCTTCCAATCCGTAGACTAGGGAGAATGGGGTGGTGCCTGTTGGCATATGGATGCTAGTGCAGTAGGCTCATAAGGCAGGATTTAATTGCAGATGTTGGTCATGACCAGAGTCATTGACTGTTTTCTTGAGGATTTTGAGAATGTTTTTATTGGTAGCTTCTGCTTGGCCATTGCCTTGTGGATAGTATGGGGTGGAAAAGTGGTGCTGAATTTTGAATTTTTCACATAAATCATAGACATCTTGATTCTTGAAGGGCGTCCCATTGTCAGAGATAATGGATTGGGGAACACCGTATCAACAAATGAGGTAGTTCAGGATGAATTTGGATATTTGTTTTCCTGGGATGTAGGTCATGGGAATTGCTTTGACCCACTTTGTGAAATATTCAGTGGCAGTGATAATGAACTTGTGGCCACTGGATGAGGTGGGTGAGATTTTACCGATGAGATCGAGCCCTCACTATGAAAAGGGCCAAGGTGTAACAATGGGATGTAGTTCTTGAGTTGGTGCATGAATAAGGTCTCCATGTTGTTGGCATTGTAGGCATCTTCTGACAAAGTCGTGTGCCTCTCTGTCCATTGTCGGCCAATAGTACCCGGTTTTCAACAACTTCTTAGCCAAATTCATATCACTCGAGTGCAAACAACATGTGCAATTGTGTACCTCACTTAGAGCAGTCGTGGCCTCCTCAGGTTTTAAACAATGTAACAAGGTTCCATCGATACTTCTATGGAAGAGGGTCTCTCCTAGGATGATGAAATGCACAAAGATAGGATGTGAACCAAAATTCTCCTTCTAGCACAAAAATGTGAATCCCTAAACTTGAAAATGCACAAGAGTAAAAAATATGGTTAGATGTTAGATCAAATGCACGCAAACAAGTATGAGAGATTCCCCATAAAATCCATCTATTCAAACTAAATTAGGAAAGAAGAACATAATATAAGAAACTAAAATTTAAACTAAATCCTAATTAAGCTAATAGCATGATGATCTTATGGGGGAATTGGTGCCAATGAGGTGTTGCAATTGGCCCTTTCCCAATTCCTAAGTAGCAATGATATGTGAATGAGAAAAGGTCAAATCTCAGCATAACCTTGTTGCAAATCTTGAAATATGATGAATACTTGGATATGATGAGAAAAATTAATTCTCAATTGGAGAGAGTAACTTTGCATGTGAATTGTGGATGATAAGTGAGGAGAGGAGTCTCCAATTTATAGACTTCAATTTAGGAGAAGTGAGCAAGATTCAGCAATGTGGGACAAAGGATAATCCAATGGCATTGTGCCACTTGTCCACATGTGGTTGGAGGAGGAATGAGCACATTTTGGCCAATGTACATGATAAATGCATAAATTTGAAATTGAAATTGTGAATTGACTTGTTGAAGAGGGAAAATAAATGAAGTTAATGTCACTTGGCTCAATGCCAAGGACATGTAAGAGTTCTTAAATGCCTTGTTGGAAGGACTAAGCCCACTTGGCTTTTTGAATTCAAATGAGGGAATATTCTCTTTTGATGCTTTGTGAGGAAAAAATAATGAATTAATAAATCAAAGTATTTGATTTATTGTGCAACTTGAATTCTCTAGAGAATTTTAGTGAAAGGGATTAACTTAATTATAGTTTTGATTAAATTAATGAAGAATTAGGTGATGTGACAATTTAGACTTAATTTTATAAATAAATTTTAAGTCAAGAATTGAGAGGAAATGATTTATTAAATAAATGTTTTGATTTATTTAATCTAGAGGGAACATGTTGGATTAAATAAAATAAGGTTTAATTTAAGTTAATTTAATAAGAAGATTTTAGAGATTTTAATTAAATAAAATGATTTATTTAATCGAACAAGGATGTAAGGTTAATTAAATTAAATTGATTAATTTAATCACAGGAGGTGATAGACTTAATCCAATAAATAATGATTTATTAAGTTAAGAGATAGAATGTGATGAGATGCTGAGAGTGTGATTTAAGAGGAAATGTTGTTAGTAATCGGGATCAGGTGTGCCAAAATGAATATGTACATTTTCCATGTCTACACTCTTTATTGATATTTTTTGCAAGTTTCCATTCTAAGTTGGCATGGCCAAACAGTGTTGAGTTGATAAAAAATGAGAGGTTTATGTGGAGGAATTTCATATGAACTTTTATGTGTAGATGAAACATTGTTTGGTGCCATGACCTCTGAGAACCACTCTATCATAGTTTTGTAGTTTTTACTTTTAGGACTCTTAAGAGACTATGTTGAAATAATGCAAAATGAAATTATTGGGTGACTAAAAATTGCAAATAATGATGATTATAATGAAAAGATGCATAGACTAACAAATATTATCCAAAAAATAATTTTGTGTTGGAATTTAGAGAGACATATTTACAAGTATTTAATGGACAACTAGTGCCATTGTTCTGGGTAATAACATGGCTATTTTAAATATCAATTTTTATCATTGAAAATATTGTAAATTAGTAGAAATTGTGATTCCAATTTTTTCACAAAACTATTTTATATCTACAAGCTAAGGTGGTTGGTCCTAATCACATATTTTAAGTCTTATAAGTGAAGAAAATAAGGAGTACAAGTGATTGAAATACTATATTTAGGGTGGTATTAATATATTAGGCTAACCAAAATATTTTTTTTTTGCATTGGCCTCCCCATTTATATTCATTATATAATGTGGTTGTAAAAATGTCACATGGGATTGGGTGTCCCATTATGTTGTGGTGGTCATGTCTAAATGATTTAGATATACTACATCATTATAAACCTAATGGGTAATGATCAGTGGTGTGTTTATCAAGGTTGTAGGTAGGTTTCATCTTTGTGTGGTAGCATTATCACCCATATGGTGTATTTGAAATAGATATATTAGGTAACCTTATTGAGGCATGCATATGCTTTTGGTGATGTGGTTTGGCCATGAGATTTTTTCATGCCCAAAATTTTATACCTTGGACACAACAACCAATTTATTTTTTAAAACTAAAACATGTAAACCACTAATAATTACAAGCCATGACTAAACATGGTATGTACACTTCATGCATCCAATGAGTTTCTCGTGCAATGTTGACATGGACACATCACCTGAGAGCGATATGTAGGGAGCGAGAGAGATTCAGGTAGTGTAAAACCCTTTTCACACACCCTAGTTGGGAGGGATGGTCCTAGTATTATTATTAACATAGATACATTATGATAAGACACTAAAGATTCTAAGTCATTCTTTTAATCTGCTATCACTAGCATTGTCTTATTTAAGTATAAAATAGTGAAACCTATTTACTCTTTGGTTCTAAGGAGAGTGATATTATTACTTATTTAATTCAATGATAATGATATTTACTTACACATTATGTGCTCGTGTCACCTATCTTGCAAGGTAACAAAAAAACTTTTTCCATTTTGATGACATTAATAAAAATTAGTATTCTTTAACCAAAGAACTTGATTTACTTATTTATCCTTATTTACACCCCATTTCATTATGTTACTCCTAATTGTCTTCATGTTCCTAAGATTATTATTTTATATGGTATACATTATCAAGATAATTATACTATTACCATTAATCTTAATGATTATCAAATTGCCAAAGTTCATATGAATAGAAATTCTCACTCATAACATAATTTCTATTCATGTTGTCATCTTTGTTATTATCTTGTTATATCTATGTATATATTTCATTCCATTTTTCTTGGTTAATAATTCTTGATATGAATAATATTTTTAAAATACCTATACAAATGTCCAACAACTATAATTTTTTTTATGTTAATATTAATATTTGTATTAGCATTGGTGTCAATATAAACATTAGTTGTGTATGCATTAATATTAAAATATAATACCCAATTACCAAAATATTACTATGAAATGTTTATAGCCTGCTAACTTCAAATAACGCTTTAAATATTTATTTTGAAAATTTTATAATTCTAACATTATTTGGGGTAATATTAACATTATTAAATATAATGATGATGTAACATTCACATGGATACTTACACTAATATAAATAATAATGATATTAACAATAATCACTATATCAACATTTATTGGTAAGGAACATGATGTTAGCTATGAGCGGGAAAGAGCACGGCCAAGGAATTTTGAATTCCACTAGCATTTCTGAGGATGATGGATATGATGTTGAGGACGATGATGAGGAGAATCGTCTATTGGAATTTTGGAGATGGTGGCTATAGGTTCTTGGCATCTAGTCTATGCCATTTGGAATATGTGGGTTGCCTTGCCATTGTGTGGGCTGCCTATTGGATTTTTCATTGTTGGAAGGCATTTTCTATCCTTTTTGTTCTTGGCTTGTTGTGGCTTGCTTGGTTGGCATTGGTTGGAAGGACTGTGGGTTTTCTTTCTCCCCGCATTGGTGGTGTTGATGGCTTTCCCATGGCCCTCTCTTGGCTTGTGTCCCCTATTTCAGTGGTGATGGCATTTGGCCTATGTCCTTCTAGAAAGCATTGCTAGGGATGGTTTCTTTGTGTCATTCCTTGATGGAATGGCTTTCTTGACATTTTATGGCCTTTCCTTAGTTGAAAGGTGTGTTTCTTTATTGGGATCATTTCTTGTGCCATATTTGGATTGCGTTTTGCTCCAGACTTGGCTCTTGGCTCTAGGGAGTGTTGTCTCTAAATATCATCCTTGGCTTTTGTTTTGGGATTTGGCAAGCCTCTAGGAGGTTATGCATAATAATTTTTTTGTGATGGAGGCTGGTTTGGTGTGGTTTTCTGCCCTCCTTGTTGTTGTTGTGTGTGCTAGCTAGGACTTTGGTGTGTCCTTCATCTCTTACAATTTGAGGATTCCTATGATCCATATGAGGCTATTGGTGTTCATTGGCCTAAGTTTCTGGTGTTGGGCCTCTATAGAAGGATGTTGCTACTCTTCTTAGTGGGGGTTGCGACTGTGTTGTGTGAAGGGTTAGCTTCTATTGCTCCCCTCCTTGTGTATGGCAGTGGCAGGGTGCTTCTGTTGGTCTACTCTACTCAGTGTGTGGTGTTAGGAATTAGTTCCTCTCCTATCATGCTCTATGGTAATGAGCCAGTTTTGTGGGTTCTAGTAGGCTATGGGAAGTGTTGCTCCTCAGTGGTTGCTTCTGTTTTCTAGGTTTTAGAGGTTTCTATGGCCTTTCATGACATGGTTAACTACAAATTTTGCTACTGTAGAGTATTGGTTATGCTATTTTTCTTTGCTAGGTTGGTGCAGTGTAGGGTGCTTGGATTGGGCTTGGTTCATGTTGAACCTTTGATAATTTTTTTGGTGAAATCCCATCTTTTTTGGGTTGGTCTTATGAAGGATGCCCTACTTTCCTTGCTGGTTAGTTTGTGCAAAGATGTAGACTTGTTTTGGGCCAAGGCTAGTGGTTGTTTCTATGATTATTGTCATTCTTAGGAGGATGGTGATGGGTTCTTGATTGGTTGGTGGCCCCTTGTGGTGGTCAGTGGTTTATCTAAGGAAGGAGTTACTGGATTTACAGTGGCTTAGGTCGATTATGTTGGTTGGGAGGTTTGTGTTGTCCTTCCTTTTGTGTTGTCCTTCTAGGTGCCTAAGAAGGAGGTGTTGGCCTTTTCTACTAGAGTTCTTTCTTGCTACCATCTTCTACTATTGTTGCATTCTATTGAGGTGAATATTGCTCCTATTAAGGTGGGGCCCTCTCCTATTGAGGTGGATTTGGTGGTTGTAGAAATGGTGGGAAGTGCTTCTCTCTTCTATTGCTTCCTATCAAGGTGGAACATGCTTGCTCTGGAGGGAGGTTTCTTTGGTATTTTTGGTCCCCACTTCTTCCTCTCCTATAAAGGGGAGCCCTATCCTTTTCAAGTGGTTTTGGGGTAGGTGTCTAGTTGGATGGTGTAGTTTGAAGAATGTTTCTCCACTGCCACTTGGGTTTCTTACCCCTCATATGGTGGGAATCTAGTGGGCTCATTTTTTCCAAAATTGAGCAAGAGGTCTGTTGCAATCCTATTGCTATAGGTGGTTTTTTGTCTGACTATTCCAAGTAGTTTATTTTGTACCTTGTTCTTTTTGGTGGGAATATGTATGGCTTAGTTTTTTTTATTCTGAGTGAAAGGTCTGTTGCAGTCTAGTTGTTACAGGTGGTTTGTGGCCTAGTTATTCCAGGTAGTCTCTAGGGGTTACTATGTTGTGGTTCTTTTCCTGGCTCATAGCTTTATTAGTTTGTTGACTTTGGGTTGTTGTTGGTCCTATGTGTTTTATCACTCCTGGTTGTCTAGTGACTAGGTGCTATTTTTCCTCTGTTGTTTTTCTACATTTCTTCTATTGGTGTTGTTCTATTTTGTTTAGTCATGTTCTTTTTTAGCTCTGTAAGGTTATTGGTCCTTTCAAAACCTTTCTCATTTTTTTTAGCCCCTACAACTTGTTGTGTAAAGGGTATGACACCCTATAAATTTTGCTTATCTTATCAAAAACATTTATTGGTAAGTATAATCTATGTTGTATTGATAATAACCAACCCTTAAGCTAGATATTATTATTAGTATGATGTTATGTCTCTATTGAACATCCAAACAATTATCCCTTAAACGCCATCAAAAACATTATTTTGCACTTGAATTAATGTTCTTATTTCCAACCTCATTATTTAATAACTATAATATGGACATATTGACTTTCTATTAACAAATAGTTGTGTTAGATGGAATAGTATTAATTTCTATGTGATACCAATAATTTTGTTTCATCAAAATAAACGTTAATAATTTACTAAAAATGTAAATAGTTAAGTCAAAAGGGTAAATAACAATAATTCATGGGTAAATATAAATGGATATAACTTTCTAGGATCGATCATACACAATGATGATTATTCCCACTGGCCAAACTTATAGTAGTAAAAATTATATTTTAAATTGACACTACCACAAAAGAACATACATTGGATTTTACATGTCATTTGGGGCAATTGAATTTTATGTGGTGTCATACTATAACCACCACCAACGAAAAAAAGCTTAGGCACGTTGCAAGTTTTCAAACCCTAAAAATTATTAGCATTATTATTGTATACACCTAAAATTGGTCTGGAGCATCCGATTAATTAAATACGAATTATTTGATTAATTATCCTAATTTCCTCTACTGTTGAATAAATAGAAATATTTATTTAATGTAGTTCACATTCACATTCTTCATAATTTCTTCTAAATCTCATCTTAATTAAATAAACAAAAATAAATACTTTGTTCGATTTAATTATCAAATCCCTATTTCAATCTATCACATCCATCTTAAATTAATTAAATAAAGACAAAACACTTTATTAATTAATTGCCATATTCTTCTGTCTAATTTAATAAACAACTATCCTATAGTTTGTTTTATTAAATTATTTATCTCTCCTTTGTTAATTCAAATAAATCAAAATATTTGAATTGTTGCACAAAGAATATTCCAATCTATATTCTCTCAAAAATGAATTAGATTTCCTATGTCTAAACTATGTCTAATTTATGTCAAAAATATGTCAAATTAATTGATTGAAACTTCACGGGAAGTTTTGGAGACAAATTGGAGACAAATTTGGAATTTGATCTCTCAATCCTCTTCCATCAATCTTTCCTCTTCTCTTGCCTGGTGTTTTCATGGGTAGAGACAATCTCCATCTTTCTCTCAATCTCCTCCATCTCTCACCATTCAATTCTCCAGATTGAATCCAAGCCTTTCAAAGCTTTCCCTGTGCATTTCTACAGCTAGGAAGTCTATAAATAAAGCCTCATCGAACCAAGAAAAGGATCTAGATAATGAAGCTTTTGCACTCTTACTCTGCAGGAATCCAGACATCAAGTATCAAGCATCAACATTCAAGCAATTCAACAATCAAACTTCACATCAATGGCTACCTCTTGTAGCTGCAATTATCTGTTTCATACATGCTAATGTACATTGTTATCATATAGTATTGCATTTTAGTATCATCTCGTTCTTCAAATAGTCATTTTAACAATCATAGTGCTTAACAATCTGAGAGCAATTTCGATTTAATAAATCTTTGAGGATAGAGAACAATATAACACTTTCATTTGATTACTTATTTGATTTAGTTCAAATTGATTCATCTTTGATATAATGTCTTATTAAGAAGTGTATTGTATTATTTACCTCATTCCACACTTACAATTTGGTGCCCACCATGGGGCATTAACCCCAATTTTTTGAAAAGTGTCACACAGGTTCTCAACATTTTTTTATTATAGCGCTTTTGTTAAGAGTTTTAGCTCTTTTGGTTGTTGTTTTAGCGCTTTCGGTTTTCAACGCTTCCAGTCACTATTTCAGTGCTTCTGATTGATATTTTAGCGCTTTCGGTTTTTAGCACTTCCAGTCATTATTTCAGTGCTTCTGGTCTATATCTCAACACTTTTAGTAAATTAGCACTTCCATGCCAAACTTCGGCTCTTCAGGTTCCTGTTTCGATGCTTTCAGGTTTTTAGCATTAGGTAATTGTTTTAGCGCTTTGGTGCAATATTCCAATGCTTTTGTAAAAGTAAGTCTAGATCTGATGCATCTATGGCCAGATTTTACTTTTTCTCACAATTGGACTAAAATTGATCAATCTAGGATAGTCACTTCAAAGTTTTCTAAAATGGATCAATCTAGGATAGTCATTTCAAAGTTGGACTAAAATTGATCAATCTAGGATAGTCACTTTCTTGTTTTTCTCAAAGAAAATATATCAATCCTAGGATAGTCACAACATTTTTACAATAGAAGTTAAAAAGAACATCATGATTATGTGAAGCAACACCTTCACATAGATTAGAAAATTTCTTTTTGTGCTTTTAAAATGGGACAAACTTATATGTTGTGCTTGTGGTGATTAGGCTTATGCTCTCCCCTTGATTGGGTGACCAAAGTGCCAGATTCACTCTTATTTCATGTCATTTATGTTTTGTTAAATCCTTTACCAGGCCTACCGTAGTGGGAAAAAGTACTCACCCTACGAGAATGACCTAAGTGGGAACAACCAAAGCCAGGTTATCCAACCCACTATAATAAAAATGCAAGTTGTTGATGAAAGTCCAACTTGATAGTAGTAGGCAAGATAACCATCTCCAAAATCTTTGTTCCAAAGATTGGGAGGTCTCCTGAGGGAGTTTATCTATTTGCTACACCGAACGAAACCCTATCTACAAACCATAGAGTAGTTTCTCGCCAAGTCAGTATCCATACATTGTCATACTCACGGTGCAAGGGAAGGGAAGAATCTACCCCCAAGACACTCACCATATAATTACAAAGGACCGCTTGCTCAAGGGATTCGGTATCCACTTCTGTCACTTTGAGTATGCACCTAGCAACGAAAAAAACACGGGCACCCTCTAGGGGGTGACACGGCTATGTGAGTCAACGTAATTGCAAGATGTGGGCTGTGAGTATAATGATGACCTACTTGTCCTTAAGTGTGAGTCTGTTTGATTTGTATACAATTGTTAAAACAACCTATCAAAATCAATAAATATCATTCATGATTTTTGAATATACACAATCTTTTCAGTTTTAAAACACTTATTCAAAATTGCTTGCCGTGTTTCCACAAATTCATTTAAATTAGATTAAAGATCATCCTAAAAATGTCAAGTCAAAACAAATCAGAAAATCCATGCTATGAAAGTGGAAATCCACCACGTTTGTCAAGAGAAAAATCAAAGTTACAAGGCCCAAGCAATCTCTCATTTATAGGAATGAATTGAGAAAACAACGTTTTCTATATCAGAATCGGAAACTGTTCTTACAACATAGAACATTTATTCACCGTTATCATGATTTTTCTAGGGGTCACTCTTTAGATTACATGGTAGAACCACTCTATTCACGAGCCTTCTTTCAAAGAAGAGCTCTTACACAATTCCACAACCGTAGTCAACGGATTCATCCTTCATATCTTTTGTAGTCCCTGATACAGTATGCCACGAGGCCAGACCAGATTCTACAATAGAGAAAATTAAAATTTTGTTTTTAAACATTCTGGAAAACCTGTTTCAACGCTTCTGGTCACTGTTTTAGGACTTCTAGGAAATAGTGCTTTTGGGCACTGTTTCAGTGCTTCGGGTCTATGTTTTAGTGCTTTTGGTAAAATAGCGCTTCTATCACTTTTCACAACGCTTTTGGGCTCTATTTCAGTGCTTCTAGGAAGTAACACTTCTATCATTTTGTTTAGCACTTTCGGAAACTGTTTCAGTGCTTCGGGCAAAATAGCACTTCAATCACTTATTTCAATGCTTTTGGACTCTATTCCAACGGTTCTGGGAAATAGTGTTTTTGGCCTCTGTTTTAGCACTTTTAAAACAGAGACTTCAAGAATTTTACCAGTCCATCAGTCTGTCATTTTATCTAAATTTTTCATCAAAATAAATTTCTTCTTGTCAGAGTCACTGTTTAGGAACCAAATTTAGAAAGGTTTATACAAATTTCCAACTTATCAACTGAATCAAGATATTGCAAATCACAAGTGTCAAAAATCAAATACACAATCAATTACTACACTAAAGTTTCATTATCAGGATACTATCATCCTTCATCACGAAGCAAAGTATAGTGATTAACTTTTTAAATATTGTCTCATCAATAAGATAGGTCATCTTATTTGACTTTATTTAAAAAGGTTCAAATTGACACTATCCTGTACATAAGATCAACATTTCAGAAGAAAGGGTAAAAATTTGTATTCCAATCTTAACTAGGTCCCAAAAACAGAGACTTTTAGATCAAGAAATTTTAAAATCACAAGAAATGGAGGAAGAAAATCCTTGGAACAACTTGAACCGAAATGATAAAAATGAAATAACTCCAGAGGGCATCCAAGCAGCTCAACAAGATCCCAAGTTTCACATATTTATGGAGAAAATTCTAGAACAAGACATGGAAAAATATCTTTTAATGTTAACCGAATTAGGGGAAAAACTTCCAAAAGATTTTGATGTAAACCGCTTGAAAGAAACACCGAAAATGAATGAGACTGAGATACCGCAACCTACACAAACAATAGATTTGGTTGCCACTTTAACATCTCAAATGCAACTGTTACAACAAAAAATACAAGATATGATGCAAGGGAATACCAAGAGATATGTGATACAGGACATTTGTCCTTATCCTTTCGATGCAACGGTTGGCTTGATACCTTTTCCAAGACATTGTGAAATCCTGAAATATGATAAGTATAATGGTAGAATAGATCCAATTGATCACATTAGAGAATTCAAAATGATGAGTCTTGAGTTTTCACAAGAAGAGACATATTTCATGCGACTATTTCCAAGGAGTTTGGGAGGATCATGTATGGAATGGTTTTCGAAGTTGGAACTTGGTATTAGAACTTTTGAGGAAGTTGTTCACAAATTTATCTCTCAATACTCATTCAACATCCAACATGATGTGACAATCAAAGATCTTTACAATCTCAAACAAAACAAGGGAGAAACGTTCTTGTCTTTTCTCCAAAGATGGCAATGCTTGTTCGCTAGGTATCCAAGATCCATTCTTGAAGAGGAAAAGATGGAGTTATTTATTGAAAACTTGACAAAAGAAATGAGTTATAGATTAGAACTACAATGTCCTCCAACGTTTGAGAAATTCATCGAAAACGGTCTTAAAATTGAAGAGCATTAGTCAAGAGAGGAGTTATCAAACATTTTAATGATAAAACAAACAACACAAGTAACTTCTCAAATCAATATTCAAGCGGTGAGAAACCGAAATTCTGGCAAAAGAATCACAACACGACTATCAACGAAACAACAAATGATCTCCAAAACGTCAAACCGGTTTTCAATTTGACCACGTCCACATCAAAGAATCAGAACAATGAACAAAATTTCAAGTCAAATACCGTACAAAACAATGAAATCATAAAACCACAGTCGTATCAAAAACCGTCAAATCGGTGAAGGTTCACACCTTTGGGTCAGTCAATGGAATCAACAATGAAGGAACTAGTTACTAGAGGCCTTCTCACTGCACGGGAAGCTAGATTCTGGGATCCAAAAGTCAAACCATCATGGTGGAATGATGTTGATTATTGTAACTATCATAATAATAAGGGTCACAAAACAAATGACTGTATGGAATTGAAACATGCAGTACAAGATTTGGTGGACAACAACAAAGTGTACATAGAAGCACCTCAAAATAACAATGATCATTTGGCCTTCAAAGATCCTTTTCCCAATTATGACAAAGGTGCATCATCTTCAAACAGCAAAGGAAAGCACGTTGATCATGTCTATGACACAAAAATCCTATGTCTATCTGAAGTCAAACATGATCATGCAGTTAGCAATAACATTGTTGAGAACAAAACCAACACCATTACCTCTTTGGATTTACAAAAAAATGTGCAAAGCTCTGATAATCAAATAAATGTCTTAAAAATCAAAGAAAATCAAGAACATCAACCCACCAATGTGCTAACTAGGGGACAATCCAAATTAGTGTTAAAGGGAATTGGCTCCACACATGCAGTTCCACCTCCATCACATTATGATGTTATCAATCAAATGCAAAACACCCCCCGAGAAAATCAAGAACATCAACTAGAAAACGTCATGACTAGGGGACAAGCCAAAGTAGTATTAAAAGGAGTGGGATCTCAATGTGTGGTTACACCTCAATCTCATTATAATATTATTGATCAACTACAAAATATCCCTGTGCAAATATCAATACTGGAGCTCCTTAAGTTATCACCATCACATAAGGAATTTCTCGAACAAGCATTAGTTGCCACAACCGTGCCAAAGAATCTGGATGTTTGTCAATTCCAAGCTATGGTGGGACACTTGAATACCCTGCATTGCTTGTCATTCTTTGAATAGGATGATGTATCATTAAACCATCCGCATAACATAGCATTGCATATCAAAGTATGTATCCATAATCATCGCGTTAAGAGAGTTCTAATAGATGGGGGAGCTGGTCTGAACATTTGCAACCTCAAATTAGTCTGTGCACTATGATATTGTGATGACACTATTGATGCTTGGAGGAAAGTGACCATCAAAGCATATGATGAGGAGGAAAGATCATCCCAAGGTTTAATTATATTACCCATTTAGGTGGGACCCATGATAAAGCATATAGCATGTCAAGTGTTGGAAAGAGAGTTGACATACAACATACTCTTAGGACGACCCTAGATTCATGAAATGTAGGTCGTACCTTCTACATACCATCAATGCCTAAAGTTTCCAGTGAATGGACAAGAAGTGACCATAGCTACTGATTATAATCATCCATAACATTGTGACACATTGAGAGTGTCTCAAGACACCTTTGTCCCTCACAATAGGGAAGCTTCAAGTTCATCATCATCCAAGAAAGAACAAATTCCAAGCATCACTACCAAGTGGGTGCAAAAGAAAGGTAAAGAAAAGGAAACAAGTCATGTTGAAACAAACATTCCAGGTACACAATCTTCTCTATTAGACAACTTTTAGAAGCAAGTTTAGTTGACAGATAAAGGAATGGGATAGTACTCAATGGAGCAATTGCTTAACTTATCACAGTTAATACCATCTCCTAGGAAATATGGTCAACCATCAATGATCAAACCTCCGACATCTTTACCACATCTCTTCAAAATACATTTGTAAAATATGGAACTATAGCAAAATAAACATACAATAAAGCAATCCTGGATTGGCTTTACAAGGATGAAGAAACATCAACATCTGAGATCGGTATCAAAAATGTTAACATCAACACAGACAAGTATGGAAAAGGAAAAACTATTCTTGAAAAGATGGGTTATGAAGGAAAAGGGCTTGTGGGGTTGCAAAAGGATGGAATCATAGAACCTATCACACCTCTCACTCTTCACACAAAAGAGAAACTAGGACTAGGATATTCTAATGAAGAGAGACATGAGCTAACAAAGACAACTATGGAAAATATCCTTCACTTTAGAGATGGTTCTGAAACAGACTCAAATGAATATGAGTGGGCCTTACCTTGTGATTTACTTGTCATTGATATACTAGTCAATGTGATTCAAAAATATACACCTACACGTGAGGAGGGACAAGGCTCTGGGTCTAGACCATTCATCGAGGGATCACTAAATATCGATGAATCTAGTGATGACGAATAGAATTTGAGTGAACTAGATGATTTTGAAGAGGGTACCATCATGGATATCGATATCCCGAATGACAATTATGACGATGTTTCTATCCTCACCCTTACTTCCATTGACCTAAATCAATCCGATGATACCATTCCATTAATTCATCCAGAACTTATTGATTGGGAACCTATTGAACCTTTGACTGTACCAGAATTTGCAAATGATGATGCCATTGTACATTTCCTATGTCATACCAGACCTAGTACAAATGCTATCTATAATACTCATAACAATATGACTCAGTAGGAGGGTGTCAAATCTTCCAGTTGCAAAATTGACAATAGGGAAAATAGATCTAATGGTGAAAACCATTCCATGGTAGCATTAGATCTGGAAAAAGTAAAAAATAAAGAATGCATCCAACGGTGAAAACCTTTCTAAGGCAGTGACGAATGGAAGATTTGAAACTCTCCCAGAACATTATCATGAGCGATCATCAATTCTAGTCAAACCTACACAATCGGTAGACATTGGCACAGAAGAGAAGGAAAAAATTCTACATCTAGTAGAACCAATGACTAATCAAGAGAGACCGGAATTTATCAAATTCTTCAAAGCAAGAAGCATCAACTTTGCTTGGTCATATTCTAATATGCCAGGCTTAGATCCCAATCTGCTTATACATCATTTGTCTTTTCCAATAGGAATCAAGCTTGTTAAACAAAAACTAAGAAAAATGCATCCTCACATTGCATTGATGGTCAAAACAAAGCTAAAGAAATTACTAGATGCTGGATTCATACGGTCTATAGATTATGCTAAATGGATATCAAATCTTGTGCCTGTTTCCAAGCCAGACAATAGCATCAGAATCTGCATAGATTTCAGGGACCTCAATAAAGTGTGCACAAAGGATGATTTTCCACTACCGAATATAGACATCATTGTGGACTTGACGGCAGGGCATGCCATGTTATCAATCAAGGACGGTTTCTTTGGGTACAATCAAATAAGAATAGCTCCCGAAGATCAAGGAAAGATAGCTTTTACATGCCCATGGGGAACCTTTTGCTGGAGCATCATGCCATCTGGTCTAAAGAATGCAGGAGCCACTTATGAAAGAGCAATGACGACAATATTCCATGATATGATGCACACCTTCATGGAAGATTATGTGGATGACATCTTGGCAAAATCTACTACTAGGGAAGGACATCTGCATATCCTAGATAAAATCTTCACATGGATAGAGAAATTTAATGTCAGGTTAAACCCTAAGAAATGTGTCTTCGGGGTTACATCAGCAAATCTATTAGGGTACATTGTCTTAGAAAAGGGCATTGAACTGGATCTAGCAAAAGTCAAAGCTATAATGATGCTACCTCCTAGAAACATCAGCCAGCTCAGATCACTACAAGGTCGACTTCAATCAATCAGAAGGTTCATCTCCCAGCTGGTGGATAAAATTCATCCTTTCAATCATCTATTATATAAAAATATTATTTTCAAGTGGGATGAGAGATGTGATGCAACATTCAATCAGATCAAACAATATCTGATGTCACCACCTATTCTCATGCCACCAACAAAAGGAAGACCCCTCATATTGTATATTGCTACAACTGATATCTCATTAGGGGCAATTTTAACACAAGAGGATAATAAAGGAAAAGAGCATGCCATCTGCTACATCAGTAGAACTTTAAATGGCTATGAAATAAACTATACATTCATAGAAAAGTCTTGCTTAGCAGTAGTGTTTGCTACTCAAAAGCTGAGACACTACATGATGGCTCATACAATCAAGTTAATTGCAAAGATCAATCCTTTGAAGTATCTACTAAGTAAAGCTTCCTTAATAGGTAGATTGGTGAAATGGGTTATGCTCCTAAGTGAATTTGACATTCAATATGTCGAAAGAAAGGCAATCAAGGGACAAGTAATCACTGAACAACTAGCTGAAGCTCCTCTACTAGATGATTACCCAATGACAATGGAATTTCCAGATGCAAGCATTATGACAGCTATGCCTCAACAATGGATTCTCTATTTTGATGGATCATGTACACAACAAGGATCGGGAGCAGGAATCTTGTTCATCTCTCCCCAAGGACACACAATTCCGAAGTCATATAGACTCATGTTTCAATGTACAAATAATGTGGTAGAATATGAAGCATTGATTATTGGGGTCAAAATGGCTATTCAATGAAAAATCATGGACTTACAGGTGTATGGGGACTCTCAACTAGTCATTTATCAAGTGAATGACGAATATCAAACCAAATATGAAAAGTTGATGTCATACAAACAACAAATAGATTATCTGAAATAGTCTTTTGAAAATATCAAGTTTGATCAAATTCCAAGAGTAGAGAATAAAGCTGCAGACGCCATGGCTACGATTGCTTCACTACTACAATTGCCTGAGAAGCGTGTTTGCTATGAGTTTATGGTAGAACAAGTATCATGTGCTTCTCATTATCAATCAGAATCCACTACCATATGCCATATAGAAACCATTGAGCCCTCCATCTACGAAAAAACCTACGCTTACCTAAAAGATAATATTCTTCCTCCATATCTTTCCAAGAACCAAAAATAGAACTTTATCCACCAATTCGCCCGACATACATTAATCATAGATGTCCTTTATCATTGAGGTCTTGATGGTACCTTACTCCGATGTCTAGAATGCAATGAATCTGAAATAGCCTTATGAGAAGTTCACGAGGGTATTTGTGGTACTCACTTGAGTGGAATGGCTCTAGCTAAGAAACTCCTCCGTTTAGGTTATTATTGGTCGTGCATGGAAAAAGAATCATATCAATTTGTCAAGAAATGTCACAAATGTCAAGTTCACAGCAATCTAGTTCACACACCAGCACAAGAACTACTTCCCTTTACATCAACATGGCCTTTTTATCAATGGGGGCTAGATCTAGTAGGGAAAATCAATCCATCTTCATCTAATGGACATAAGTTCATTATTACAGCTACATAATATTTCACGAAATGGATTGAAGTAGTACCGCTTATTACCATCATAGGCAAACAAATTTCCTCTTTCATCTTGAACTACATAATATATCGGTATGGTATCCCTCAATCCATTATCACTGATAATGGACAACCTTTCAAAAATCAAGATGTCCAAGAGCTATGTGATAAGTTCCACATCCAACATCATTTTTCAACACCATACTATCCTCAAGGAAATGGCCAAGCAGAGGCCTCAAAACAAACCATACTCAAAATTCTCAAAAAGATGGTCAACAATGTTGGAAATGATTGGCATGTTCAACTCAACCCTACACTATGGGCCTACAGAACAAGTGTCAGAACACTAATGGGAGCTACACCATTTGCTTTGGTATATGGATCAGAAGCCATATTACCCATTGAAGTTGAAATTCCATCCCTTTGTGTATCACTTAGAGATATCATTTCAGATGAAGACTATAGGGTATCTAGATTGCAGGAATTGGAATTGCTAGATGAGCATCATCAAAAAGCTATTAATCATCTGACAACTTATCAATAGAGGATATCATGAAGTTACAATCATAGGGTAAAACCAAGGGTCTTTCAGGTTGGTGACTTGGTACTAAAGGAAAACCCTAGGAATCAACAAGATAGAGAAAAGAAAGGAAAATTTGAGCCTAACTGGCTTGGTCCCTTTGTCATCATATCAATGTATGGATCAGGAGAATATCAGTTATCAACGTCAGAAGGGGATATATTTGATGAACCTATCAATAGTATTCATCTCAAAAAATTCTATGCTTAAAATCTCCTAGTGCACAGGGTAAAATTCTGAAAATTGTTTCCTTGGTGAAAACCTAGCAAACACGAAAATAAAATAAAAAAATACAAAATACAAAAAAGGCAGAAAAATGAGAAAATAAAAAAACACTATGGGTGTAATCAAAGCATGTGGTGAAAACTTGGAAACATGCATTATATGTGATTCAAAGATCAACTTTCCCATCTATTTGGATATATGTCGGGATCATTCATCTGAAAGTCAATATCAATTCATATCATATCTTTCGTCTAGCTATCATTACATCCATTATCAAGATAATGTCACTTGGTCAACATATAACTCCATAGCTTGGGAGCAACCTCTGGATATCATACGGGGCAATACAAATGTGTCAATTTCATCAAATAAGTAAAATCCAAAATCATAGATCTATGTCAGTCAAACTACGTGGTCTCTGCATGTGTAACATAGGCAAGGCTAATCTTTGATCAGCCCCCGAGGCCCCTAAGATAGGATAGTTGGTTAGGTATTTTAGTCAAAAATCTTGAAAAGTCAAAAACATGTCAAAATCAGGATGGATGATCTAAAATGTGAATAATGAATGGAACACTCTAAGTAAAAAATGGATATTTTGTCCTTTTTGATTATCATTTCTTTGGAATAACTCAATGATGTATTGAACTAGAGGAGCATGGAAAAAGAATGATATTTTTATTGTCTACTGTTTGACATTAATCATATAAATGTATGAATTGTCGAGGGATGTGCTATGCAAATATATCACTGATGACATTCAAAATTCACACAAGAAAATGATTAATCACTGTTTGTTTACACAATGAATGCTCAGGTCATCTTGGTTCAATTATAGCTAGATGCTTGTGTTCGATTGCAATATCAAAAATCATGAGAGTAATACTCAGGTCATCATTGGATTAACACAACCATTGATGCTTGTATTCACTTTCAACATTCAATAAAGCTCTATGATGATACCAAGCACAAAAAGACTATTAAAATGGCATCTATTTTGCATATCATGACATGGTTAGAATTATATTGCATCCATCATCATTCATTATCTGCATAGTATTTGTTGCATAAAGGATTCCCATCAATGATTATCTAATCTACAAATACGACTGAGTATACTTGAAATAAAATCCAAAATCATCATCGATTATCATATAATTACAAATCCATATTTCATCACTAGATTTTTCATCATTTCATCATCCATACAGATTTTTGCATCATAATAAATTGTCATTTTATCACCTACATCATAAAACATCATCATTATTATTATGTTATTTATACAATCATGTATCCATACATTTAATAAATGAGATCAAGCCATTCTTATCATTACACCCATCAAAGATCATTTATCATAAGATCATTCCATAAATAAAAAGCATTTATCCAACTATCCATACATGTTATCACATCACATCATTTAGCCATATATCATATTCTACATGCATTTATCATTGCATCATTGCATTCAATTAAATAAAATCATTCATATACATCATCACATTTAGATTTAAATCATCACAAAATCATATAAATAAAAGGATCCATCACATAGAAATCATAATGCCATCATCATATCACATCAACTGCATCTCATATATATATCACAAATGTCAAGTATACAATGAAAGTCTGGTCTACAAAATACATCATCAAAATAAGCTACATCGTAGTATACATCACAGAAGATCACAAGGGGATCTATGACCTACTACTGCCAGAATGAGTAGGCCCAATAGGACCTGTACCACCACCACCCCCAGATGGACCCGGATCTCTGGAATCTCTACGTGGAGGTTGTGTCACCCCCTCACTGACTGTCTGTGTATGAGTCCTCCTAGATCTCGATGGGGCATAACTGACTCAACGCTCGGCAGGTATTGCATCATGATATCGGCCCCGGTAGAACTCTACCTCTCAGCCAACCCATAGAACCTCTCTCATGTAATCACCAATGGAGGTGCCATCGACCAATCTCTGAAGGGTATCTGCTATCTCTTGTGCCCTCTCGGCTATCTGCCGAGCACTGTCTTGCTCGGCTGTCAGAGTATCAACCTATGTTTGCATGCTAGCTAACTGCCCCTGTACCTGTGCTAAGGCCTATGTGTGAGCCTGTGCCTGGGCCTGCATCTGTGTCTGGGACTGCACAAGCATACCCCAAGCCTATACCAACTGTGCCTGTAAAGTCTGGACCTGTGCCTGAAGCCTAGCTATCTGTCTTTGCTACCCGACTGTTGGCACTGTCACTACTTGCCTCTTGCAAGGCCTACTAGAAGAAGGTGCACTCCTGATGTTTGGCCATGCCCCTCTGTATCCTCCACTCCCACCATCACTGTCATGGTTGCTACTGCTGTCACCACTGTTGCTCTCTGAGCTATGACCGGATGAAGAATCATCTCCACCCCTGCTGTCTATAGAACCCTTGGCTACATCCCCATCTATAGGTAAGGGTGCTAGCTCATCGGGGATAGTAATACGAGGATGGGGGACCAAGGCCAGGAAAGCTATATAATCTTCTATCATAGCTACCTCAAAAATATCTCTACACATGTCCCAAAGAGATGGTTGTAATGCTTTGTACCCCTCCACAAGAACATCATAGGACAGAGTTGGACCCCAATCAGGAACATCCATCCATCACCTGGCGTAATGAGCTACTCCCTATGGAATGCACTGAACAATGCCATACTGTCTATATACCCAACGGAGTAAGAATCTCTCTAAAACAAAGGGGGTCTGACTAATGAGGTACATGAAATCACACAAAAACCCCAACACTGCACCATCCTCATCCCACTCCTCACAGTCAAGGTATGGGCACCAGATAACTATCTTCATGTCATCAAAAACTCACCTCCAATGCTCTAATTTGCTCATCCAGGCCTTCATAAATCGACCACTGTATCAAAAAACATATGGTCTGCCAGTTGGGCTGTCTACAACTGGAAATGACCAACAAATGGAAAAATGCTCCCAAGCCCACACTTGTAACAATGTCATCCAGCGGATAGACTATGTGCATCTAAGTATACTGCTGAATGCAGATCATGATATAGATGCACTAACATCCACATCCCCCATGCATATTTGGTACCATGTACCATCATGCTCTCAAGCATCTGACCCCAGCCAATGAGGAATCCCTTTGACCTACGATTAGGGCAAAGGAATCCTCCAATGAATCCAGCTAACACTGCTGGTAGTGTAGCATAAGACTCTACAATCTGCCGCCATCGAATGCTAGGACCCGTTATGGTTTGATCCTGAAATACTTTGCAGAGAGCATCTCTGCTACTGGTCCCATGCGAATCATATGTCACAATCTCCCCCATGAAAGGAATGCGCAATATACGCCACACATCCTCTGGTGTGATTGTCATCTCGCCAGTGGGTAGGTGAAAGGTGTTGTGGTCACTATGCCACCTCTCAGCCAATGTGGTCAACAAACCCTGATTAATCCTAATCTGGGGCATATCAAATAAACTCATGAGACCACACTAGCCAATCACCTGAAGCTCATCTGGTGTCAAGTGCGGTATCAAATCGATCGTCTACGAAAATCTCTCTCGCATCTGGAGAGTACCCAGATCCTCCTATAATCAGAACAATTTTTTTTTACAATCAGTGAACTATGTCAAGGAATCAAAGGTCATTCTACTATTAGTCTATTTCAAAGCTTTGGTATGAATTTTTTGATCAAAATTCATAGGCGATCATCAAACCTCACCTATCATGAGGTTTTCAAATCATCAACAAACCTCACCTATCATGAGGTTCATCAAAACATTATCTAGATCTCGCCTATCATGAGATTTATCAGATATTGAATCATTTCCTCGCCTATCATGAGGATCATCAATAAATGGGGTTTCTTCTTGCCTATCAAGAGAGTTAGTCTTATTTAAATCATCGAATCCAACATCAAGAATGCAGATTATCAATCATACCAATCAGAAGAATGGACATGATCAAAATTGACGAACTCAAGGTTCACTAAGTCAAATTTTCAATTCTGACATGGAAGCACTAAATCCCAAAAGCGCTACTTTATCATCCAAAAGCGCTAAATCAGGGACCCAAAGCGCTTAAACCATGAAAACGCTATTTCAGCACCCATAAGCGCTAAAACAAGCTTTCAAAGCGCTAAAAGTCCCGAAGCGCTATTTTTTCACATCAAAGTGCTATAATAGGCTGTCAAAGTGCCACTTTACCAGAAGTGCTAGAACAGACCTTGAAAGCGCTAATTCATTGACCCAAAGCACTAAAAGTCTCAAAACACTAGAATCCAGCTTCAAAGCGCTAATCTTTGGCTCCTAAGCACTAAATCACTGAAAGCGCTACATTATGACATGGAAGTGCTAGAGTTTTTAATGCAAGCGCTAAACTACCTACTAGAAGCACTACATCAGGATGTAAGCGCTACAGTGCGGCTTCAAAGCACTAAAACTAACCTAGACACGCCTAGGACCTAAAAAGCATAAAAAAGTGCATGAATTATGAGGAGGTCGAGGGGTACATACTGGAGGTCCATATGTAGGCAGCCGTCTGTGACATCGAATGCGCTTGAATTGGTGAGTGTGGTAGGGGATAGGCATCTCACTCCAGCTGGCTGAAAAGTCTTTATCAATAGGATTTTTGAACTCAAAAAGCAAATTATGACTTTGAAAATGACCTTTTGCACTATTTATAATTTTGAAAAGGTATTTTTGGTGGATTTTATTACATTTTGATTAATTTTATCCATGAAATTAATTAAAACTCATTTGAAAGGTCTATTTTCGTCATCATTTTGTCAGGAGATAAATTATTTTAAATCAACAACAATATAAAATCATCAAAAAATCATAATTTTTTGACAATTTCAAAAAATTCATCAAATCATTAATTTATCTCCTGAGGGGGCATAATATTATCAAATCATCTGAAAATCATGTCTAGGGCACACAAAATTATTGTCATCTGAAAATCATGTCTAGGGAACACGAAATTATTATCATCTGAAACTCATGTTTAGGGCACACAAAATTATTATCATCTGAAAATCATGTATGGGGCACACAAAATTATAATCATCTGAAAATCATGTCTGGGGCACACGGAATTATTATCATCTGAAAATCATATTTGGGGCACACAAAATTAATATCATCTGAAAATCATGTCTGGGGCACACGAAATTATTATCATCTGAAAATCATGTCTGGGGCACACAAAATTATTATCATCTGAAAATCATGTCTGGGACATACAAAATTATTATTTTCATATCATCAATCCTAGTAGTAGCATCAAAATATTTCTTTGAATCAACGTGTAAACACATCACTTCGAAGAGGGGCAAAATGTATACACCTAAAATTGGTCTAGAGCATCCGATTAATTAAATACGAATTATTTGATTAATTATCCTAATTTCCTCTACTATTGAATAAATAGAAATATTTATTTAATATAGTTCACATTCACATTCACATTCTTCATAATTTCTTCTAAATCTTGTCTTAATTAAATAAACAAAAATAAATACTTTGTTCGATTTAATTATCAAATCCCTATTTCAATCTATCACATCCATCTTAAATTAATTAAATAAAGACAAAACACTTTATTAATTAATTGCCATATTCTTCTATCTAATTTAATAAACAACTATCCTATAGTTCATTTTATTAAATTATTTATCTCTCCTTTGTTAATTCAAATAAATCAAAATATTTGAATTGTTGCACAAAGAATATTCCAACCTATATTCTCTCAAAAATGAATTAGATTTCCTATGTCTAAACTATGTCTAATTTATGTCAAAAATATGTCAAATTAACTAATTGAAACTTCATGGGAAGTTTTGGAGACAAATTGGAGACAAATTTGGAATTTGATCTCTCAATCCTCTTCCATCAATCTTTCCTCTTCTCTTGCCTGGTGTTTTCATGGGTAGAGACAATCTCCATCTTTCTCTCAATCTCCTCCATCTCTCACCATTCAATTCTCCAGATTGAATCCAAGCCTTTCAAAGCTTTCCTTGTACATTTCTACAGCCAAGAAATCTATAAATAAAGCCTCATTGAACCAAGAAAAGGATTCAGATAATCAAGCTTTTGCACTCTTACTCTGCAGGAATCCAAACATCAAGTATCAAGCATCAACATTCAAGCAATTCAACAATCAAACTTCACATCAATGGCCGCCTCTTGTAGCTGCAATTATCTATTTCATACATGCTAATGTACATTGTTATCATATAGTATTGCATTTTAGTATCATCTCGTTCTTCAAATAGTCATTTTAACAATCATAGTGCTTAACAATCTGAGAGCAATTTTGATTTAATAAATCTTTGAGGATAGAGAACAATATGACGCTTTCATTTGATTACTACTTTGATTTAGTTCAAATTGAGTCATCTTTGGTATAATGTCTTATTAAGAAGTGTATTGTATTATTTACCTCATTCCACACTTACAATTATCATTTTTTCCTTTTCCCTAATCCTTCTCCCATTTCTTGCACCACCCAAGAAGTTCATCTTGTAGGTTCAGACGCCACCATTGATACTTCTATTTTTTTTATGAGAAGCTTAACATCTTAGAGGGAATGGTATGGAAACTATCCATTGTATTTTCTACTCATTCTTCATTTCCCAACAAATATTAGAGGTGTTTGTAGTGGTGAATTTTTAGCATGCTTTTACATCTTTTATTTATGTACAAGGGTTTACTTGTTTGGAGAAATGATTCATTGTAGGTTTTAGAAAGAGGATTTTTTATTAATGCATATATTTTTTCCCTTTTTGTTTGCTAGCTTGATAGAACAACGTGACCCCCTGATGGTGTCAAACCGTATAGGGTTGTGGTACCCATCAAAGGGTAGTCCCTTGGAAGGATTTCCACGGTGTGGGGAGGGGTTCTTCCCTCCTAGGCCGCAACCTATGAAGAGGGAGAATCTTCCAACCCCCACTACCACAAGAAAATTTATTTACTTATTTTTTTATTTTTTTATATATTTTCTTAATTAAATGTAATTTTTTTTATTTACTTATTTTATCTCTAGCTTCCTTGAAGATTTATTTATATATTTATTTATGTTGTGCAGATGACGGATGGAGATTCTGAAAAGAGAAAACATTGTATAGTCCATTTCCCTCTCTTCTACCAAGATAAATCGGGCAAATTAAAATTTATAAGAAATATCCTACTCTAATTTGTAAGGGAAAAACTCTAGTTTGCAATAGGTAAACCAACACTCTCTAGGAACCCCCAAGCTTTTTTCTTCCTTTTTACTATGTACCTATTAATTTTATCTTCAAGAAAAATAATAGTAGATGAAATAATTCCTAATGACAAGCCATACAATGGCATATTGGATACAAACTGTATCACATGGAAAATATTACAAAAATAAATTTATTTCTATTTCAAATAAATGGTTTCAGTGCAAAACAAACTTATTTTTCTGTTTGATATTTTTCTTATGAACAACAAGCCAATTCATATTCAAAAATTAATATCATATTTATCTTTAAAACAAAACAAGATAAGCATTTTTCTACATTTCAACTAGTGCTTAATATAGATGGGCTTTAAAAATAATGTACACAGTTTCTCTACAAGATGGAATATTCAATGTTCATTGATTTCTAGAAAGAAAATAGAATGCATCCTATTTATTCTTGGAACCAAATAATATATTTTTCAAATACATACATGCATTTATTTTTTTTAGTTATTAAAATACTAGGTTAAATATTTTGAGTGATATGTAACTTTTACAATTTGCTCAATACTCCCAAAAATTAGGAATAACACAACTCTTAATTGGAGAGCACTTTTTCCTTTTTTTTTGGAATAGGTTGACTATGTATATATTCAATCCTAATATTGAACAATAATATTGAACAAAACTGAAACATATAATTTTATATCTTAAAAAAAACATCTTAATATCCTTTTTAAGATGAAATTGCTTACATCCTCTTGAGAAAAATAGTTTGAATTGAGCTCACAATACACAAATAGAAATTAGTTTATGCATACATACTACATAATACATTTTTTTTTCAACGGAACACATTTCTTGTTTTTATTTCCTTACTAACAACAAATAACTCAAATAGCCTACATATCTTGTCAAGGCTTTATAGTTGTGAAAATTATACTCATATCACAAACCAACCTTCTAAAATTGTAAATTCCTTAGGTTTCAACTTGCACATAGATACAAACTCTTTCAAAATCCTATGGGTTCTCACCATCCAACCATAGGTTGGGAAATCCAATCACCCCCGTGCTGGGAGGCCACTAAAAAGACCTAGTTACATACAAAAAACCCCTTCCAAGAATAAAAATATTTTCACAACTCAACACATTGCAACACTCATTTAGGAAAGACAAAATACAACACAAAAACCATCTAATGCTTTTATGTGAAGCTTTGGGAGGATCACAACCATGGGGGTAGTTTAGCATTATTTTCTTCATAAATACTTCTCAACCAACAACCTCCTTAATTCATCCTTTCACCCCAAAACTTCTCATTTACATAAAAAGGGTACTCATACCCATCAATTACACAATTGAGAACACATTACTTCTACAAGTGGAATACAAGCCCCTCATAGGGATCTCTCCCCCTCCATCCCCCACATGGGTTTCTCACAACCAAAATTGGGGATCCAACCCAACAAGTTGAACCCAAAAATTCAAGCACTTGTATACAATAGGAATTCAAAAAAACCAATAATAATTAACATATCACAACTTAAATTTAACATATATATTCATAATAAAATAGGAAGATGAATATCCTACCTCCACACTCCAAATGAATCTAGCTTATTACTTCCTCAATCCCTCTTCAAATTCTTTATTCAGCTCTTTCCACACTCCTCCACACTTAGAGCCCCCAAAAAAAAAAAAATATCAATCATTCTTTGCAAAAATTTCATTCAAAACTTTCTCACAAAAATTCTCCAACCACCATGTCCTCTTTTTCATTTAAGATGCATGGTGCAACATGGACTCCCATCCCTTCACATAGTGAAATTGAGAGACTAAACGGGGTTGGGGATGGGTCAAGTCCATCCCTTCACTCCAATTTCACCACCCACCTTACATTCCACTAAAGTTGGGTATTTTGATGAAGCATGGACAAGGGTATACCCTTGGGTCATATGCCTAGGGTCCCGAAAAAGAAAAAATTAGCCAAAATTAACATATTTGAACCTTTAAAATTACATTAAACAAATAATCTAATTTTAACATTTTAGGTTCACAATTATTTTAAAACAATCCAAAACATTTAACTTTTAACCCCAACATGCATGTCACAAGACACATAACATTGTAGACAACAACATAAGACTCTAGCCACTCCATACGGGCTGAGTTAGGCTTTACATGGTAAAAACAAGGGTCTTTTTGGTTGCCTCCGATTTCCATGGCTATGGAAGGTTAACCTACACATTACATATAAACATTATTCCAACCTCCAATACAATTAAATCAAAGCACCTGAATATGATGAAGAATAATACATACACACATTCATCACACTTAATATAAATAAAAGAATAGTTCATGTCCACATCTTTTCTATAATTCAATACTATGTTGTTACACATTAAAACAATATCAATTTCACTTCCAAAATATTAATTCATGATTTCTATAATCCCTTGCATAGTAATTTAGATATTTTCTTTTAAATCACAACAAATCTCATGTGCATCTCATTACATGGAAATTCTGATAATTCACTTTGATTCAAACAATATCTCATTCTATTCTAAGCATATTGTTTAAAATCCCATAATATTCAAGATATCAGTGTAATTAACAAGAATTCTCATTGTTAGTGAATGAATTAGCCTCTTAGAAAAAATGATAACTTTGACTCTATTTTACACTTAATGCATTGGATCCAATCACTAACAGATCTGGAAATGTCACAATTGCATTTGTCACTTTCCTCTGAATTAAAGAGGTACAACTCCCTCATATGACCTATCTAAATATATGGTTGATTTTAACCAAAAAGCAAGAAATATCACAAACACTAGTTCATAAAAATGACACTAATATGGAAGAAATAAAAACTCCATAAATCAACAATACATAGATTGAAATGACTTATGGCTATCAAATCAGAAAAATAGAGATTATACTGCAATAAATGGATGCAATAAAGTATATTTCACACAAAAAATATGCCTCTATTACATGCTCGACACATAGATCAATACGCTAAACACCACATTTGAATTCATAACACACAGATTATAAACCATTACAATATAAACTTGGCATAAATGAAAAGTATTCCTTCTCAAATTAATGTATCTATGGAGATTGGACCCTCTATCCTTCTCCTTCATCCTAGATATAGCCATGAATTTCATCTCTGAAATGGTTACCAAAATTGTTACTAAAATTAGTGACACTTCTTGTCATTCGACCGTCTTCTTGAAAATGACTAAGAGAATATGATTGGCCAAAATAATTAAATTGACGAATGAAAAGACATTTGGCAAGAAAATTGATCTTGTTTCACACCAATGACTACCAAATGATGTATCTCACAACCATACAATTAAGGAAGCTTTAAGGAGATATAATATGATTGCACATGTATGTTGTCTAGTAGGGAATGTAATAAATCTTGGTTCAAATCAACCATTAATTTAAACCAATTTGTCATCTCATCAAATCTAAGAGAGATAGATTAAATGTCTAACTAACCATCTATAAATTCAACCAATGTCAACACTCTTCATCATTCACAAGAATCCAATATGGAGAGCACCTAGAGTGATGGAGTATCAGCGAATTATTTCATCATTTTGGAGGAGATTGAATGTAGTCCTTTGTCTGACCAATCGAAGGAATTTTTCGTCATACAGAGTGAGGTAGAAGAGGAAGTGCTTCGTAGTATTTTGGTTGAAGAATTTTTGAGCCAAGTGCACGTACATAATGCTACCATGCTAGAAATTTTTTTGTAAATGAAAAATGTCTTTGGGTAGTATGGAGGGTAGTTCATACAAATTAGTAAAACACTGCCCAAGTTTGAAACACTTCTCAAAATCCCACCCAAAAAAAGAACTTGTGAAACCAGCCACCCATTGATCTTTTGACAAGTTCACGCCTATAGTACAAACTACCTAAATAAGACTTAAACAGGTGGTAAGTTACAACAATCATTAAAACACCACCCATATTAAAAGAATAATAAAGAAGTGGTAAAGAGAGGATAGAAAAACTAGTGAAAACCTCGCCCAAGTTCACAACATACAATAAAACACCACTTGGCCTAAACTTGTGCAAAAATTTGACTAAGGGAAAGGGATAGTAGGGTGGCATTAAGGAGGGTACTAAAATTAAGTGTAATAGTGCCTTTGACTAGGGACAAGGACTGCAAAGGACATAGAAGAACCTAAAAAAAATGTGACCATTCCTATCCATTGGGCATAGAGTCAAAATGAGGACACAAAAACCCAAAACAAAGAACCCAACATAAATTATCACACCAAAATTGTTACTATTTATAGGGTAGGAAGAAACTACTAGAAACAAAGGTAAGAAAGGTCTTACACAAAACCATTGTCAGGCATATAGAAGAATGGCACATCCCTAAATAGGCTTGACTTTGCATAAATCTTTGAGAAAAAATAAAAAAGTAAGATCACCCAAACACAAATGTAGAGAGTGAAGAAACAGTCATCAGGAAAACCTCCAAAAATCCATTTCTCATCATAGATTTATTTTTTCTGCAAGAAATCTTGTTCTAGACCATCTTTCCTCATCCACTTCTCTTCACTAGGCTCCATTTATTCATATTCCTCCAACCCTTGCGATGAATACCATGCTTCAAATTCCTCTCTCACAGTATGTTTTCCAAATTCACAAACTAGTAACTCTACACCATTTCTTTTCTTTTTGGTAGTAACAACAAAAACCTTCTGATCCATCAATAAGCAACATTCCCCTCCTATTTCTAACATGAATTGATCAACTAGATCAATAAACAGAGGATTATCATACATTTCAAATTCATCAAAGAAAAAGAGGGGGTTAGAATTTATTGACCACTTTATCCCATCTTGAGAAGCATCATATGCCTAGTCTTTATTGTTTTCCATACAAAAGTGAGGAGTTTTGTTAGCAACTTCCTTAAAAATGAAAATTTCATATTCTGGGGCGAGAAATGAATCTGGAATTGGGTAATTTATACTAGCATCAAGAGAGAAAAACTTATTCTCAAAATGGAAAGGAGAGGTAACCTAAGAAATAAAAAATGGCTTCTTTTTTGGTGAATTATCTTCTTCATTGCTAGATGAACTGAGATCAACTTCAATTTCAGTCGAGACATTCAAACTGAAAGCTTGAGCATTGCAGTGTTGACCTTCCTCTTTTTTAAACTGATGCATGCTACTAGAAACTGTCAGGTTAATATTTTCAATGATCAAATGAGAAAGTTTCATCACCTTAGGAGATTTGAGAGGAGGATTAATAGGTACCCTACAATCAATTTCAAACTTCTTAATATTATCATATTTTCACTTTCCCATAGCTATAAAATCATCCTCGATACTTATCACTTCTGACTGAGCTTTCTCAATCCCTTAGATTCTATCTCTTTTGAGGATCAATTGAATATCAAGATCTAGAGCAAAAATGAATATGTGAAACTGAATTTCCTCACTTGGCCTTTTAGGTTTAGGAATTTATTGAAATAATCTATTGAAATGGTACATAAAATCTCTCATTGTCTCAGTTTTATCTTTCATAATCTGAAACAAATATCACAAGATGGGTGCTACATTAGCTAGAGCTTTATAGCACTAAAGAAAATTTTCTCTTAAAATATTGCATCCCATGATATACCCCTTTTCAAGTCCCCTGAACCATTCAATTTTCTTCTCAATTAAACTATCAACAAAAATTCTCACAAAAATATCTTCGTCTTCGATACCCAGGATCCCACTTACTACAATCATAGCTAGGATGTGTTCTTCAAGGTCTTGTGTGTTTTCACTAGAGAATTTAGGATTTTTTTTTAGAACCAATAGGTAGGTCATGATATTGTGACAAGGTAAGGGGGCCAATGTGGTTACACCAAAGATTCAAGGCCATGGATGATTAGAGTCACCGACTCACAAAGGATTAAGGATAGGGAGAACCCCTAAATTAATTTATGTGTGGTGAACAAGGAGGAGGTGGGTCCCGAGGGTGATGGAGAGGTTGATTGGGATGATGATTAGGATGGTAGGGAGAATTGTCATAGTACACGAACAACAATCTTGGAGGATGTTCAACTACCAGTTGAGGTGGGCATTGGTCCCACTCTTCTTCTTTTTCCAAAGCAATATTTGGTCGCATGTAATCCACCGTGCTCTTCCTATATCTCCAAGCAAGTGTGTTTAATTGTGAAATGATGTCTTCTTGCTCCCCCTGCATCCAATCCAAATCATGCTATAATATAGGAAATACATTTTTATGGGAAAGTGTCATATTTTTGCATGACATGATGGCAACTTGTTAGATATTATAATTGCTTTCCCCAGCAGAGTCACCAAAATTCTGTTAGCAAATGAATTAACCTCTTAGAAAGTAATGATAAAATTGAATCTATTTTACCCTTAATGCACTGGAGCCAATTGCTAACAGCTCTCAAAATGTCACAATTGCATTTCTGAATTTTATTTGAATTAAAGAGGTACAACTCCCTCATATGATCTATCTAAAGATATAGTTTCTTTTAACTAGAAAGCGAGAAAGGTGGCAGACACTAGTTCATAAAAATGACACTAATGTGGAAGAAATCAAAAAGCCATAAATCAACAATGCATAGATTAAAATGACTTATGACTATCAAATAAAGAAAATAGAGATAGTACTACAATAAATGGATTCAATAAAGTATATTTCACACATAAAATATGCCTCTATTACATGATCGACACATAGATCGATATGATAAACACCGCATTTGAATTCATAACATAGATTACAAACCATTGCAATATAAATCTAGCATAAATTAAAAGTGTTCCTTCTCAAAATAAAACACAGTGTATCAGTGGAGATCAAACCCTCTATCCTTCTCCTTCATCCTAGATATAGCCATGAATTTCCTCTCCAAAATGGTTACCAAAATATTACTAAAATTAGCGACGCTTCTTTTCATTCGATTGTCTTCTTTAAAATAGCTAAGAGAATATGATTGGCCAGAATAATTAAACTAAAGAATGAAAAGATGTTAGGCAACAAAATTGATCTTGTTTCACACCAATAGCCACCAAATGATGTATCTCACAACCATGCAATTAATGAATGTTTAAAGAGATACAATATGATCACACATGTATGTTTTCCAATAGGGAATATACTTTAAAACTGGTTCAAATAAAACATTAATTCAAACCAAGTTGTCATCTCATCAAATTTAAGAGAGATAGCTTAAATGTCTAACCAATCGTCTATAAATTCAACTAGTGTCATCACACTTCGTCATTCAAAAGCATCCAATATGGTGAGCGCCTAGAGTGATGGAGTATCAGTGAATGATTTCATGTTTTTGAAGGAGATCAAATGTAATCCTTTGTTCAAGCATCTATTTGACCAACTGAAGGAAGTTTTTTTTCACACAGAGTGAGGTAGAAGAGGAATTTCTTTGTATTATTCTAGGCAAAGCATTTCTGAGCCAAGTGCACATGCATAATACTACCATGCTAGAGAATATTTTGGTGGTAGGGTGTGTAGTTCACAAAACTTAGTAAAACATTTCCAAATTTTGAAATGCTTCTCAAAATCCCACCCAAAAACAAAACTTTCAAAACAAGCCACCCAACGATATTTTGACAAGTTCATGAGCCTATAGTACAGATCACCTAAATAAGGCTTAAACAGGTGGTAAGTTACAACAATATATTAAAAAACCACCCAGATTAAAAGAATAATAAAGAAGCGATAAAGTGGGAGGTTTATCAAAACTAGTGAAAACCATGCCCAGGTTTGCAACATATAGTAAAACACTGCTTGGTCTAAACTTGTAAAAAAAATTACTAAGGGAAAGGGATAGCAGGTGGCATTAAGGAGGGTATTCAAATTAAGTGTATCACTCATAAAATTATGATTCATAAGATAAATAATCTAATACACACAATAACAATTAAGTCCAATGTTCATAAATATACAACATAAAATAGAGGGTAAAAGTGTAATGTATCCCAACATATTCATACAAATAACAACAAAACATGATTCTAGGTGTCCAATTGATGGTGGGCCTCACAAATTTCTTGCATGCTTCCTATAGTGTACTCCTAATCCCAATATTATTCTAATAGGTTTAGGATTTTCTCAGGTTTTTATGGTTTGCGGTAAATCCTCTCACTTGCATGGTGATTGTCTCTTGTCTATATATGTTTCTCATGAGTATCCTAGTGATTCATAGTGCAATTTTATGGTATAGTGGTTGTATATATATTTTTAGAGGTTGTTTGTCTTTATCATGGAGGTGTTAGGCACTATGGTAGTTATTGTACATCTTATTAATTTTTTTCATTCCTATGGTGGCATTATTTAATTGAACATATATTATAAAAATATAATTATTAGAATGATCTACTTGATTCCTTGTGTTGAAGTTATAAATATTATCTTCATCAATTATACTTTTGTGTCATGATCCTCTTGATGTCATGCCAATGAAAATTGTTGTGCTACCTCTTTTACTCAATACCGTTGCATATTTAATTCTTATGCTAACATATCCTTATCAAATTTATATCTACCATCCAATACACCCTACTTCCATATGTTTTATTGGTATTCAAGTAGAGTTCAATTATTTTACCTACTTACTGAACATTATACACCACACATACCATGATCTAATTCTATATTTATAGGTCCTTGTTGCATGTCTATATTTAAGGTTGGCACACCTAGGATTACTAATAATCCATGTTATTATTGATAACATTAGAAAAATGGTCATAAAATCTGGTGAATTTGCCCAAGGAAACCAAATTTAACACTAACATATATGGATTAGCAATTTTAATTCATAAGTCATGTTAAGTCCCAATTCATTAATCTATAACATGTTATTGATCATAACTTAGCCATTCTAAACTAATTATACATTTCCAATTTTAAGTTTCAAAGTATAAAGAAATGCACTAAAGCAACAAATTAGATTGAGTATCAATTTTTATATATGAAATTATAGAGTAATTGTGTATGTGAATATACAAATTTGGTATATATTCCAACTCAAAAGAAGTTTTATAAAATATGGCATATTCCATCTCAAGATCTATATAAAATATAAATGTTAAATAACCATGTATTAATCCCTAAATGTCCACAAGTGACCCTATATATCTATAGAAAATCATAATCTTGTTCTAGATCATCAAAATCAAGCCTCCTCAAAAGTACATGTTGGCTCTAAAGTTTCTTGCATAATAACAATTCAAACCATAAATTAGATTAATTATGTCAAAAGGTTGAAAATTTAGACTACTAAATATATACTTATATACTATAATTTAGAATTGACAAATTAACATCAAAATCACTATATTGAATTATAATTTATCTAAAATGGAATTCTTTATTACCTCAAGTTTTGCTCTTTTTTTCTAAAAGATGTTCTGCAAATGATTGTCCCCTAAGAAAATCAAGAGTCCTAATGTATTGAAATGGTTGAGGATTTTCCACATTGCTAAATCGGTTAAAGGATTATAGCAGGTAAAATAAAATTGATGCAAATTAATATATAATTATTGAAAAATATATTTAAATTAAATATATATCTACTCCTATCTAAATATATATATCTACAATATGAAATAGACACAAACCTCACATGTGATGCTTGTTCTCTTGTTGTAGAAGGGACCATCATGGATGTAACAACTATGAAAGTTTCATATATATATAATGAAAATAATGTAGGACTATAAATGCACATGTACATAAAATCATAATGTCGAGAATATAAAAAAACATATACCTCTTGTGATGCTTCTTCAAATGTTTTAGAACTAGTCATCATGGATATAAAACCAACATGTTGTTGTATACAAAGATAAAAAAACATAAGACTATCAATATATGTACATTTATAATCACAATAGATTTGAAAATTAACATCTAAATCACAATTTAAATGATATGCATATACAATAAAAAATTGTAAACATGTATGTGAAAAAATGTATACCATATAGTTACTCTCTAGGCCAAATGAAATGGATGTAAGGGTACCCTCTTGGACTTATATAATTTGATCCTCTGCCCATCAACTACTAAATACAACACACAAATATACATTAGTACTAATATCTCTTATAAAATATTAATTTAAGATAAAATGCACTATGAAATTACTTTAAGTATTACCATTTTTTTTTGTTGATAAGATCCAACATCCTCCTCATCTCTGGAACCTAATGACTCTCCAAGATGTTTTATTTCCTTAACTATCTCATATCCTATGTTTGAAATATGATGGATATAATAAGTAGATGTGTCCGTTAGATGCTCAATAGGTTGTGCAAGAGGCCCTAAACACATGTGGTTGCACATACTACATTGATGGGGCACATAAATATGTGGAGAAGAGGAGGGTATACCAAAAGCAGTTGATCCAAAAGGTGCATCACTATCATGAGGTTGAGTGAAATGTGAGCTATGTGTGATCAAATTACTAGTGAAAGTGTGTATGACCTAGATACTCTGATGCGTTGCATCTACAAAAATATTTGGGTGTTGTATTGGAGGTGGGGATCAATAGGAAGAGGGGGAATAACTAGGGTTACTCAATTTTCCTCAGGTCTATCCTAAGGCATTCCTCTACCTACACCTTGGAAATCTCTCATATCAAAGTAGTTCACATGCTTACCCATGAGAAATTCAACATATAGTTTTCAAAGAAAACATTGGGAGACATTGATGGGCCTGGTTGATAGCTAGTTTTCTTCTATTTAGTTTATATCTTTTGAAATTTCAATATTCTTACTTCATAGACATTCCTAAAACTTATATATATCTTTTATATTCTTTATGTAACCTAAACCAGACTTTGAAATATGAAAATATAATTATGATATGATGTTGTTTGCATGGATAAATGTGTGAATGTGTATGAAATTTAATATGATTCCATGTTTAATTCATAGTTGTTAATGGTGTGTATACTTTAGATGAAACTAATCTCTTGCAACCAAAGAAACTATAATCCGCAACAACTAAAGAGCTCAACCTGCAGCCAAAGGATTCTAGTTAGATTGCAAGGGAGAGTCCATAATGTTGAGAACATGATAATTAAAAGAAAACTATGGAACTGATCATTGAAGTAGCCAATTGTGAGGCAATAGATTATCCAATAAGATGAAAAATGGAAGAATAAGTTTGTATTGATCAAGAATCCAATGTGATAGTTTTCAAAGAGTACATCTTTGTCAAACCATTAAGGTAGAGTTTCAATTCTATTTTTCTTCTTCTATCTTTTTCAATTATGGTTTCGATTGCAAAGACTAGTCTTCTCCCTATTTTGAAAGAGAGTGGAAATATGCATTATGTTTTTTGTTTTTATTCCTTGTGTGAATAAAAATCCTCTCAAGCCTATATATTTGGATCGGTGGTTGAGGAGCAATTCTAGTTAAAAAATATATAGTTAATAATTCTAGTTTTTGTTTCATAGAAAATAGTTCATTGTTAGTTTTTTATTATTTGGCTGCAATGGATATGCACTCATGAATGATATATCTATAGATATTATTTTCATCTTTTAAGATTTTAGTTCTAAGCAATAAAGGCATTTCAGTTTTCCATTATGATTGGTTGATTCGTGTAGCGTACATTTGGTTTTCCCTTGTGGGTACAACAACTAAAGAAAGGTCCACTCGAGGTAATATTCACTAGCCTTGATTTATATCACTAGATTAGATGATTATATTTTTTCATTCATTTCAATTGAACTCTTAATTACATGCACATGAATGATATCTTGCATCATTAATTATGATCTAGATTATTTATTTGAGTCATTCTCTAAAGGACTCAAGTAGTTAGAAGTAATATTTAGTAGTGTCAATGGATTTCAGAGTTCAATTTTAGTAGTTAATAGTTACAATGTTAAGCCAAAGTTACCCATAGGATTAATAGTAGATTAACTTATTTTCCCCTTTTTTTGCAAGTTAACACTTTATTTCCTTTAGCAACCTTTACTATGTACATGTACATGTTTAAACCATCTATACTCACTGATATAGGCTATGTAGATTCCATGAATGCACATACAATGCCAGCACCATCAAAATATTATGATACCTTGGTTGATAATTAAATGAATTCGTTACGAGGTTTTATTGAACTATTCATATAGGAACTCCTCCTTCAAATTGTGTGTCTAAAACCAAGTTGACTACGCATTAAAAATTCCTTACATTTTCAGTGTCATTGTCAGGGATGGTGCTACATTTAGGATTATCCTATGTAATTTCAAGCTTTCATAGTTTAAATGTTTTTATTTTAGCATTAGGATAATTAGGTTTTAATCCATCAATGCAAAAATGTTTTACTAAAATTGTACATGAGAATATGATCCAAAGAGTTACTACTATTATATGTAGAGGTGGTGAGAAGCTCTAGGAAGATTTATCCCCTCAACAAATGAAGCTTTAAAGGATACTGGTGATCAAAGTGAATAGAGGGAGGGTATTCATAAAGAAGAATTATTCCTAACACAAATATCTACGCTAGACATAGAGGAGAATTCTAACACACAAATCATCACCATAGGTGATGATGTGATGGAAGATCCACTAGAGCATGTGAATTTTGAGTTCCCCATTGCCAACTAGGAGAGAGAAATTACTCTAAAGGACATACCACCTTCATCATTACCTTTATTCTATGGGTTGGTCATGGAGGATCCATATACCTTCCATTTTTAGTTTGATGTATTATTTATAAATTATGATTATACTACAGACGCACATAGGATCAAACTTTTTCCAACAACATTGAAGGATGCTACTCTAAGATGGTTTATGGGTTTAGGAAGAGATATTATCCCAAATTGGAATTCTGTGGAGACAAATTTCTTGGAAATGTACTAGGATTATTGTAGAGGCATAGATAGAAAGAGGGGTGACATATTTAGGATTTCAAAAAAGGAAGATGAATCTTTGGAAAACTATATGGAAAGGTTTTTTTTTTTCCTTAAGAAATCCCACCAAAATAGACTCTCTAATGAGTCTTTAAAACTGATATTCTTGAGGAGGATTAATGAGGATTACATGGTTGCACCTAACCTCATTGGGGCATGAGATATTTCTTAGGCACCAGTTGAGGAAATTTTCAAAGAATGTAGGAACTAGTCAAGGTATTTCACTAAGAAGGTTAGAGGAGACATGATATCATCCATCAAAAAACCATCCAATGGAGTCCCTAGAGTTGAAATTAGTAATATTTTGTTAATTATGAAGGAGGATATTATCAACCATTTGGCTACACAATCAGATAGCCCCCATATAAAAATGAATCAAGAAGTGGTAGAAGGAGCTCTTACAAAATACTACCCACATTGTAGATAGAGAAGGACTAACTGCAAATGCAAGAAGTTGACAAGTACCTCTAAGGATAAGCAAGGGATATCAAACTTTCATACATTGGAAGGTGAAAATGGATAAGTATTCTACATAGCTCAAAGTAAACCATGGTATCCAAGACAAGGTATGCCTCAAGATCCTTTGAATTGCATGTCATTTCCTAGTAAAAATGAAAATATTTATAGTTGGAACCCTTGGTCCTGGGCCAATATGAAAAACCAACAATATTCAATACCTCAAACCAATTGGAATCAACAACAGACCTCACTGATGAATGTGTTGCAAGCACATGCATCAAACTTTGAATGGGATTATCATGAAATAAATGGGATGGACCTAGAGTTGTGTATGTATAGGATTTATATCAATGATGGTTTTAAACCCATAAGGCAACCCCAAAGGAGAATGAACCCTATAGTTAGAGATATAGTTAAATCATAATTTAAAAAATTGCTTGATGCAATAGTTATCTATCCTATCTCTAATATTTAATGGGTGACACCTCTAGTAATTGTCCCAAAGAAAGGAGGAAAATGGAGAGTTTGTGTAGACTACTGAGAACTAAATGTTGCAACTAGGAAGGACCACATTCCACTCCCCTTAATTGACAAAGTACTCGATTCATTAGTAGGAAAGAAGTAATTTTCCTTTTTGTATGGATTTAGTGGCTACAACCAAATTAAGATTACCCTAAAATACAAGGACAAGACAAATTTCACATGCCTTTAGGGTATATATGCTTATTTTTTCCTATCATTTGGGCTATGTAATGCACTAGCCACCTTCTAAAGGGTAGTATTGAGTATTTTCTTAGAATTCGCATATGATTCCATGGAGGTTTACATGGATGATTTAAAACTTATGGGAATACATATGATGAAGCACTTGACAATCTAGAGAAGGTGTTATAAAGGTGTCAAGAACATAACTTATCCTTGAGTCATAAAAAATGATTCATCATGATAATAGAAGGGGTTATATTAGGAAATTTTGTATCAAAAGAAGAAATTAAAGTGGACCCCGAAAAAATTGAGGTGATCTCAACACTTCTTGTGCCTCAAAGATAGAAAGATGTTAGAGTTTTCCTAGGAAAAGTTGGGTATTACAGGAGATTCATTCAAATTTTTAGCAAACTTGCAGCTCCATTATTTTTTCTACTATCCAAAGATATAGAATTTGAGTGGAAAACTACTTTTCAACACTCCTTTGAAGCACTCAAGGTAGCATTGACCAAAAGCCTTATCTTGAAAGCACCAAATTAGACCTTACCTTTCCATACCCATACAGTTGCTTTTGATTTTACCATAAGAGTTGTGCTTGGGAAAGATAAAACAAAGAGTATGTAATATGTTGCATTAGAAAAAAATTACAAGGGGAAAAACTCAATTATACAGTCACAGGGAAGGAGATGTTGGCAATAGTATATTCAATAAATAAATTCAGCATTATGTTACAAGATTTATAGTGTTCATACATACTGACCATACAACAATAAAGTATATAGTGAACAAGCCAGTGGTTGGTGGTGGGCTTGTTAGGTGGTTATTGTTACTTCAAGAATTTGACATTACCATTATGGATAAGCTAGGTAAAGAAAATGTAGTGGAATATTTTCTATCTAGACTACCAACCAAATTAGAAGAAGATGACGAAGATTATTTCTCAAATGAGTATTTATTTGCTCTATCTCTACATACACCTTGGTATGCAGATATTGCCAACTATCCTGTAGCAGTACAAATACCACCCCATTTCTCACCAAGAGAAAAGAGGCAATTGGTTCATAATATTTTTACATACTCTTGGATAGATGGATACTTATTCTACACATGCCCAGCTAACATAATAAGGAGATGTATCAAAGAAGATGAAGTATATGATATCTTTATAGAATGCCATGATGAACCCTATGGGGGAAACTTTGTAGCAAAGAGGAAAAATCTTAAGATTCTCAACATTAGCTAATATTGGCCAACTCTTTATAAATATGCAATGAAGTACATTAGGGGATATGGTAGGTGTCAAAGAATGGGAAGGCCAAAAAAAAAAGATGAAATTCCATTGCATCCATAGTTAGCAATAGCACCATTTGACAAATGAGAATTAGACTTTATTGGCCCCATATCACAACCATCAAACAACAAAGAGTACATACTAGTATGCACGGATTACCTTACAAAGTGGGTAGAGGTTAAGGCTCTATAATTTCTAAGATATCGTAATGTGGAAAAATTTCTCTATGAGGACATATTCACAAGATATGGAGTTCCAAGAGAGATTATCATAGATCAAGCACCCTGGTTTATATTAGAGCTTATCACAAAATTGGTCCAAGAATATGAGATTAGACACAAAAATTCCACACCTTACCACCCTCAAGCTAATGGATAGGTGGAAGTCAAAAATAGGGAAATTGAATTAATTCTAACAAAGACAGTGGAAATTCATAATAAGGATTGGGCGGCTAGGTTGCCTGAGGTAGTTTGGGCTTATAGAACAAACTGGAAGACTATAACTTGATTTACACCATATGAACTAGTGTATGGAAAGAAAGTAGTACTTCCTATTCAATTTGAATATAAAACATTGAGGAAAACAATTGTATTAAGTATGGACTTGTCCATAGCATAGCAAGAGAGGTTATACAACCTAAATGCACTTGATGAAATTAGAATGGAAGCCATACACTGCACTAAATTTTTCTAGAATCAAAGAATCCGTTGGTATGATTAGTTCATAAAGATAAAGTAATTCAATGCAGGTGATTGGTCTCTCCTTTATGACTCCAGATATAAAGACTACAAAGGGAAATTATAAATTAGATGGCTTGGTCCATATGAGATAAAATAAGTGTTTCCAAATGGAGTAGTGTAGCTACAAAAACTTGATGAAGTTAGGTTATCATTACTAGTTAATGGGCATAGATTGAATCTTTACAGGAAACCATTGTAGAAGGATCACTTCTTTCATTAATCTAGCAGTTTGAACCTACAATTGAAAATTCAGCAACAAAGACTACAAGTTCTATAAACAAATCGATCAATGAGTTGTAAAGGTCACCCACTAATTTTTCATAGGTATAATTCCACTACATCATTCACATGCACACACTACATAGCTGACAAATGACAACATTTCTTTTCTAAAATAGTCAAAGAAGCAATAGGGACTTGTAGCATCACACCGAAAGGTGATAAAATTTTAGAAGGGGTCTGTTACTACAAGCACCCATAGCACTTGTTTGACATTCATTTCACATTACCACCCACATTCAATACATATCTACCATTTCATATCCTATTACTTCATACATGTAACCACACACATTTTATTTCATCACAGGTCACCTCTTACATCCATTCACACATAGAATTTCCACCACCTTTCTCGATTACCACATACCATGCAATTCATTTCACCTCACCTATTTTGTACACTTTGCAACCTTTTTTCTTCCATCCTTCACCACATGACATGTATACACTGTCATACATTTAAAATTGTATCTACACAAAATTCATTGCAATTAAGGAAATTCATTTCACATCCCGCTACATGTAGTCATCAATCACTTTGCATGAGTTAAGTTTCACTTCAACAACATTCTACAGGTACACACATTAACTTATCATAATTTACATAGATGACAATTGATTTTTGTAATGTTTATACATTAATTTGTGCATGCTTCATATATAATTCATATTCCACTACATTTTATTTAACCCTCTGCCAAAATTGTACCACTAAGGGAGGACATTTAGTATCTTTTGTTGGGGGAGGGGTATTCCCTTTTTTCTCAATTTTGAAAAACCACAAATTATCTTTAACCTTTTTTCCATTTTATTTTCCTCCATCTTCAAACTATAACAATGGGTATTTTCTTGGGGTTAGCAATATCACATGCAAAACATGAAAACCCAAAGCAATAATGAAGTGCAAAGGAATAAATGAAATAATCTCATCAAATATCTTCATCCTCCATGGTTGACCTCAATTATACCTTATCAACTTGCTGAAATATGATGTTGCCCTTAGATTTATGATGAGCAAGCTAATGGAAATGACAAGCCCTAAGCAAATGTTGAAGGATTTTGAATGACTATATGCAATACTATGTCCTACTGCAACTAGTAAGCATCTAAATATATCTAAACTATGCCAAATGAAATCTAAATATGCCTATGAAAAATGAAGAAGCATGCAAGAGTATGAAATTGCAAGAACATGAGGCTACAAGATATGCCAAAATGAGACCAAAATTGTCATTTTATAGAAAATACAATTTTGTGTGAATGGTCAAGATTAAAAGTTAATAAGTGCCCTAGAATCAATGGACAAGATTCAATATGACAACCCACAATTAGGGTTAGGGCAACATTAGGTCAAATTCAAAATGAATGGATATGATTGATTTTTAGAAAATCAAATCAAGGGTTGACAATGCATGTGATAAGTGATACTAGGCACACAAAACGAAGTTGTTGGAGAATCAAATAATAATTTAAACTTATTTGATTCAAGAAGTGATGTTGACTTTTTGAATTAAAAATTAATTTAATTCAAAAATGGTGGGGTCATGTGACACTAAATAATTTCATTTAAATTATTTACTAAAAAGACGGAAATTAGAAAGTGGGACTATTTTAAATAAATAAATTTTATTTAAAATGAGCACAATAAAAGAGGTGGTTGGAAAATCAAATAATCTTGATTTTTGGAGGAAAAAGACTTTTGAATTAAAAATTTAATTTAATTCAAAAGGTGGGGTCACATGATAGTAAATAATTAATTTAAATTATTTACTGAAAAGAGGGAAATTAGATAGTGGGATTATTTTAAATAAATGATTTTATTTAAAATGAGGTGAATGTGAAGGTGGCAATAATTTAAATAAATTAAAGAATTTATTTAATTATAAGAGGACTTTTTAAGAATTAGTGACATATTAAATAAATAAATAAAATTATTTATTTGATAATTAGGAAGACATAGTGGACAAAAATAATTAAATAAATTAAGAAATCTATTTAATTATAGGAAGACATTAGACAATTCGTGATGCATTTATTTAATAATCATGAAGAATAAAAAGATATGAATTAATTAAATAATTGTGAATTATTTAATTAATAGTCAAAGGTGAGTTAGAAACATAATTAAAATGTCATAATTATGCTAGGATGAAAAGTGGTAAAATAGAGCTTGTAGGCCTAGTTCATTTTTATGTGTCTACACAAACAAGATAAGCTCAATGGAGGGAAAAGGGTTAAAGAAAGTTGAATTGATAGGTTATTAGATATTAGCGTTTCATTGGTGTCAATAGGGAGATTGTTGCACTATGTTGTCACTGATTTGAACCTATGTCAACCTCTATTGTGATGTTGAGAAGATGTTGTAGATGAGGAGATTATTGGTAGTATAGCTGGGGAGATTGTTACAATATCCAGTGTGGTGTTGATGAGAAGGTGTTTTTGGTGTTGAGCAGGTGTTGTTGATGTAGCTAGTTCACTTGGTTTCCAAGTACTTTTGAGAAAATTTGAATAGAGAGTGTACAAGATGATAGAGTTGTGTTATGTATTGTTCTCTACATATCTTCATGGTTGAAGATGTGCAAGTGTGCAGTTTGGATGATATGATTAGAGGTGTTCAGAGGTGTTATATCAATATTTTCAAGTTTTCTATCGTGCAACCGTAGAATTTTTTTTGACAGTATGTTACACTATGAAGAAGGTTGTTTGGTAGATATAGAATTGCTCCAAATTTCTTGGTGTTGATTTTTCTTATCTTGTGGATTTGGGAATGTGATAATATTGTCTATACCTACCTTTCCTTGTATTTTTTTGTGTTAAGTTTTTCCACAAGGTTTGTTAGTGTTTTGTATATCTCTAGCAATGTGGCTAGTTGTGTAGGATGTTAAGTGTTTTCAATTTCAGGTGGTTGTGGTAGTATTGCTAAATATTTTGATGATGAAATATTTTGGGAATTTTTATAAATGTTGTGTGATTTTTCTTTATGGTCTGTAGGATTTTTTCAAACTTAGTGAAGAGTGGATTGATTGTTTGGTAGCATTAATATCAGTTTGGTCGATCTCACATGTTAGCATTACTTGTGGATGAGCTTCATGGTTTATGGAAGCATGGTGAAGAATGTCATTGTAGATTTGGGTTTTGGTTAACCCTTTGTGTTTTTCGCCTTAACTTCTTTCCACCATGAAAGTGTTTGGTGTTGACCTCTTTGTTGGTTGTATGTTTGAGGTGCATATGTTTCATTGAAGCCAACCTAGACAAGGTTGTTTGAGGTTGTGGAGGATATGTAAGAAAGTTCAATTATTGGAGATGTTGTAGATGTGAAGTGAGATGTGAATGTAATCAATTCTGGTAATCTGAGTGTGATCTTAAATGTATAAGGCTACTAGAAGTAGTGAGTAGAAGGTGTCTACTTTTTTAGTGTACCTGAAGTTGTTGGAGGTAGTGAGTCAAAAGTTGCAGATGGTGTAGAGTTGTTGTGGTGGATATTCCTATTTATTTGAGGTAGTGAACCTCCTTGTGACCATATTCTTCTATTCTCTTCTATTTCAGACAATGTGTCCTTTGGCCAACGATTCATTCTTTTCTTCTTGGTAGTGATCCCCTACAATAGTGAACCTTTTGTAATTGGTTTTTTATTCATATATATGTGAGTTAATCCTAACCATGGTTTTTCTTTGATTAGGTTTTTCCATGTAAATCTAGTGTTCTATGGTGTATGATTGTGAATGTGTTTATGTTTCATTATTTTAAATTCATGTTGATGCATAATAAGGGTTTAAAGTTCAATGAGGCTTTGAATCTTTTAATGTACAACTAATTCACCCCCCTCTCAATTATCTTGTGTGTCTAAAAATTGGTATCAGAGAAGCAGTTCCTCGTAAGAAGCTTAACCACTTGTGGTAGATCTGGATGATGCATAGGAATGGTGTTAAAGTGGATTGGATGGATCATGAATTTTATTAGGGAGGAGATGGATAGGATGTTATATTTATTATGGTGAGATGTTGGATTTTGTATTTATTATAGATGAGATAATATTATTCCACCTTGAATAACACACGTAGATGCATGATTATACACATGACACCTATTTGCTAGGTTTTCATCAAGATACTTGCTCAAAGCGCCACCAAAGTAGTTTTCCCTAGAGGATAATTTTTATCTTTACTATTTTATTGATTTTTTATTTTATTTTTGATTTTTTGATTTTTGATTATCTTTTTTAATTTATTTTTGGAATGATTAATGATTATGTCAAACCATCTATTGGTGCTTATGTAGATGCTTATTTCATGCTATTCTAATGATATCTTGTAGATTGGAGGATTTTCCTTGCCAAGATTCAAGAACTTGAATATAACCCCTTAATTTTCTTGTATTCATCAATACCTAATTTAACTTTATCTAGATGTGCACATCGCAATAGAGTATCGTTAAAGTCCTTATGATGAAGAGTTATTTCCAATACACAATTAATGTGAGAGTTGGATATTATTGGTTTTGAAATGGATGGAGGTCTTCAGTGAGGGATATGAGATAAAGAAGGATCAATCGATAAATTTGATAATAGATCTTTGGTTCTCCAAATGTGGGATGATGAGCAATGAAAAGTGGATATGGAAATTTGAGTGGATTGAGGACCAAATTTTTAATATAATTTGTATGTCAATATTGAGGCCTTATTTTGTATCGATGAAAATTTTTGATGGATGATTTTTTTTTAAAAAAAATTTCCCTATAGTTTCTTTGAATAATGGAGTTTGATAGGGATTATTTTATCTATTTTCCTTTGGGATCCATTTTAATTTTGTCTCTATTTTGATTCATCGATTCATTAGCTTCAATGGCATGATATTTTCCTTTGTAAAGTTGTTTTTCCTATTATTGGTCCTAATTAGTGGGTGGAAAGATGTGAGGACAAATATTTATGACATGGATGGTTGACATGCTAGTGACATTTTCATTATAAGGACTCTTCATGACTCTCATGTTGGTGTTTGCATTAGATAAGGTTTCCCCCAATATTATGGAGCTATCACTAACATGTGTAGATTCCTTGATTGTTGAATAACTGATACCTTGATGCCTAGGATTATCGACAATCTACACTGGTTCTAGGATACCCTATTCATATAGGCCTAATCCTTTCCCTAATAATGCATCTGTTGACAATTTTTTTTTCCAATTAAATATTATTTTTCTTGGAAACAAGGTGCTAATCCTTCTCTATTCTCTTCATTTGAGGGTTGGGAACCCTCAAAGCTGATAGTCTCTTCATTTGTAAGAAAAAATTATTTTATGAAGGTAATTGATCCAAGTTTGTAAATCATAGGTACTTAAATATGTTGGATATCTTCATGTTTAATATCTTTGATTTGAATTTGAGATACATTAGATTTTGATTATTTTTAAGAGATGTTTGTGTCTCAAAGTTGATGTAGAAACCTTCTTGCTACACAATTTTTGAAATGTCACTATGAAGTTTTGTGGATTTTTTTGTAGCTTGATCATTTGCAAGGATATTGAGAGTGGGAGACTCCTTTTTTGAAGGAATATCATCTACATGTCCATCAAAAGTAATCATCTCATGGTTATATGTAGGAGTGTTTGGTGTATGGATATGGTCCTCTTTTGTGAAATCATGTATGGATTAGAAGATACTCATTAGATCATCGTATTTTTTAGGAGATATAGATTCTTGTTCTTGATTCATTTCAGAGTTATCCTTGTTATAATTTGGATTATGTTCTTGTCAATTGATTGGATTAGCTTTTTTAACATAGACTCGATTGGCTCCCCTAAAGGTTTGTACTCATTTTTGGTGGTGTTGTTTGATTGTAATTTTCTTGTTGCAGGATTCATGTTTTTATTGTTTGGTTGATAGATTTGTAAGGTTTGACATTGATTAAAATATAACATGTGACAAAGTGTTCCATAATCTTGATTAGGGACACCCATAGTTGTTATGTCATTAAATATAGTAGGATATGATTGTAGCAATAAGATTTTTCCTAGAGTTTAGCAATGTATCATATGCAAAATATAAATCCCAAAGTAGGTAATGAAGTGCAAAGGAATAGATGAAACAATCTTAACAAATTTTCTTCATCCTCCATGACTAACCTCTATTACACCTTCTTGCTGAAAAAAATGTTGTTTTCCCTTAGATTATGAAGAGAAAGCCAATAGAAATGACAAGCCCTAAGAAAATATTGAAGGATTTGAACAACTGTATGCAATACTATGCCCTAATGCAACTAGTAAGCATCTAAAAAGTCTAAATCATGTCAAATGAAATCTAAATATGCTATGACAAATGAAAATAACAATGCTAAAATATGAAAACGTAAGATGTAAGAGATGAACAATGAAAATGTAAGATTATCTAAAATGCAAGAGATAAGAGATGCAAGATGTGACCAAAATTGCTCTTTTATAGAAGTTGCAATTTTGTGTGAATGACCAAGATTGAAAGTTGGCAAGTGCCTTAGAATCAATGGACGAGATTCCATATAACAACCCACAATTAGGGTCAGGGCAACATTAGGTCAGATTTGAAATAAAGGGTCAAGATTGATTTTTAGAAAATTAAATCAATGGCTGACAATGCATGTGACAAGAGATTCTGGGCACGGAAAATGGAGTCGTTGGAGAATCAAATAATAATTTAAAATTATTTAATTCAAGAGGGGATGTTAAATTTTTGAATTAAAAATTATTTTGATTCAAAAGGGGGTGGGGTCATGTGAGAGTAAATAATTTAAATTAAATTATTTACTAGAGAGGGAATTTATAAAGGGGTATTTTAAATAAATAATATTTATTTAAAATGATCACAATAAAAGAGGAGAAATTAAATAATAAAATTATTTAATTTAGGTGCTGGGACTTATTTTAAATAAATAAGATTTAGAAGAAATTAAATAATAAAAGTTATTTAATTTTAGGTGGGAATTAAATAATAAAGATATTATTTAATTATAGAGGAATGTGACAAAGGGAAACTGTTAAATTAAATATAATGATTTAATTTAAAATTTAGGAGAGAAGAGGCTAATGAATAATTAGATAATTAAATATAATTATTTAATTATAGTGGAAGGTGGATTAAATAAATAAGAAGTTATTTAATTTTAGGAAGAAGAGGGCTTAATTAGTCACATAATTAAATAAATAAATAAAATTATTTATTTAATAATTAGGAAGATATAAAGGGGTAAATAAATTAAAATGTCAGACATAATTAAAATGTCCTAATTAGGGTTAGAAGAAGAGCTTACGGGCCTAGGTCATTTTTATGTGTCTACATTTGCCCCTCTTTGTCATAATGCAGCCTATTATATTGTGGCAAAGAAAATAAGTCAAAAATATGCCCCAGAGCAAAATAGGATGAGGAAGAATGACGAGGAGAGTTGCGGTATGCCCCCTCAAGAGGACAAACGGGTTCTAAGATCACAGGTGTGCTCTCGAAATTGCTGAGAAGATTAGAAGATGATGAGACAAGAAAGTGTTAGTGAAAAAATATGGATGATGATATGGATGTAATGCCTATATGAGATGCATGTTAATTCCTAGACCAAATCCTTCAATGTTTGCCATAGGACTTTAATATTTATTGCTCTTTAATCATCATTGGGCAGATTATTATAATGCCAACAAACACCATGATATGACATAAATCGAGGTGTGCAATATCATACCATCACACGAGACAAGCAGTCACAAACAAGGATAATCATGACTCATATCAAGAGCACAATTGCCCCAGTCTTTTTGTCATAACCAACCACAAGCAGAAAAAGACAAGAAGGACAAACCATGAAACGTCATTGCTTCTCTAAATCTTGTTTCTAGGACATCCTCGAGAAACTAGCAACATGATTGCCAAAAGCATAAAATAAAGCCACTATCATGATATGCCGCTGTTTTTCTAAATCACATAGTCAGGACATCACTGAGAAACTAGTAACATGAGTTTCAAAAGATAAGAAAATTTCATGAGATATTGTTGTTTCTCTAAATCATGTTGTCGGGATCTTGCTGAAAAACTAGTAACATGATGATAAGGCCAAAGACAAGTGCCAAGTATTTGCCAAGTGTTTTAAGATCAAGGTTGCCAAATATCGAGCAATATCAAATTCAAGAAGGACACATCCTGAATGATGTTAATATCGAGGAGATCAATTCTTGAGGTGAGGAGAATCCATCAAAAATGCCAGATGATGAGGACAATGCTTAGGAAGGATGTATCCAAAAGCATAGATAAATGATGAGAGTTTCTCTTTAGAAGGATACATCTGAAGAAGAACCCAAAGTTTTGCCAGGTTAAATTGTCTTGATAGAATTTGATGATATGCCATTGCTGATATGCTGAATTGATCAAAATTTGCTGATGAAATAGACTGTTGATAGATTTCTTTCTTGGGATTGATGGAATATTTGTGTGACTTGAAGGAATTTGTATGTGTGTGAAAATATTGTGCCATGAACCCTAATGGATTGACCTAGTGTGGCCTCGGGGGCTCATCAATTGATGGCCTTGCCTACAACGTGCACTCAAAGACCTCATAGTTTGACACGACCAAAAGACTTTGTCCAAAGGACAAAATTTTGAATCATGATTTTATTTTGACAAACCTAAAGACTGACCTAATGTCTCAGGGATTCAAAGATGAATCTTGCCTACGTAGCAAATGCACAGAGACAATGTAGTTCGGACATGGACAAAGATTGATTGACGTGACTAACTGAATTGAATTGACAAGATAGACATTGAATTTGACTCTATTTTTGGGATTTTGACATTGATTTGGATGTTTTTGTACTTTCTTCAAGACATTTTTCAATTTTATTTTCTTTTATGAATTTTTTTAGGACTTTATACAATTTTAAAGATTTTTTGAGGACCTTATACGATTTTTAATATTTTTTCAGGACTTTAATGAATGTCAGATCAGGTGCGATACCCACTGCAGTTACATGATAAAGACCTTGCCCCCAAAAAAATATGGGATTACTCAAGTCCAATGACATGGATATATGTGGACACAAGGTCAAAGGCAAGGATAATGCAAGGGGTGATGTCAACCAAATGCAACCATGGCCGAAATTGATAGGACTTAGGACGAGTGTCGTAAATGTCATGTTGTTGTGATTATGGAAAGTGGACAAGGGTCGATTAGAGTAACAATAGTTGGCAGAGCAATGATCAACTACACATGGTTCCTATTTTCTAGGTTTTCACCATGGTACCTATCCAAAGCGCCTATTTACCAGGTTTTCACTATTGGACGACTTCATTTCTTTTTACTGTTTTTTCCATTTTCTAATTTTTTTGGTGTCACCAAGATGTCTATTTGCCAGATTTTCATCAAGGGATAAATTTAATTTATTTTTTTTCAATTTTTTTGTATTTTTAGGTTTTAGCCAAGCTCTTTGATGCTATGTGTAGAACTTTCTCAGATATAAGCTATTGATAGGCTCTTTCAACTATTCTCCATTAGGTGTGGCTAACTGATAAGCTCCAGAACCAAATGCTGCAGTAATAATATAAGGACAAAGCCAATTAGCCTCAAATTTTCCAAGATTTTCATGGTCTGCTTGACTTCTGGGGTTTTGCATGAGAACCAAGTCACCGATTTTAAACTTTCTTACCATCACTCTTTTGTTATAACTTTGGCAGAGATGATTTTGATATGCCTGTAGATGATTGAAGGCATTTTGTCATCTTTCTTGTAGCATTTCTAGCTCATGCAGGCGAATATGTTTGTACTCTTCATCATCGATCATTCCTTTTAAGGAGACCTAGAGAGAAGAAATTTCGACCTCAATGGGTAGTATGGCCTCAGATACATAGACAAGAGAAATTGGAGTGGCTCCAGTGGGTGTGCGAATGCTGGTTTGGTAGGCCCATAGAGCAAGATTGAGCTGCAGGTGCCAATCTCGTCCAACGTCATTAACGGTCTTCTTTAGAATGTGAAGGATTGTTTTATTGGATGCCTCAGGTTGACCGTTACCTTGTGGGTAATATGAGGTAAAAAAATGGTGTTGGATGTGGAATCACTCATAGAGTTCACAAACGTCCTAATTTTTGAATGGACTGCCATTACCTGTGATGATGGATTGTGGGACACCATACCGAAAAATGATATAATTTAGAATAAACTTGGATATTTTTTTATCGGTGATGTAAGTGAGAGGGACAACTTTGATCCACTTAGTAAAGTACTCAGTGGCGGTGATTATGAATTTGTGGCTATTAGAAGAGGATGGATGGATCTTGGCCACGAGGTCGAGTCCCCATTGTGTGAAAGGCCATGGAGAAGTGATCGGTCTCAATTCTTGTGCAGGTGCATGAATTAGGTCACTATGCACCTGTCATTTTCGATATGTTCTGACAAACTGAAGAGTGTCATTTTCCAATGTCGACCAATAGTACCCAAGTCTGGTGATTTTCTGAGCTAATGTTGGACCACTCGAATGAGATCTGCACATACCCTCATGTACTTCTCGTAAAGTTGGTTGGGCTTCATAAGTGTCGAGACAGTGAAGAAGGGTGTTATCAAATCCACAGTGGTATAGGGTATCAGTGACGATGGTGTGTTGGGCGGCTTTTCGGATAAAGGACTTTCTTTGGTTGTTGGAAAGGTTGGCTGGTAGGGTTTGGGATTTAAGGTAATTGTATATGTTTTGGTACCAAGGTGAACTAGGACCAACAATCTCGCAAACCATTTCTAACTCTGGGATGTCATAAGAAGGCATCAATAATTGTTCAACTAAGAACTCAAATTGTGACATATTTTTAGGGATGTCTAAGAGATATCCAATAGTAGCCATTGCATCGGCCACCTTATTCTATGTCCGAGAGATTTGTTCAAAAGAAATCATTTTGAAATATGCCAGGAAGCTATCCACCATTCGTTTGTAAGGAAGCAACTTTTCATCCTTTGTGTCATAACCATCATTCACTTGGTTGATGACTAACTGAGAATCCCCAAATATGAGCAATGTTTGGATTTTCCATTAAATTTCTATCTTGAGACCTATGACCAATGCTTCGTATTCGATAATGTTATTTGTCCAAGGGAAGGCGATCTAGATGATTTAGGAATTGAATCGCCTTGTGGTGTGATGAATATTATGCTAGCACTAGAGCCATGATAGGTGTGGGACCCGTCGAAATATAGCTTCCATGGTAATGCAGGTTCTACATGAAAGATAGACTCATCAGGAAAATCAACTACCAATGGATGGGTAGCCTAGATGGGTGCATTTGCAAGCTAGTCTGCTATGAGTTGTCCTTTTATTGCCTTGCGCTCGACATATAGTATGTCATATTCACTCAATATCATGACCCACCTTGCGAAATGACCTATTAATGCTGCTCGGCTTATAAGATATTTTAATGGATCAATTTTGGCTACCAGGTGTCTTTGGTGGCTCAACATGTAATGTCTTAATTTCTGCACCGCAAAGACAGTTGCAAGGCATGCACATTCAATGGTTGTATAGTTTAATTCATATCCTATCAGTGTGTGACTAATGTAATATATGGCTCTTTCTTTCCCTTCATGGTCATTTTGTGCCAATAATGCCCCCAGTGTATTTGTAGCTGCCGAGACATACAGGATCAATGACTTTCCCTCAATAGGCGGCATCAGGATTGGTGGTGTCAATAGATATTCTTTAATTTTTTTCAAGGCTATGTGGCATTTACCTGTCCATACAAAAAGAATGCTTTTACGTAGCAAATATTGAAATGGTTGACACTTGTCTGCCAACTGTACGATGAAGCGACGAGTAGACTAAAATCTGCCTTGAAGTGTTCGCAGCTCATTGATTCCTTTTGGAGGAGGCATGTCTAGAATTGATTTTATCTTTGTGGGATCAACGTCAATGCCTCGTCATGAAACTATGTATCCCAATAGCTTGCCTGAAGTGACTCCAAAGACACATTTCATTGGGTTCAATCGAACCTTGTACTCTTCTAGTCATCTAAAAATTTTCTCTAGGACCTTGAGATGATCCTTCTGTGTCAGAGATTTTTCCAATAGATCATCCACATAATCTTCCATTAGGATATGCATCATGTCATGAAATATTGTTGTCATAGCCCTTTGGTATGTGGTGCCTACATTCTTTAAGCCAAAAGGCATGACATTCCAATAGTATGTTCCCCAAGGGCAAGTGAATGTCATTTTGTGTTGATCCTCTATTGCAATTTTGATTTGATTATACCTCGAGAAACCATCCATGAGGGATAGCATCTCATACCCTACTGTGAGGTCCACAATCATGTCTATATTTGGTAAGGGAAAATCATCCTTTCGACAAGCCTTGTTCAAATCCTTGAAATTCGTGCAGATACGGATTTGTCCATTTGGCTTTATGACAGGGACAATGTTAGATATCCAATCAACATAGACTATTGATCTTATAAACCCAACATCCAGTAACTTCTTTAGTTCAACTTTTACCAAGAGTGCAATCTGTGGATGCATTTTGTGCAGCTTTTGTTTGACTGGCTTGATTCCTAGGATTAGAGGAAGGTGATGTAGAACCAATTCAGGATCAAGGCCTGGTATGTCTACATATGACCATGTGAAATTAACTTTCCTATCTGCAAAGAATTTTTGAAAGTCGGGTTTTTCTTCCTCCGACAATGGTGCGCCCAAGAGAATCATTTTGGGATTCTCCGATGTGGCTATGTTAACTTCCATTGTGTCCTCAATGAGCATAGCTGATTTTTCCTATGTCACGGGGAGAAAGTCCAATCCTCCATCCTTAGGCACCTGAGAGAGGTTTTCACCTTCAAATACATCCTTTGTTTTTACTATTTTTCTATCAAAAGGTGCCTTGCAGTTTTCACCTAAAGACATTTCTTTTTGTGTCTTATTTTTTGTATTTTTGCGACTAGAGGATTGAAAAGTCTCCCCAAAGTAAGCTGTACAATCTAGATCAATGAAAAATCTTGTTTTTTGATCTCCCCATGGTATGCCTTCTCTGAGCTCCATGAATTATGCTATGGCCTCATCATTCTAAAACATGTCCATCACCGGTGGTTCTTGTTGGTCCCAGTCAAACAGTTGTTTATAGACAAGTGAAATCCCATCATCGGTGTTGGTAAAGGATGGGGACGATGTAGAAAGTGTGCCAACTGAAGCCTCAAGTGTGAAGGAAAAGTTATTAATTTTGACTTCCATGTCAGATGCAATGGATGGCCCATACTCAAAGTCGGATGAGTCGAATTCAAATTCATAATAGGGGATAAAACTATCCACATCATGACTAGTGGATGGAGTTTTAGAGGCATGGACAGTGGGTTTAGGTGCGTTAGGCTCATGGGTGGGTTCAGGAATGAGGGGGCATGATTTAGGTGATGCCAACGATACCTTGTGCTCTTCGGGGTTCCAAGGAATGCTTACCCATTCCTTCTTTTTGGAATGTTCATCAATAGGGTCAATGATATATTTCTGTCGAAATCTTTCTTCAAAGGGAAGTTGGCTAGGTTCTAGGAATAGTTCTTCAATTTCATAATCACCTAGGGTTTTGTCAGATCCCCATTCCCATTCATTAGAGTCAGACTTGGTAAGGGATTCTTCACTTGTCTCGACACTTTCTGGAGTTGTTACGTCCTCACTTGATAGTTCATAGGTACATTGATCGTCAGTTCTGAGTTGTTCAAACCCTAGCCCTATGTATCTTGGTCTTGTATAAATGATAATCGGTTCCCTCCTTCCATTGTTGGCCTTTCTGAGGCCACCTGTTCCATCAAAACCTAGTGCTTTTCACATATCATAGCTTTTTCCATAAAGATGTACTGATAGTGGAGGGGACACTTCTGGATCTTTGTAGAGCCAATTAGCTATATCACTGATGACTTCATTACCCATATCCCCCCACAATGTGAAAACTATTTTTGGTGGATCCTGAAAAGTTGTCTTGGGTTCGACTGCAAAGCATGGTCTACCATAGACTTTAGGAGGCTTAGGCATTGTTGTAATACAGTAAACCATATTCAATTTGAATTCTCCACAACCAAGGTCTTGGATCTATAAATATTTACTTGGTATGGAGGCTAAGGAAGATGGTGTTGTGGAAGGTGATGGAATGGATGATTTGGTGAGTGCAGATGGGTCAATGTATTTGGAAGAGACAGAAGTCGAGGCTTCCTGATTGATGGGTACCTGATGTTCAGTGGTATTGCATAGATTGGTATAGTATTGGAAAGGATTAGGATCTCCTGGGATAGTAATCTCAATACCGTCAAAAGGGAACTTCAAGCTTTGGTGGTATGTGGAGGGAATGGCCTTTAGGGCATGAATCCATGGGATACCAAGTAAGATATTATAATGTATGTCACGAATCTAGGACTTGGCATGTTGTATCAATTATAACTAGTCCCACCCGGAGCACGATTGTGATAATGCCTTTAGAAGCACATTCTTCATCATCATATGCCTTGATGACAATGCTCTTGGTGGCATATACACATGCATCAGAGAAGCCAAAAGCTTTAACCAATTTTAGAGAACAGATATTCAGTCCTACTCTACCATCTATTAAGACTTGTCTAACCTTGTGTTTGTGGAAAAAAACCTCAATATGTAGGGAATCATTATGAGATGGTTTGGGCGAGGAATAGTCAATGTCCCAAAAGGTAATATGATGAGGCGAATTCAAATATCCGACCATAGTTTCAAAGTGTTTGACATCCATGTCAGTTGGGATGGAAGATTCTTGCAAGACCTTATCCAAGATAGCCTTATGTGTGGGTGAGATGTGGAGTAATTCAAGAATGGATATGTGGGCGGGTGTTTTATTCAGTTGTTCAATAAGGTTGAACTCTGGTTTGGGGTTTGACTATCTGGCAGCTAGACTAGGTATGGTGTTTTTAGGTTTACGTGCAGAGGGACTTGGGATGGTGACCTTGCCTTTACGTGTTGTAACGTTGCATTCTATGGCCTTTTTAATGGTAATGGTATTGACACAATTTTCTTCATCATTAGCTTGTAAGTTGTTGATGATGATACCACCAGAATAGTTTGAGGCAGGACAAATGTTATTGGCTTGGTTATTAGTATTCTTGGTGCCATATGTGGAGGGTTTACTAGAACTATGATCCTGCAGTGGTTTTTGTGTATTGTATGATCCACATTAGATGCAAATGATTGACCTCCTAACTCAATGGTGTGGTTTTCAATAAGGTCTTGTACCAGATTGTGCAATTGGTGGCAAGAGGAATTTTTGTGCTCTTTGACATGATGGAAATCATAAAATGCATTATCGTCACACCATGATGGCTTGAACTAACTAGGTTCATATGGTTTAGGGTCTTCTAACATTATGAGTCCATTTTGGAGAAGTTTCTTCAAGAAAACTTCAATAGGTTCACCTAAAGGAGTGTATGTACATTTTTGAAATTGTCATGTTTGATGCAATGGCCCCGAATTAGATTGAGTAGGATTATTCTGAACATCATTTGTAGTTGGTGTTTGTGTGGTCATGAGTACATTTTGATTTTGGACTCCTTTGATGGTGAGTACATGACCTATTGTATTAATGGTTTTTGCATTGACTACACCATCATTTGTGATGTGTTTATTTTTAACCCAGTATTTGTGTTTGTCATTGGAGCTACTTGGGTTGTTGTTTGTGGTGGTGTTGATGGTTTTGCCACCATATTTTAATTTTCCTTTAGCGATTAAGGCTTTTTCAAGTTGAACACCTTTTTCAACAAGTTCAACAAAGGTGGTGCAACAATGGACTTGTAAGCCATATTTGAGTGGTCCTAGGAGAGTTTGTACAAACATGGCGACTTTCTCCTTTTCTGGCGTTTCTACCGTACATCTGCTTGCTAAGGTTCTCCATCTTTGAAAGAATGGAATAAATGTCTCATCTGCCTCCTTTTGGGTAAGTCAGCATAAGGATGCAATGTCAATATTTGTGTCAATGTTATAGGAATATTTTTCAACAAATTTGTTTGCCAATTCGTCCCATGTTTTGATTCCTCTAGGAAATAGTGAGAACCATTCTAATGCGTGACCTGTGAGGCTTCCTCAAAAAGTCTCATGAGATAGGTTTGTTCATATACAATGTCCATGCAACTAGTGGTGAATTTTCTTATGTGTTCAATGGGGTTCGTTTTGCCTTTGTATTTAGGAAAATGAGGTATCAGATACCCATGAGGAAAGGCTGGCATATACAAGGTGGTTTCGAATGGATATGGACACAAGTCATGTGACATGTAAGACTTTTTTTTGGATTGTTGCAAGGTCTCCACTTGTGTTTGCAGAGCAGCTAGTTGGAGTGTGAGCACTTCCACAATGGGGTTGTTGGTAGCATCACACATGTTGGTGAGAGATATGGATTAGTTTCCCACTTGTTGTGATGAGATTTGTTGGTTTTGAATGTGTTGTTGGTGAGTAAAGTGAGTGTTTTGATTTTGTAGTTGTTGGAAATGAGTGTATTGATTGGGGTCACGTTGTTGTGTATGTACTTGAGTAGCATATGTGGGGATTTGAGATCCTACCATGTTGGATTGGATTTGTGGGCCTTGTTGATTTTGAGTATGTTGATGTCCAAATGGAGTAAAATATTGGGTTCCTTGATTTCCTTGACCAAAGAAGAAATTATGGCCTTGATTATCGTTAGTGCTTTGTCTCAAAGGAATGTTGGTATTAAACTATGAATAATTAGGTTGGGTTCCTTGAATGGTAACTCTTCGTTTATTTCTCCCAAAAGGATTTAATGAGTTAGTTTCCATAGTATTTGAGGAACCTAATAGCAGGTTTGTTGATGGACCCATGGAATTAAATGAAGTTCCAAAGAGGTTTGAGGTGGTTGCACCCATTGTTGATCCAAATTTTTGTGAAGGGATAGTGGATGTTTGTTGGGGGATGGATTGTTATGTGGTGTTGGTTTGGGTAGATGATCCTCCAATGGATGTTGTGTTGGTTGTGGTGGCTGCATTAGTTGTCGTAGCTGCATTAGTTGTGGTGGCAGCATTGGTTGTGGTGGTAGCATGACCAAGGGAGGTAGTATTAATGCTGTTAATGGTGTTTTGTGGTGAGGCTCCCATGGAAGTATTGTGTGATTGGTGATTAGGAGATGTTGCTCTAATGGTGTTGAGTTCAAATCCTTTTGGTAACCTAGACCCTTGGTCAAGAAGCATGGCTAAATATCTAGATGAGTCATTTAGGATGAATTCTTCCACAAAAGAGGCCACTTCTGGGTTTTAGGCAACAACTTGTATGTCTTCTTCAAAAAATTCCCCATTTTGGTCTCTACGGACAAATTATTCAAAAGGATTGTGTGGAATAGATATATCACTAAAATGATTGATTGTATAATTTCCCATGTCATTAGAAATATTGTTCATGTTACTAGGGAATGAATTCATGTTATTGGTGAAATTGGGAAAATTAGTGTCTTGACCAAAAGGATCCATGAGTTTCTTTCTTTTTTGCAACCTAGTTTCAACCATAAAAATTTTTGCTCAACTTTGGGATGATGAGGGATAATGACCTAAATATGACACTATGTTTTTTGGTTTTTGAAAATAAGGAATGCTATGAAATGAAAATGAGATTTAAGAGAAGTCTAAAGGTTTGTGGATGCAAATGGTATGACACTAAAATGAGGAGACTAATGATATGAAAACTAAATGGAGCCTAAGATATACTCACTATTGAGAAATCTAAGGAGATGACTACTTGACCAAACAAAGCGTTGGAAATGCTTCAGGTTTGGAAGATCAATGGACCATAATAGGACTAAAAATAGGACAAAGTGAAGTTTCCACACTATACTATTGAGTGGTAAATAATTCACAAAAGTTTTGACTAAATGACTAAGGGTGATTGGGTCCAGTGATAACCTACTTTTGAAGAATTTTTTATTACAATAGATGGTAAGGAGTGTATTCCTAAAATCTACAAAATGAGTGTCTAAGGAGATGGTAATCTTAACAATGCAACTAGTGAAATGCAATTGGAAACCTATGATGATCCTAAGAATGATGTGAATAATTTTATGATGAGGGAAGTTTAGAAAATCAGTATCTTATTTTGATAGTAACAAAAAGAAAGGACTTGATGGAATCTAGAAAAAGAGAGGTTTGGACTTTGATTTTGATAGTGGGCAGATTTTTGTGAAATCTGGCAAATGCGGTGCGACAGATCACATGCGGCTCACTATGGAAAATGCGGTTCAAAAAGTCAGATGCGGCTCAATATATCAAATGCGGCATAATAGTGTGATTGCGTTGCAGGAATCGATTCTATCAATGTTTCAACAAATAGGAAAATGTGGCACAACTTGTCAAATGTGGCTCATGAATAAGCAAATGCGGCTTGAAATTACGAATGAATTACAAGAATCAATGTTGGTAATGTTTCAATAGATAGGTAAATGTGGCTCAACATCAAGTGCGGCAAGTGACAGCGAATAAAACTTTTCTCTAAGAAAATGCGGTCTGAAAGGGAACTTGCGTTGCAGTAATCTATTCTGGAAGTATTTCAGCAGGCAAGCAAAATGTGGGTCAACACCAAATACAGATTATTCTAGAAAATATGGGTCAATGTGAAGAAAATGCGGCTCACTAAGGTTAATGTGGCTCACTATTGAGCAAATGTGGCTAAACAATACGATTGCTTTACAGAGCGTTTTGGACTGGTCTTAAATTTAGCACATGTGTTGTATAATAGCGAATGCATTTCAGGAGTTTGCAAATGCGACTTACTATAGCAAATATGGCTCTGTGTTTTTCAAATGTGGTTTACCAGAATAAATGTGGCTTACGACATAGCAGTTGCAGTTCAATTTGCCAAATGCGTTGCAGTAGATGAGTTAAAAAAAAAAAATTGGCTGATTTGAAAAGACTTGTTTCAGTTGACAATGTTTGGTTCAGATTTTAGCAAGTTTGATGTTTATTTGTCTCAAAGCAGTTGACAAATACATGGTGTTGTAAAAAAAATGATAATCAACCACATAGAAGTCATTTTACAAAATCTTATGGCTGCAAGGACAATATTCTTATGGATCCCACTAACCGCATATCCTTAGTGGATGAATTCAAAAGGTTGGCCCCACGGGCTCCCCCTTACAGTGCACTCACTTCTCAGGGCAACCAAGCTTCCAACCTCCATGAAAATCCCATGGCAGATTGATCATCTCTACTAAGAACTACATAGGTGTGGGTGTCTTCACAATGACTGTTGTTGTACCAAAGAATAGAAGGTTTTTGGCTTGCTATAATAAAGGATTTATTTCAGGCACCCGTTCAAAAGGCCACGCGAGAGCCATTATCATCCCAGTCTGTAAAAGTTACATTCTATAGGTTTTGACGCACCACAAGGGTACTGGGGAGTCAATTGCTTGTTTGCAGGAGCTTTTGTAATGCTAATCTTTCCTTAACATTAAAATTTATATACCGGTTGGGCGTCGCTTGGCTTTAGCATGTTCCCAGTTTGAGTCGCTTTGGGGTGAGTACTTTTTCCCACCAAAGCAGGCCCAATTTTCTAAGGTTCAACAAAAGCAAGTTAGAATATTCATAGTTCAATCAATCCTTGTTTAAAAAAAAGAGTGAAAAAATGAATACCCTAACTCACACTCACATGGTGCTCATTTTTAAGCCCAAATCAAAATTTCTTTCACAAACTTGAGAGAAAAAAATAGACATGGGGTTCATTTTAACCGTTTGTAGTGTGAGCTAACTAAAGATTTATTTTAACCCAATGCTATGAAAATGCAAATTCATTTTAAACCAATGAGTTGTAATGCAAGATTGTGTTCTTTTTAGCCCAATGAGTATGCATGCAAGTTAATTTTAACCCATGAATGTAAAATGCAAATTTGTGAAAATAAACAAGTAAAAGAAAAATGTTAGACTCCTCGCCACAAGCTGCAAACTAAAAATTAGTAACCCAAAATCTCTAAGTTACTAAGCAGGGAAAGAGTAAAAAAGAAAAAATAAATCAAAAGAAAAAAAAATTAACCTACAAATGTGTCACAGTAGGTCAAATGCAGCTCAGGAAGGCAAATGGGACTTTCAGAGAATTGACTGCAAATGACAAGAACATATGCGGCTTTCTGGTTGTCAGATGTGGCTCATCTCTGTGAATGTGTCACTTGGAGAAGCAAATGCAGTGCTTTAGAAGATAGATGTGGCTTGATTTAGCACTTGCGTCATGGAAAATATCATATGTGTCGTTCCGTACACCTGCAACCTGCAAAAAAAAAGGCCAAAAAATCCATACCCTAACTTGCAAAAATTGACGAAAAATCCATACTATAACCTGCAAAAACATGTTTAAAGGAATGTCAGGCTCACCAATGTAACAATGGGATTTTTCCTAGAGTTTAGCAATGTATCATATGCAAAATATAAAATCCAAAGTAGGTAATGAAGTGCAAAGGAATAAATGAAACAATCTTAACATATTGTCTTCATTCTCCATGACTAACCTCCATTACACCTTAACTTGCTGAAAAAAATGTTGTTTTACCTCAGATTGTGAAGAGCAAGCCAATAGAAATGACAAGCCCTAAGCAAATATTGAAGGATTTGAACAACTGTATGCAATACTATGCCCTAATGCAACTAGTTAGCATCTAAAAAGTCTAAATTATGTCAAATGAAATCTAAATATGCTATGAAAAATGAAAATAACAATGCTAAAATATGACAATGTAAGATGTAAGAGATGAACAATGAAAATGTAAGATTATCTAAAATGCAAGAGATAAGAGAGGCAAGATGTGACCAAAATTTCTTTTTAATAGAAGATGCAATTTTGTGTGAATGGCCAAGATTGAAAGTTAGCAAGTGCCTTAGAATCAATGGACGAGATTCCATATAGCAACCCACAATCAGGGTTAGGGCAACATTAGGTCAAATTCAAAATAAAGGGTCAAGATTGATTTTTAGAAAATCAAATCAATGGCTGACAATGCATGTGACAAGAGATTCTGGGCATGGAAAACAGAGTCGTTGGAGAATCAAATAATAATTTAAAATTATTTAATTCAAGAGGGGATGTTGACTTTTTGAATTAAAAATTATTTTAATTCAAAAGGGGGTGGGGTCATGTGACGGTAAATAATCTAAATTAAATTATTTACTAAAGAGGGAATTTATAAAGGGGGACTTATTTTAAATAAATAATATTTATTTAAAATGAGCACGATAAAAGAGGAGAAATTAAATAGTAAAATTATTTGATTTAGTTACTAAGTTGTTGATTTTCTTTGAAACAAAAGCGTTGAGATGCACAAAACCATCAATTTTCAAAAAGAAGCATTGTTTTAATAAAAATAGAAGTGATGAGATGCAAAAAAATGTGATATAGGATGACGATAAAAATCATCACTTTGACTCATAAGTAGAACTTTACAATTTTTTACTTACCTGGTTCTAAATTTTCAATCCAATTTGTGTTTATTTGATTTGGCAAAGTGATCAAAAAATAATAAAAACATGTACTACTGACTCAATGGATTATTTGGTATAATATCATGTGTCTTGTTCACCAAGACCACCCTAATTAGTATCGCGGGTATTTTAAAATTAAAAATGCGCCATAGATACACAACCTATTTTAGTGATAGATCAAGTTATCAACTTATAGAGGGCCCACCCACTAAATCTATGCCTTTGCAATGAATGGGTGACTAGAGTATATGAAGTTCATGTACCACCTTTGCACCTCTCACCTTAAAAAGGACAAGGTCCTAATCAAGGAATAACGATCACCTCAACAAGGGGAAGTAAATAGTGAGTAACTTCACACATTGATCCTCATAAATTGCACCACTATAAATTGACAATGAAAAGGTCTTAAAGGCTTCTAGATAAACATGTTTGTAGTGGGGGTCTACCATGAACAAAGAGCTCATCTATTATGCCCAAGTTGAGATGGGTCTCCTCTCTTCTCATCACCTATACATGTCTTGATAGACTAAGTGTCATGAGGATTGGCTTGAAGGATGCTAGCTACTTGGGGTACAACTTTCACTCTCCCCCTTTATATAGCCCACCAACAAACATTCTTGAGATCAAATCTTGGGGTGAAAATTCGCCCAAGCAAGTTTCCTACTTGTAGGGTGTGGGTTCGCCTGTGTGGCATATTCTCATTTGTAAGATAAAATCTAAACTTGTAAAAAAATAAAACAACAACAAACAGATCAAGGGACCCATGATGTGGGTCCCATCAGGCATGCCAAAAATGTGTGCAATTTTTTTCTACCTAACTATGCAAGTGAAAATAAAATGCAAAGGAGAAAGAAAAATAACACCTCAAGATTGTCCTTAAAGTTAAAATTCAAACAAGAATTCAGAGTAAACACAATATTATACCTAGTTCAAATTTTATGAGGTTGGTTGGCCCTTTGTTGATTTGAAGAGTGCTCCTTTTACAAGATGATAGCATGCAACCTATACTAAAATGATTGTGATAACATTGTGGATTCATTGGAAGTGTATGCAAATTTATTGGATACACAATGAGAGTTCAAAAGTTGCAACAATGGAGGTAGTAAGAAATCTTGAGAGCAATTGTATGTGAGTTGAAAAATACATGTGTTTGGATATATGGATTGGAGGATTTTTAGATGGAGGGCTAGGATTAACAAATGAAGATCAAGGGTTGAGATGTCTTGAGACATCTCATCCCACATGGTGATGACACTTGTTATCACGTAGATGCATGAGACAAGATGGGGGTACTTGATAGGTACCATAGGGATAGGAAAGAGAGAACAAATGAGAATTTAAAATTCCATTATAATTTTCATGGGGATTGAGGAGGAATTAAGAATTCCTCCAAAGGACCTTGGGAAGATAAAAATGAATTAAAAATTCCTTGCGGGATGGGGAGAGTTGACCAAGGAGTTGATTAGGTTAGATAATCAATGATTAGGTTATGCAAACATGGGGTTAGGTAGGTGATTAGGGAAAACTTGCATTTTATGGAGGATATTACACCCTCCTAATCAATGATTAGTAATGTGCACATCCTTAATCCAAGATTATGCAAATTAATTAGGATTAGAGGAAAGTTTTGGAGGATGTGACATGAGGGGGATAAAAAATAGATTATTTATTTAATTTTTGGAGGAAAGGGATAAGTGATGGGAGTAAATAATTAAAGTTAATTATTTACTTTAGGCTAGCATTTAAATATGATAGAAGAAATATATTAATATGAAGGGATAATAGATAATGAATATTAATTAAATAATAGGGTAGTTTTAAATTAATATAGAGGATATGAAACTGGTCAAAATAGGGGTAAATTGACCAAATAAAAGTGGTTAATTTTTAGTGTCTAATTTTTTCCATTCTTTGAGATGGTGTTATGAAGTAGCATCATTTAAAACAAGATTAAAGAATAACACTTGTAAGATGATTTTTATATTGTGAAAGATGCCCTAGTTATTCAAAAGAGTGGCTAGGAGGAAATATTATGGGAGTGAAGATGAAGATTAGGGATTGAGGATGCCCCCTTGAGAGGACATGCAGGTTCAAGAGAACATGGGTGTTCTCTAAAAATGGATGGGAGGATGCAAGATAGAGGAGGAAGATGATGCAAGATGTTGAATAGAATATGGGGTGGGAGGAGGAAGAGATAATGGAAGAAGATGATAAGAAAGCAAGCACAAATAGATTCAAGGAAAAATATGATGATTCACTAGTAAAACTACAAGCCAAGATTTATTAATGGCAGATGGAGGGTTGTTGATGAGGGAACAATATATCTTGAAACAACACAAAAATAGGGAAGGATACATATCGATAATGATGATGATAAGAGTGTTTTTGATATGATGGAATGATATATTCCAAAAAAGTAGAAGGATATAGAAGGATACATCCGAATGATGATGATGAGAGTTTCATTGATGAGGGAATGATATATCCCAAAAAATCACAAGGATAGGGAAGGATACATCCCAATGATGATGATGATTGGATCAAGGCTTGTAGAAAAACTAGGAACAAGACCAAATATGTGATTAGATGCTTTGTGCTAGACTGAATGGATGAGGGTTGGCTTGAGATGTGAGACTATTGAAATGAATGAAGATGATGGAGGAAAAAATTCTTAGAATAAAAAATCTATATAATCCTAATAAGATTGAAGAGATGATGATATGATGAGTATGGAGGAAGTGGAGGGATGAAAATAGATAAGATAAATAGATGAGGGAGAGTGATGAAGAATGAATGGATTAGAAAGATTTAGGGTGAATGGATGGGGAGATTTTTATAGATGAGAGGATGGGGGATTGAGAAATTTATTTTTTATGCATTATGTTGCCATGTAATGAGAACTTAATTTGATATAACATTAGATACTATGCACCAAGGTATGAGGAACCAAGTCAACTTTGATTCACATGCATGGGACTAACACAACAAACAAAAAGGTTAGTCCAACATCCCAAAGTCATAAAGGGATTTGGTGGTGATGATGTTGGAAAACCACAAACATAAAGGAGCTTGGTTAGTACTACATAGGACAACTAAGAAAACACAATCACATAGAAAACCAAGAAATTCCCTTATTTCTACCAATCAAAGTGCACCATTATATGATAGATCATGGAAAACTTGAGTAAGTATAGTAGGAAGCTCAAAAGATAAACAAAATGAAAAAGCACCAAGAAATCATAATAAATCTCAAATATCCTTTCCCATGAGGATGATAGGTGGATGGGATTGATGTGGTTTGATGAGAGGAATTATATATCCTACTAAGACCAAAGATGGATGGGGTAAATCATAGGATCGACATGATTTGGGATAATCAAAATTGATTGGGAGCTCCAAGGGTTAATGAATTTTTTATATTATTTCTAGCAAGATAGGGACACTCTTGGTGACACGAAAAAGAAAAGGACAAACCCTAAAAGACAACCTAATGCCTTGGGGGCTCATCAAGGATGGCCTTTCCTATTTGAAAGCGTAGAGGCAACATAGTTTGATAAAAATACCAAAGATTAATGATGGAAAAAATATAGAAACATGTTGATGATAGACTCAAATGGACTTACCAAAGCCTTAGGGGCTCATTGATGATGGCATTGCCTACATGAAAGTACAAAGGAAATATAGTTCAATAAAAAGACCAACGACAGACAATGGATAAGGGATGATGAGATTACCATGATAAGTAGATACAATGATGGAGCCGATATGATGAGACAAGATAGACCTTGTGGATAGGATGGTTTATATGTCGAATATGGATTGCATGAAGCTCAGAAATGGGATAGTTATCCCGATCATCAAAATATGAATTGGCAGGATGGCATGATGGATAAATGATTAATAAAAAGTGACATGTGATTAGAAAGATGTGGTAAATAGATAAGAGTTATGATGGTGAGATGAATAGCATTGGATTGCATGGGGAGTAGCCTATAAATAAATACCAATGACAAGGGATTAAGGATGGGAGGATGATATGGTAAGAGGGATTGCATGGATGGAGGATCAAGAGATAAGTATGTGGATATGGTAGAATGATATGATGAATGGATACGAAGATAAGGATGGGGAGAGGGTTTTGGATGGATGGATGGGAAGATAATATTTGGGAATATGAAAGATTTTTTTTTTGCTTTGGATTGATGAATGAGAAGATAAGGCTTTGGAAAATGGAAATGATCATGGGATGAGGGGATGAAGGCTTTGGAAGTATTAATGGAAGGAGCATGTGGAGATGATGATAAGGAGATGCAATAGATGATATCATTGAAGAATGATGTATCCAAGGACTATATTGCAAAGGAATACGATTCCCCACTCAAGATATGTCATGTATGATGAAGAAAGAGGGGTGATAGATATGATGATGGGTAGATTAGGAATGGAAATAGATGTGGATAGGATGAATGGGTGGATTAGGGATATGATAGTGTTAATATAGGGAATGTATTCCAAGATCTGTACAAAGCATATATATAGATGTCCCTAGATTTATCAAGATCATAAGGAGGATAGAGGGATGGAGATAAATGGGATATAATGGGTAGGATGTGTAAGATAGGGGGGATGGAGGAGATGGATGAAGGGGATGCATATCATGAGGTTTCCCCCAAGTTTGGAAATAAAATGGATGGAGGGGTGTACACATGATTCCTATTTCCAATTTTTCATCATGGTACTTATCCAAGGTGCTTATTTTCCAGGTTTTCACCATTGGATAGATTTTTCTCTTTACTTTTTCCTTTTGACCTTTTTTTAATATTTTTTCTAGATTTGTTGGATTTTTTGAAATTATGTGGATGGAGATGGATGAGGATAGGGATGTGGATAAATGGAACTGGAAGACATGCGATAATGATATGGATGAAGGAATAAATCATCAAGTTCCATATGAGGTAATTAAAGTCCATGTTAGAAATGACTATTGAATGTTGGTACAACGTTATTAGGATGGACAAATTATGCAAGGGAATGGATTAAATGGATTGGATGGGGGAGATATATGGGATAATGAATGAGATGTTGGAAAGTGTATGGATGGAATGATGGAGTAGATTTTTGATGGGGGAATGTTTTTAGGACCAACATTGTCACATATGGTAAGGGATGTGGAATGATAAGAGGATTACTCAAAGGATAATGTTGGGATGGTGGATTTAGGATAGTGAATTTTGAGACATAAGGACCCAGAATAGATTTAGGATATGGTGGATGAGTATGTGTGACTTTTACATTAAATAATTTGGATGTCATTATGGATTTTTCATTTGAAGGAATTGCAACATTTTTATTTTGGATCCACATGGTCTTTATTTTTTATTTTAATAGGCTTGTGTAATATTTGGGATTGATTTATATTTTGGATTGTATTGTTATTTTCTTCATCATATCCTTTTAAGGGTACATGAGGAGCTTTAGATTCATGTGCATGTTTGAATTTATGCCATTTTACTTTGGCGTCCAAAGTGCTTCTAATAGAAATGGGATGGGTGTGAGAAGATGGATGATGTGGAGGAAACATGAATGGAGTGATAGAGGTATGATTTTGAATATGATGTGTGGATGGAGAATCTATATTTATGTGCCTTTGTTGATCTTGATTAGGGATTACAAGAGTGAAATTTTTATAATGAGTGATTGATGGATGTGGGGATGAGTATGATGAGATGGAGGAGGTAATTTTGGGATATAAGGTACCAAAATGGACTTAGTATATGGAAGATCTATGATGGTGGATGTAGGGACATAAGAAACCAAAATAGACATAGTAAATGAAGGATGGGTGATGGTGGATAGAGGGACATAAGGACCCAAAATGGATTTGGAGGATGAAGGAGGAATATGGATGGTTGTTTTGAGATGATGTGATGAAGGAGGGGGAATGGTGACAAATGGTTTGGTGGAGTTATGGGAAGAGCTTATTTTTCTTTTGGAAGAGGCTCTCTTAGGAGGTACAAAATTTATACCAATATTTTTGGATTGTGAGTCTTGAGATATATATCTAAGACTTTGTGCACATGGATTTTCTTTGACATGGGAGGGATCTAAAATGCCTTGCCCATGAAGGAATAAGTCTTTTCCTTTATATTTCATGATCTTGAGCATTCGACTTATGGTGAGATTCTTATTAATCTAGAAAAATAATGTGAGTTCATTATTAGGTGGATGAGGATGTGTGGTGTATGTGAATTGTTCTTCTTTTACAAGAAAACCACTATGGATGAATATAAGAGGACCAAGGAGATATGAAGGTGGTGATAAGGATCATGAGATGGAGATGATGGGATAGTAGGATATTGATTTAGAGGAGCGAATGATAAGTGATCCTGAGAAGGATCATGGGATGGAGTGGATGAGATGGTAAGATCCTCATTTGGAGGAGGAGGTGATAAAGAATCATAAGATGGATCATGGGATGGAGTGGATGAGGGGTTATGATCTTGATATGGAGTGGATGAGATGGTAGTATTTTCATGTGGATGAGGGGATATGATGGTATGCTTTGGATTAAGCTCTTGGCATGTTTCAACTTGTGTAGGTGGCATGATGATGGGGGATTTTTGGATGGGATCCTTAGATGGGGGATACAAAAGGATGGAGGATTCATGAAGTTCATGGGAGTGGATTGGATTTGGGTGTCTTCAATGGCTTGGGTGACTCTAGGAGTAGAAGATTTGGATTTTGTGGATTTTGTGGGTTTGATTGTTTCAACAATCTATATGGTGTTAGGAGTGGTAATCAAATTGATAGGTGTAGGATGGCAAAGGGCCTCATCACTAATTATCATACATGGTAGAGTGGGGTGGCATGGCTGTACGACTTCAAGATGTGGAATTGGGGACGTATTATTTTTTATGAGTCCTTGGATGACATCTGAAATGAGATATTTGCATATTGTAGGCTTATATGGGGTGGTGGGAATAGATGAAGGATTATGAATGTGTGGAGGATTAGGATTAGATGGATGGATGGAGTAATAAGAGTAGGTGGATGTTTAGTATTAGTCGGGGGATCAAGATTAGATGGAGTGGCATAGGGGGATATGGATGGTGTATTAGGATCATGGAGTGGAGGATTAGGATTATGGATTGGGAGAGGGTTTGGAGAACAATGAGATGACGGATTGGGATTATATGGAGGACAAAGGTATGATGGATTAGAGGGAGGATTAGGATATGGATTTTGGATTAGGATCATGGAGTGGAGGATTAGGATAAAAATATGTGGATGGTGGATTGATGTTGGAGAAAGTGGACAGGGAATTAAGGTAGGATGATTAGGATGGTGGATTAAGATGGGAAGATTGGAATGGTGGATTAGGATTTGAGGACATGAATGGTGGTTTAGGATCATATATTGGAGGATAATGAGGTGGACTATTTGGACTAGGGGTGAAGGTGATAGTGTTGTTATGTGAAGATTGAGGTTGAGATATGGATAGAGGAGAAGATGGAGCTATGGATATGGGATGAGAGGTATATGTGGGGGATAGATAAGAGAGGGATGTGGATGGGGAAGATAATGGATATCCCTTGTCAAAGGTAGCATAAGAATTTCTAATGGGTATGGATGAATGAATAATGGGATAGCAGTGATGGGTGATTGGAGTTTAGATGGCATTTAGGGAGAGATGGCTAGAAATGACAGAGTCAAGGGGATCTATATCATACTCATCTTGATAAAAAATACTTTTATTATCATCATCAAAATAATTGGGATCTCCCTTGAATAATATTTTAAATTGCATTAATGGAGTATAAGGATTCATGAGGTTGGATTGAATGAGAATGGATGAAAGAGAGGTGAATAGATGGTTAGAAGAAAAGAAGAGATGATGAAAAGACAAATGGAATGGATTAGAAGAATGTGGAAGAAGGGATCATAATATTTTTTTCGATATAAAAAGATCTTGGATGTGGATGAACTAAAGCTCAAATTGGGATGTAGGTTAAGCTCAAATTAGGATTTGATTGGGAAGATATTATGGGAGACACTCCTAATTTCAAGGATACAACTAAACTAATGAGATGATCATTGGATGGATGAAGGATAATATCCTCTCAACTATGGTCAAGATCCTATGTCAAAGCTGAATTGGATGGGTTTCCTACTTGAGATAGGAAAAGTTCTCGAACAAGAGAAGATATCGATACAAACTATACCTTTGGCTTGAGGTGAAATAGTTTGGAAAAGGGACTACTAACTTGGGATAGGACAAATTCCAAAGAAACTGTTATGATGGATGACTGATTTAGAATTTAGGATCTCGATCAAGTATCTAAGGTTGGACTTTGGATTTTGGATGATTTAGATGCTGATAGGATTGGTTTAGTTGAATCCTTTCTCAAAGGGGGTGATGTTTGGATAGATTATTGGTAGTCAATGAGATGAAAGTGATCGTTTGGAGATAGATATGAAGAGGAAAAATTATTGGATTATGGTTTGGACTTAGGAAAATATAGCCTAATTATGATAGGACTGACTGACTCTCTGGATTTTGGATGGAAAGCATATTCATCCTAGAATAGAGCATAATTGCCTCTAAAGGTAGCAAAAATGCCTAAGTTCAGAAACACCAATCAGAGTAACAGATTCACCTATGAGGGAATGACATGAATAGTGCACTAGCATGGATAGCTGGATTTCCCAAGAAGAGCATGGATTTTCCTATCTTAGATGACAAGGTGTATTAATAAGGATAGGAAAATCACCCAAGAATAGAGAGGATCTGCCTAAGAGGATGACCGAGGTGTATAGATGGATAGCATATATGCCTATTAATAGAGCACAAAGACCAATCGGGGATGATGATTGTATGGAAAAAGAATATAGAATCACCCAAGAATAAAGAAAAATCTCCTATCAGGGGGATGACTCGACCAAGATAATGATGCAATCATCTATCAACAAAGTGGAATTGCCTCTATAGGGGGTGGATATGCCTATCGAGAAATATTTATAGATAGATGAACTAGACTAGGAAATGGAAAAGCCCTTAGGAGAGAAGATTCACCCCTATAGGGAGTGGATATGCCTCTGAAGAGTAGGGGGACTCAACAACAAAGGATATATAAAAAAATAAAATAGTTAAAATAAGACTGGAATGGACAAAAGATAGTCATTGGTATGCACAAGCAGACACCCTAGGTATGAAAAACCTAGAATTAGTCAAGAGGGTTTACAAACTTGATGTATTCCTACCACCCTGAGGGGTTAATACTCTATGATACTTGGGTGGAGCACCCTTTCTCGTAAAGGTAGATAGGTAGAGATCCAATGACATAGGGTCATCAATGGATGCCATAGGCACACCTTCACTCTCTCCTCAAGAATTGTTGTAGTTAACTCGGGATGATTTCTATCTCAACCTAAGGGAGTACATGTTGAGTAGCTTTGGGGTAAAACACACATCCCTTGCACTATACTAAGCCATGAATAAACACAAGTCTTAAACTAGGCTAAAACAAGGTGATCTAGGGAGTCCTCGATACACCAGGAGGGTGCATGTGGCATGCCAATGAACACCATCCCATCACAAGTGTGGGTTAGGAACTTTAGCAAAGATATTGAAAGATTGAACTAACCCTAGATGCCTAACTAGGAATCACCCTAGTATCAATGCTTCGCTAGACAAGATGTGATTAGATTGGGGTACAACTTTAGTTCTCCCCCATTTATATACCCTATTGGTTTGTGTGGTTGAGGTCATCTCTTACGTGATGAAATACTAAGCATGCGTCCTAAAGTTCAAGAAATGCTAGGTGTTTTTGATCCCTAGGCTCGCTCTAGTGCAAAGGTAGAGCATATGTGTAGGCTAGCACTCCTAGGTAGACTCACAAATGGACCTGGATTGATTCATAATTTTTAATCCCCAAGATCGCACATAGCACAAGGGGAGAGGATATGCCAATGAACCAATCCCAAACACAACAAATAGATTAATTGAACCTATTGATGGTGTTTTCTGCACAACAACTCAGATAGAATAAAAGTTATCCTATCTCTCTTGAAAGGTTGATCTCTATGAACAAAGAGATAACCCCAAGGCCTCTCGGGTGTCAGGTCTTGAAAATGTAGTGAAACAACTCAAAGATAATGTGAAAATGATGGTAATCACAAAGGGACCTTACTACAAGAAAATATTGGACTCCAATTTATCAGATCTAGCAATATGTTGATACTTCAAATTCTAAAACTAACCCAGATTCAAAAAAATAGAAAAAGAGATAAGGTTTCAGAGATAATTCTAAGACTTATTCTAACCCTAAGATTAACCATGCAAAGATAAAATGCTCGAAATGGACCAATCCCTCAGAAACTAATTTCTATTTAACCTAGATAAGTCTGCAATCTTATAGAAATAGTGCAATCTTCTAAGGTATTAAATATTTTCAAACTATGAACATTCATTCAGAACAACCTTATTGCAAATGAAATGAACAAACATTCAAAATCGAACTAAGCATAATTTTTAAGTCCAGGCTAGCTTTGAAAAGTAGCTAACAATTAGCTAACTGCAAAAATTATGGACTAGAGATCACTGCAAACACTTCAAGTATAAAACCCTAAGCATCACTAAACCAGCTAACATTAAATAAACTTAAGAAATTTTAAAGATAGAATATCAAGAACCATTCCAGATAAAATTCAATAGAAGAAGGGCACCATGTCTTTAATTGTATTAAATCATCCAAAGTAGCAACAATTCTAGTATTTTTTTACAACACTTGCTTGAAAAGATAAACTAAACTCTAACTCTAACTCTTGCTCTTACATATCACTCTAATGTAAAATATTTGGCTTAACCTCTAACTTCTAACCTTTACAAATGAGGCAAAATTCTCAATTTATAGAAAACCCCCAAGATATGTTAGCCCAATTAGGGTTTACAATAATAAACTGCCACACAATAGGTTAGCCAAGAGAAATTCAAAATAATATGAAATATACATTTAATGCAACAATTTCATCCATGTCGGCCTGGATAATCCAACAAAGAATAGTTTAATGCATGTGAAGGAAGAGTAGAAATAATCATCAACAACCTTCAACTTGATCCAACCTGCATTCAAATGATCCACCATTAATGCTCAATACATCATTAAAATTCAAGTCGAATCGCAGAGTTCCCAGAGTAAGAAAATCACACACAAACCCAAGCAGAAGCGAAACCAAAGACAAGTGGTGGTAGAACCAAAATAGGAATGGAAGGAAACCATGCAGGGATGGGAACAAAACCAACCCTGGTGAAGGTGAAGGCAGAACTAGAACAAGAACAAAAGGAAAACACTCAGGGATAGAAACAAAACCAACCCTGATGGAGGCAGAACCAAAATAGGAATGGAAGGAAAATAGGCCGGGATGGAAATATAACTAACCCCGATGAAGGTGGAACAAAAAAATAAAGATAAGGAAAACAGGTAGGGGCAAAGCTGGAATGGGGACAAAAATCTAACTGTGAACTTTGCCAAAGTTCAAAGTTCAGTTCCATCCCAGTTCCGATTTTGACAACTAAAAGGAAAAGAAAACCAAGAAAAACCCAAGGGAAGAAAACCAACCCGAAGGCCGAAGAAAAAAAAAACAATGGGAAAAAAAAGAACGTGGGAGGTGGAGGTGAAGGCGAAACGAGAACAGGAACTAAATCGAGAACTTTTCCAAAGTTCAAAGTTAAGTTCCATGCCAGTTCTGGTTCTAGCGGAACAAAAGAAAAAATGGGGAGCGGAGCCAGAACAGGAATTGGAACCAAACCGAGAACTTTGTGAAAGTTCAGAGTTTAGTTCCATCCTGGTTCCGCCTCTGGCAGAACAAAGGAAACCCTAAGGGAGGAAAACCAACCCTTAGGACCCAAACAAAAACACCAAGGGAAAAAAAGAAGGCAAAAGAAGACCACCTCAAAGAGGACATCTGTGAGACTCCAAAACCACTAGGAACTGAACACAAAGGCACCCACAACCAAGGCAAGCACCAAAGACCAAAACCCCAATATTTTCAAAGATAAGCACAAAAGAAGGGGCAAGCCACAAAATCGGGCCAAAAAGACAGGTCAAGAGAGGGTCTCCACTTCCAGTGGGGTGTGTGTGCAAAATTGCACAACAAAACCCTTAATAAAATCAAGTGTGGATAGATTAGTATGAAAATAATACTCACACTTGTCTTCGAGGGGTTGTCCTATAGAAGATAAGTTAGTAGTTTAATAATTTGTTCTTGGACAAACGATAGCAAGCTGCACAAAAAAGTGATTAGATGCAAAAGAAAATGATGAAAAGTAGACGATTGTTAGCCCAAGGGGTGTGGAACACCCAACCCAATGATAAGGGGGTGTGGGGGGATAGTATGATCCCCCACATAAAGGGCTTGGAGGCAAAGGCCCTGGAGAATTTTTTTTGGAAAGGGAAAGCATAAAGCACTATAATTTTCTTACCAAAAACTATTATTTTTATACCTTCTATAAACCATGCAAATTCACCCTTGTAGATCATAGATTCACCTCTGAATTTTGTGCATTCGTCCTAGAAGGTAGGTAGATTTTCTCATGTAGCAGAATCACCTATCGAAAAGTTCGCCTATCTGTAGAATCGCCTATCCACAAAATCACCTATCCATCCAAAGGATCACCTCTGTGGAGTCGGAAGGTCTATCAGTCTGGATAATAGAGCGCAATCACCCATCTAGAATTGCAGGTTTTCTATTGTAGAGAACATGTTCACCTATGTAAGCTGAAATCTAAACCTACAAAAAAATAAAACAACAACAGATAGATCAAGGGACACGTGACGTGGGTCTCATCGAGCATACCAAAAATTTCTGCAGCGTTTTTCTACCTAACTATGCAATTCAAAATCAAATGCAAAGGAGAAGGAAAAACAACACCTCAAGATTATCCATAAAGTTAAAATTCAAACAAGAATTAAGAGTAAACACAATATTGTACCTTGTTCAAATTTGATGAGGTTGGTTGGCCCTTTGTTGATTTGAAGATGTGTGTTCCTTTGACAAGACGATAGCATGCAACATATACTAGAATGATTGTGATAACATGGTGGATGCCATAGAAGTGTATGAAAATGGATTGGATGCACAATGAGAGTTCAAAAGTTTCAGCAATTGAGGTAGTAAACAAGCTTGAGAGCAAGTGTATGTGAGTTGAAAAATGCATGTGTTTGGATATATAGATTGGAGGGTTTTTAGATGGAGGGATAGGATTGAGAGTTGGAGATCAAGGTTTGATATACCTTGAGACATCTCAACCCACATGGTGATGACATTTTGAATCATGTGGATGCATGAGACAAGATGGGGGTACTTGATAGGTACCATAGGGATGGGCAAGAGAGGACAAATGGGAATTTAAAAATCCATTATTATCCTCATGGGGATTGAGGAGGAATTTTTAATTCCTCCAAAGGACCTTGGGAAGAAAAAAAATAATTAAAAATTCCTTGGGGGATGGGGGGAGTTGACCAAGGAGTTGATTAGTTATCTAATCAATGATTATTTTGTGCAAACACGGGGTTAGGTAGGTGATTATGCTAATGGAGGAAGATTAGGGAAAACTTTCATTTTATGGAGGATGTGACACCTCCCTAAGCAATGATTAGGAATGTGCACATCCTTAATCCAAGATTATGCAAATTAATTAGTATTAGAGGAAAGTTATGGAGAATGTGACATGAGGGGAATTAAATAAATAGATTATTTATTTAATTTTTTGAGGAAAAGGATAAGTGATGGGAGTAAATAATTAAAGGTAATTATTTACTTTAAGCTAGGATTTAAAGATGATAGAAGAAATAGATTAATATTAAGGGATAATGGATAATGAATATTAATTGAGTAATATGGAATTATTTAATTAATATAGAGGATATGCAATTGGTCAAAATAGGGGTAAATTTACCAAATAAAAGTGGCCAATTTTTAGTGTCTACACCCATTATGGATCAATTTGAATTTGCGATGTGGATTGCTCATATTGTTCATAATATATGATTGAAAAATATTGATGAGAGGTGTGATTCACAAAATAGGTTCTCAAGTGCTGAATATTGGCTCAAGATTTCTAGAGAGTGCCTATTCTTATGACAATTGTGATTGAATTTCATGTTTGAAAAGCTTGTTTTATAGATTTTGAGAATTCTAATGAACGGTCAAGATTCAATCTGAGGATCAATGGATAAGAGAAAATCAAGGAGATGATGGATGATCAAGTAGGATCAAAGTTTGAGAATTCATAAGAGCCCAAAATATCCCTATTTTCATGGAAAATAGGTTGAAGATATTTTGAATTGGAGTGTAGAATTTGTATTTGAATTGGGAATATTATATTTTTAAAAAGGGAATATTCTTTGTGCAAGTTGGAGGGTTGGAGGAAAATTAACCAATTAAATAATCATGAGAATTACTTAATTGTGAGGATGAGAGGAATTAAGATAATTAAATAATTTTGAAATTATTTTATCAAAATGGGAATTAGGATGAAAATGATGAATTAATCAAATACCTTAATTATTCAATTAATAAGGGAATAAAGTGAATTTAATCAAATAATTGGAAACTATTTAATTAAATGGAGGAATTAAGTGATAATGAAGTAAATGATGTTAGTAATTGAAATTGAGATGTTTGATAAGCTTAGGAAATTTTTAGGTGTCTTCACAACTAAATAGATTTTTCCATTTATGTTTCTCCCATCATCTTTCCAAATTTACCTTTAATTTCACCTCCACATGTAATAAGCTTTGAATTTCTTTGCATATGTCATCATATTCAGGTGCATTCCTAACATGAAGACATTCTTCCCTTTTTCCATCTTATCACTAATTTTTCCTTTTCATCTATTATTTTTTTTCCATAAACTTTACCAATTTGTTTTTCTATAGTATCAAGTTTTAGTTGTAACTTCTTGTCTCTACCATATTTCCAACTAAAAATATTAAACTTTAATTCTATTGGAGGTTCATCATTGTTTTAATTCTCTACTAGTTGAATGAATGGGTACTTTCATGCCCAATCAATCTAAAAATTCCTTTTCCTATCCCACTCATGCCCCATTTTTAATTTTTATTTTATTTTCCCTTTCCATGTAGGATCTACATCTTCCTTATATCTTGTTGAGGTTTATTTATTATGTCTAGCATGGGTATCCCCTAGAACATGATTTTCAAGTGTGGCATTGTAATCTAGTTAAATCAAATCATTTAATCATCTTCTAAGTTATTGTCTTGTTCGATAATATCTAGTGCAAGTGTTGATGTTGTAACTCAATCTTGATCTTATGGACCAAAAAAATTATCAAATTACAACATTATGGTTATATATTTTGATGACATCCCTTGACCACTTTAAAGAAACATGTTCCTACTCAACATATCTCACCAAATAAAAGTTGAAAAAAATGGATTTTGTTTAATAAGGACTCATATGATATAGATCCTTGGGCCCAAGATGTCTCCCTACTCAATATCATTTGTAAGAATGAATTGAAAATGGTAAAGAGACAAATAATATTGTAACACTTGAACAATGGGAAAAAGTGGTGGAAGGTTTATAACCTAGGTCATAGAACACCACTATTCTCCAATTTTCATTCAATAATATCCTAGGAACCAAAATTGGATTGACTATCAACCCCAAGGGTGAGTCAATTCTCAACAAGGAGGACAATAGGAGAATAGTGGTGTTCTATGACCTATGTTATAAACCTTCCACCACTTTTTCCCATTGTCAATTTTTATAATGCCCTAGGAACCCAAATTGGATTTACTATCAACCCCAAAGGTGAGTCAATTCTCAACAAGGAGGACCTAGTAGGGGTTTTTTTAAGCTTTGAGGGATTCACCACCAAGAAAAAGCTTGGAAAAGACAACTTAACATTCAACTTACAAAACCTAGTTATGCAAGTTAAATGAAGGATGTAAATGATGAAATTATGCAATGGGAAGTTATGATATGTGTACCTGGGAAGTTTGGAAATGTGATGAGGATTCTGGAAATGAAAAGAAGTTGTCAAAATATGCTATGGAGAACTAAGACGTCCTTACTATCTTATTAGTCCCACTACTATTTTTTGGGGTAAATGCAAAATCTTCGGATGTCGGAATAGGATCCGAAAGAATCTCTGTAAAATACCACCAAATACTACCAAGAGGACTAAGACACCCTTATTGTCTTCTTAGTCCTAATCTAAATTTCTGCAATTTCAAAATGTGATCTTGAGGCTTGATATTTTCACTTCCTTCTTCTCTAATCTAAGGTTCTGAAGGTTCCAGATCTAACCTGTAGGTGAGTTTCCATGAAGATGACAAATTTGTACTGAAAATTTGCAACTTTGCACTTCAAATGATCTTCAAGTCTTCAACCTAAATATGCAATCACAAACACACAAGAGAAGAAAAACTTATTGATTGTTAGTAAATGGGGAAAAGTCAAACCCCTTATTGGTAATTAAACCTTGAAATGAAATAGAAATGATGAAGGGAAATGATGAATGAACAAAATTCTATGTTAAAACTCACCAAACCCTTGTTATGAAATCTAAAAATATTCTTGAGATGGTTTCAATGGATGTGGCTCTTGAATCTTTCTTAAATGATGTTGAACTTGAATGAAACACTTTCTTGAATCATAAACTGTACATCACAAATGTTAACACAAAAACAAACATGATGCAACAATATCCTTGATATGATGCTTGAATCTTCATGATGGCTCCAAATTCTTGATGAATTAATCTTGCATGCTCTTGTGAACTCAATTATTCTATAAGGAATGCTCTCACAAAAGTCTTAGATTCTTGGATGATAAAATGAGAGAAAGAAACTTGTATTTATACTTGTCTATGCTTAATATCCCAAAATTACACTACACCAAGCTGACATATGAATTCATTAAATAAAGGAGGCTAAGTCCCTCTAGAATTTGAAATTAAATCTTGAAAAATACCTTAAGGGGAACTAGGACACCTTGGGTGGTGTCTTAGTCCCAAGGCATGAAACTCAAGACAAAGACTCCAAAAAGCGGCCCATCTAAGGTGCACTTGAAATCAAGGTCCCAAGACCTTTGGGGGAGAAAGAAACCCTAGGTGTATTATTAGTCCTAGTCCGAAAATTAGGGACACACAACCAAAATCATTAAATTATCATTTATCCATTGATGTTTGTCAGGATTAGCCAGAAAAAGATGTAATTCATAAGGCTTGTGGATGCAAAATATGACCAATTAAGACATAAATAAGGATAAATAAAATAAGGCGGGCCCAAAGATGTGTGAAAATGAAAGAGTATGCATTTTCCTACATTACATTTAGCCCCCACTTTAGTGAGAGGATGAACTTGCTTCAAACTCACACTAAAGTAGCCAACCACACAATCAAGAGGGGTTCAAATGTAAAAATGACAGTAAGATAGGATGACAATAACCAAGAGGGTAGACAAGTCCCCAGGATCAAGATCCTATGGAAGACCAAAATAGACCATCAAAGATAGAAAAAAAAATTAAAAAAATAAAGGAAAACAAAAAATGCAACAGATCAAGCTTTGACTAGCTATCCACCACGTTGTGGACTAGGTCTAGAATTTTTGTCCAAAAAGGTTTACAAGTAGAACACGTTGTCTACTATGAAAATAAAAATGCATGCTCACAAGGGCTAGTGAAGCTAGGTGTTCACTAGGTGAGGCCCAAGAGGTTCATATCAAAGTCATACCCCCATGAATATGATAAGGACAAAAATGCTTTCTCACAAGGGTTATTAAAGCTATTTATTCATTCCGTGAGCTCCAGGGTACCATATCAAAGCCATACCTCCATGATTTTAATAAGGTACGAAGAAAAATGCATGCTCACAAGGGCTAGTGAAGCTAGTTGTTCACTAGGTGAGCCCCAAGGAAGCCATATCAAATCCATACCTCCATGACTTTAATAAGGTGCACAAATGCAACACCATAAGAGAAAGGGATGTTCGAAGGGATTTTTCTTAGTTAATGCAAGGTCTTAATATTAGGGGACATCATTCCTAATTTCTCCAAGAGAGGACCAATCAAAGGAATAAAAAAAATTGCAACTTAGGGAATGCGGTATGTCACATCACCACTAAGAGGAATGTAAAATGCTAAGTTAGATCTAGTGTTTGAAGTATGTGCCTCAATCTTGCTGACCCATTCATCAGTGTAACCTGAGCAGTCAGTGCAAGTCTCCTAACTCTTAGTGAAGATAGAAGTCTGGCCAAAGTGCTTGGTTGGTGTAGCTTGTTTTGTTGGGATGAGTGCTCAATGTTGGTAGTTTGTTTCCATTGGTGTGACTTGGGGTCATCAGTGGAACTCTTCAATTGGCTATGCCAATGGACCGATGCTTGTTAAAGGTTATCTTGATCTATGGTTGCAATGAGATTAATCCAATGACGCTCGTTTTATTCTGCATTCAATTGTGGTGAGTACCAACGAAATATTGTGAAGCGAGTGGAATTGTCTAAGCGGTTGACACTTGGCAGCTTGATCAATGGTTTTCACTAGTCCCGTGCCTCATGTGGTAGATCCTAAGTGATTCATGCAGGGTGTTTCGGCTTTGAACATGTGTCATTGTTGCGGAGAAACGTATTGGGAATATTGTGGATACTTTTTTGATTCCCTGAAATTGCACTAGCAGTGTACGTGTGTCTTGGTGTGTCCTAGCCACAACAAGCAGTATATGAAGGGAAAATGCTCGGAAGTCATTTGGTTGCTTGGGTAGTTTTTGATGGTTGGTATGCTGTGGAAGTTGAACTGACTATTTGGTGTGTCAGTCAAAGCGATGGACGAATAGAGTTACGACATGTGGCATGATATTATTCATTAATTTTACATCACTATTGTAAATCAATGTTGATTGGCTGAAAGCTTTATTCTTTGGTAGGGATTAATTATGGAGTTGATAGAGTGCAATTTTGGTATGTCTCTGTAATCTAATTCAATGTTGGGTAGCTTGATGTGTGTTGCAGGGCGGTGTTTCTAGAGAATGGTGGAAGCTTGTCGGTGTGGTAACTAATTACCTTGATGGTTGTTGGTTGGATAGGAAAGAGAGATGAGGTTGATCAACATGTGAAATCTGATCAAGTAGAGTGTGTGTGTTGTAGTGGTATGTTGTGTGAGGACATTGTAATAGTGCAAGGTTTTAGATCTTCAATGTATGTCATGTGAGGACATTGTAACAATGCAAGGTTTCAAATCTTCACTGTATGTCATGTGAGGACATTGTAATAGTGCAAGGTTTCAGATCTATGTTGTTTCTTGTATTCTCCAAATGAACAAGATGTAACACTTGCAAAGGCCATGAGCTTGAGATTGTATTGTAACTCTATTTTTTGTTGAAAAATACAATGGCTTGATCTTTTGGAGGGTGGGGGTTTTTACCCGAAAGGGTTTTCGCTATGTTAATTTGTGCATCCATATGTTTGTCTTTCATGCTTATTGATTCTATAGTTTTGAATTTATACATGGTGTTGAATCTGGCTTAGTTTGCATGTACTTCTCTCAGAAGGGTAAATGTGGGAAATCACTATGCCTATTTCCACTTTATGGTATAGTAGTTTGTGTCCTTGAGGTGATTTAAAGAAAATAAATTCACTAAGGAACTATTGTCTTAGATGTTTCATTCTAAGATGACCCCCATTTCATCCCAAACAAGTGGTATCAGAGCCTTCTTCTAGATGTTGGTTCTGGGAATTTGTCCTGTGAAGATTTATTATTCTGTCAGGATTGAGGAAATTTGAAGGAATCAACTGATGTTTGATCCTTTCATGAGTAAAATTATTTTCTCTCTTGAGACAACATGCAATGTTGAAGAAATTGAAGATGGAGAATCTAGATTTGATCATACTGTGACGATGTGGTATGAGGCTGATAACAAATGATCCTAATGCAAGGGGTGTGAGTTTATTCTTATGTTTGTATTGCAGCAGAGCATGGTTCATACTAGGTGTTTATGTGAGGGGATCCCTGATAATATGGAGATGCTTGGGATGTTATTCAGCCATTGGAGTATTGCACTTGTGTTGGGTGTTCTGACTTGGCATTGAAGGCGTTGTTCACTTTTACCCTGATTGCATAAAGGCTATGAAGTTGATCTCTGGGTGGTCTGAAAACTTCTGAATAACCTGGCTCTCTCATATGCTTGTGCATGAGTGTGGTTTTGGAATTGGTCTGAAATGGTCTTGGAGCTCCGATATTACCTGTATCTTGTACTAGCATGTTTCAATTTCATGTTTTTTGGCTTTGAAGTTTTTCTATAGATTTTCCTAAAAATTATATGATGCATATTCATGTTATTTCTCATTGTTCTAGTTAACCATGATGGTTGTGTGCAGACTCTTGGGTTGTCCAGATGTGTAGTGGATATTGATGTGCATGGGTGTTTTGGAAACATGGTGGTTTTGTAGGTTTTGCATGGTCAAGGAAAACTTGTGGTTATGTGGAGTTGTTGTTAAGTTATTTCCTAGACCCTAGCTTTTGGGGTGTGACTGGATGAGATAGTTGTAGTTCGACATGGTCTTGAGGAGGTGTGATTTCTTCTCTACATGGGAGTGTTGGTATGTGATTTTTCACTCAACATTATTATGGTGTTTCTTGTTGGTTTCCTAGACTATGGTGCTTGAGTTGTGGACATGATTGGCAAATCAGATTTGGTTTTGATCTGGTGTTTGATTCAAGTTTGTCTACATTGTTGTTTTCTCTTTGAGATCTCAGTTTTGCAGTTTCTAGTGCGATGATAGATTTACAAGATTCATTGATTAGATATATGGGTTGAGCATGTTGTGGGATATCTTTTCCTACATGTTTGCTATGGGAAAACTCAGAAGTGGACTATCAATATCCATGAGGTTGTTTCAGTGTTGATGTAGATCTGTTAGCTAGCCTTGTCTGTGGTCACTTGTGCAATGGCATGTTTGCTTTGAGATGAGAGGAAGGATAGTGTTGAGTACCTAAATAGTTGATTATGGGGACCTGTAGTGTGTGCATCAATATTTCATGGAAGGCTTGGGTACACTGGTTAGTGTAAGATTTTGATAGTGATGGTGTGGTTTGCGTGGTTTGGAGATCTTGGTGTTTTTTGGCATTGTTTTCAAATGGACATGTTGTCGATTGTACTTGGAGGCTTTTCAGATTAGCAGATGTTTAGTCATGATGCTTGGAAATCTCGATGTCATAGTTCAGTGGGAGCTTTAGCAGTGATTATGGATTGATCACTTGGTGGTGAATGATCTTCTTTAGTGTTGCATATGTTACATTGAGGGACTCTTAGATCCTGTTGTTGCAAAAGGGTTTTTTCACATTTTCATGGACACTATTTGAGGATGTGCAACATCTTGGAACCATGGAGGATGTTTGGAGTCTTTGGCTGAGATGTTGGTGGTGCTTGATAGGTGATGTTGGTTTAGAATTTTTTTGCTTAATGTCATGTATACTCATGCTTGAGCATTAGAATTTTGGCGTGTTGTGTTTCTCTCAAAACCATAATTTTTTCACTTGAAGCGTGGTATCTTTTAAGGGGGATGAGTAGATCATAATGTCATGATAATTTCTTGTTTCATATGTTTGGAGCTTTGATAGTGGTTTGGTAATTCTTTATGTTTTGAGTACATTGGTCATATGCTTGAGAAATTCATGTTAAGTGCAGTAATGTAAGATTGAAGTTTAGCATGAGATGATCAGTTACAGGTGTTCATGGGTACATGGAGAATAAGGTGAGGCTGAAATTCCTTTGAGAAAGGTGTTGATCACAGTTGAAAGTCTGAGTAGCCTACACCTTGGTTGGACATGAGTTCAACAAAGATCAATGAGGAGATTTCTCTTGTATGAGTCCCGGTGTCTTGTATATCTTGGAGGAGCATTTTCTTTTTCACTCTTGTTCTGCTCAGTAGTGAAGTCCATTTGAGAAGTATTTTCCCATTATATCTTTCAGAGGTTTTTTATACTTTCTTTCATGATATGGATCTTGAATTATTGTTTAATGGTTATGGAGGATTCATAGTGGAAGGTGGAAAACATGGTTTATCTCCTTGAGCTTTTGTGTGATATCATTTATTGATGAGAACTTGTAGGAGATAGTTATATGGGCTGATTTCCTGATATGGGAAATGAAGGAGTTTGATATTATTTGAGAGGCTTACATCCATGATTGATTAGATGTAACATAAGTTAAGTTTGATCTTGGTGATTGAACGGTTGGGTGTTTTTATGGATTTTCCTTTGAGATGTGAAGGAGATCATATTTGACATAGCTTTTAGAGGTGTATGTAGGAAGATGTTCTACATGTATATATTTTGTAGAGTTTCTCTCTTTGGTCTTGGTTTTCTTTTTTACATTGGTTTAAGATTTGGTCGTAGCTTTTGTTTTCATTCAAGTTTTTTGAGTGGTAACTTGGAGGTTCTTTATCTCTTTCCTATGTTGGGTGTTGAAGAACTTGGAAGAGCTCTGAAAGACTGTTGAGAGAAATGATTCTTGTAGTAGTTGGTTGAAAGTTGTGCATATATTTGTGGATATTTCCTTGGTACTACATGGTTATATTTTCTATGTTCCATTATTGGTAGACTTGTTATTCCTTTGATCTTTCAAATTTGGCATTACCCATGTAGTGGGAGTACCTCAATGTGTTTGATCTTTTTCGATTGGTTTGTGCATGGTGCTTGTATCTGTGGTTGATGGGTTGGTTGTGTTGCTAGCATGAGTTTACTAATATGGATACCTTAAAGGTATGTGAGATTGGATGGAATAGAAAGAGCTATGGGTGCTATTTTCAGTCGTGTGGGTTGATCAGTTGGATGGGTGCATTTAGCGATCTAGCTGTTGTTCTAACTGGTGTTCTATCTTGTTTTTGGAGTTTTTTTTCACAGAGGTGATCTGGTTTGGCCCTTCGAATTTTATGTTGTATGTGCTTCTATA